>OX578136.1:119680248-120180248 GCA_951213105.1 Amaurobius ferox
ATATATATATATATATACACGTATATATATATGCATATATATATGTATATATATACATATATGTATATGTATATATATATATATATATATATATATATATATATATATATATATATATATATATATATATATATATATATATATATATATATACAGAGAGAGAGAATTATATATGTAAAAAAAGGTACAAAATTTTATGAAATCGATTAAAATTTTCAAGAGAATTAAATTTTAAGTAATACAAAATTTAAATTTTTATACGGCCCCGTACAAAAACATTTCCTATAAGTAAAATGTGTCCCATATACTAATAAGGTGATGCACAAAATTCCAACATTTTATCATATAAAGTCCCAGATATATGAAAAGACAAATATGCTGACTTAAACCACTTTTCGATGCATCGACATGGATTCACAGAGGGAAAAAATCATGTTGGCAGATCGCGTTTCAGGTGTCATACACAAATTATGAAAAACAACAATAGTTACATTAGTAAACAATAATTTTGCTATTTATTTGTACAAAAGTATCTACACTGTGTAGAAAAAATAACTTTACACAAAGATTACAAAGCTTGTTCAAGATGTTTTCCATCCATGCTGAAGGCAAGAGGCAGATATTAATTGCCTATGATGAATTTCTGCTTTGCGTCATTTGCACTCTTGCTGTAAACAGTTACATATTAATTTGTGATTAATCCCTCAACCACTTTGCTTAAACATATCTCTGGGAATTTTTATGATAAAATGCTGAAATTTTGCACATGACCTTATTAGTATATGAGACACATTTTACTTATTGGAAAAGTTTTTGTATGGGAGCCGTATAAAAATTTAAATTTTGCATTTCTTCAAATTTAATCCCCTGAAAAGTTTTATCGATTTCATAAAATTATGTGCCTCTCTTTTTTAAGCAACTTTGTAATTTATTATATATATCTAAGACCAATATTTAAGGAATATAATCCGAGGTCAATGTTTTGGGGACACCCCGTATATATATATCTATATATATCTATATATATATATATATATATATATATATATATATATATATATATATATATATATATATATATATATATATATATATATATATTAGAAATATGTAATAATAAAATAATGCAATAATAAAAAAAATCAAGCACTATTACCATCACCATAGAAGCAAATTAACGGCCACAATGCCGACTAGAGAAGAAACAGCACCAGCCCAAATTCGATGATTAATCAGAGTCAAATTCCTTTTCAGCCCTGAGTATTTAACTCTAACTAACCTAAACACATGCCAGTTTAAGATAGAGCTATAGTACATTACCATAAATACTCTAACGCAGACTACAGGCATCAAAAATAGAAAATAGTATACATTAAGAAAGTATGTATTACCTTGAGGCATGAACCCTACTTCTTCCACCACGTGTATACACGATCAAACTTAAAAGCTTAATTATCTAGAAGCACAGGAATGAACAAGTCGAATTCTACCAGGGAGGCAGTGCGAACGTTCACAGTAATACTCCTAGACCCGCCCAGTGAGTCTAAGCTGGAGACCATGCAAGCCATTTAGAATATAAACAACCCATATACGTAATTCTGAATATGAACATGAATCAATGAATCAAAGATGAAAATTCTTACTAAACAAGTAATTCATAGGAAAACTGGATAAACGAGAATGCCACTATACACCATTATACGTGTGCTCATATATATATATATATATATATATATATATATATATATATATATATATATATATATATATTTATTTATATATATATATATATATATATATATATATATATATATTTATTTATATATATATATATATATATATATATATATATATATATATATATATATATATATATATATATACGTCACCACGTACAGGGGTATCCGGAAACGTTTGATCATTATTTGCATAAAATTTTACTAGTTCATTTCCGGAAAAAGGATGTCGGATGAATTTGTAAAATGTCAATTTTTGGAAAAACCCTTATCATCCAAGTACTTTCAGAGAGGCAGAGAAAAACTTATCACTATATCGTTGATCTCTTTGTGAATTTTCACGATATTCCAGTGGATTTTTTATAGAAGTTGCCCTAGAGTATTTACTATAAAGTCATGAAAGAAAACTATTGCTATGTTTCGCGCCTGTGCAGTAAAAACTTAGTTTCTTCATATGCTTATATCTCTTCGTATATTCAATAGGAGTTATTTATGGGATACATTTTCAATTGGAGTATAATATTTCTCTTGGACGTTGATAGATATTCTGAAAGTTTCATGAAATTTGATTGATACCTTCGGATAGTGTAAACAAGAAACCTATAACAATTTTTTTTAAGAAACTTTTATATCTTCATAAATATCCGATTTTGTTTTACGAAAATGTTTAAACACATTGAACAAAGCTAGTTACATATTTTGTGAAAGGTAGCATTTCCAGCTTTTTATAATACAGGGTGTTCAAATATATTTTCCCTTTTTAACACTTTACAACAAAGTTGAAAAGTGTTTATGACTTTGTTCATTCTGTCTGTCTGTCTGTCTGTCTGTCTGTCTGTCTGTCTGTCTGTCTGTCCGTTAGCACGATAACTGCCGTAAAAATGACTTAATCAAAATGAAATTTTAGTATGTTGTTCAGACGGTCTGTAGGACCTATGGGAATATAAATGAATAATATCACACAATTAGTTTTGGATTGAACCCGGGTTGAAAAAATGAAATACATTGAGCCCTATGGGACCTAATTTTTCTAACATTTTTTAAGCGGATTTAAAATTCACAAATTGCTTCGAAAATTTTAGGTAATAGTCAAATTGTTCCATAAAATATATAAAAAAAATTCAGCTAAATATATTCAGTAGTTTTTTAAATAAAAATTAAAATAATAATTACACATCTTATATGAAACAATCACGTGACCATGATATGAAACGATCACATGACCCACTTCAAAATGAGATATGGCATCCATCTTGTTTCAAATTCGTGATTTTTTAAAGTTCTTTTTAATTCATATTGAGTGTTGTATCCATCCTAAAACTTCTTTATTTCTGCTTAAATTCTGTGCATCTACATACTAAAACAACACAATGACAATATATTTGAGTTTAAATTCTCATTCAAATTTGATTATTTCTACAATTAAGCCTATTTTTCACCTATGTAAAATGTAAACAGCAAATTATGTAGAATGAGTTGTATTAGAATTACTGTATTTCTTTAACACAAAATAATTCAGTCCATGGAGTCTGCATGGCTGATATGAATGAAATATTAATTGATTTTATAAACAGAAGGACGATATTTTTCGATGAAGTTTTAAGCATAAAGTTTATGAATTGTAGCTCCATGGTCTTAATTTTTAAATAAAATAACT
The DNA here is from genome assembly GCA_951213105.1 of Amaurobius ferox. Taxonomy (NCBI): domain Eukaryota; kingdom Metazoa; phylum Arthropoda; class Arachnida; order Araneae; family Amaurobiidae; genus Amaurobius; species Amaurobius ferox. The sequence continues at coordinate 119,683,642 of OX578136.1, forward strand.
TATTATAGTATTGTGATGAATGAAATGGAGAAAGTTATGAATGAAATCCTGCTTTTATAGAGAGATCCAGGCGTGTTATTTTTTCTATGACGTCATTTGAATTAATTTCAGTTGTTTTCGATGAAGTTTTCAAATATAATAAATGATCGTAGTATTATGATAGATTTAAAAATATTACCGTGGAATGTATTGCATTTTAGAGATATTTAAACCACGCAATTTATATTTCAATGCCGTCTTTTGAATGAAGTTCATTTTTTTCAATGAAGGTTTAAGTTTTCAAATATAATAAATCAATGTAGTATCGTGATAAGTTTTAAAATATTACCGAGGAATGTATTGCATTTTCGACTTTTTTAAATAAAATTGCATTGAAGTTGGAAAGTGTTTCATAATCAATGCTTTAAGCATGATTGATCTTTCTTGTTTTCAATATTTTGTTGGTCCCCTAAATATACAAGCCAACGAAACTTTACGGGAAAGTATGCGTTCAAGCATGATCTTTACATATAGCATATATATATATATATATATATATATATATATATATATATATACATCGAAATTTTATACATTTTTAATACAGATTATTGAATAACTAATCTAAACACAATTTAATTTCAGAATTAACAAATTTATTGATTTTTATATATACATATATATATATATATATATATATATATATATATATATATATATATTATCAAATTGGTTTTATACGAAAATGTGCTGTATAATGGAATTTTATCAACAAATTAAAGGCATCCCTAAGGGCGGGGGTTGCTCTTCAATCTTAGCAGACATATATTTATCATATTTTGAAAGGGGTAATCATATATTATATGAATTACCATATTATGGATTCGTGGACGATGTGCTATTAGGACAATATTTGCATACTCCTGAATTTGATTTTAGCTTTTATCCCCAGAAACTGGAACTGATCAAGAATCCTAATACTAATAAAGACGAAGTTAATTTCCTAGACATAACCATAAGATACAACTATATAAAAGGAATTCATACGGTGTTGTACAATAAACGAGAAAATTTTGATATGAAGAATAACCAAATCATAGAATGGAATTCAAATTTGACTAAGAATATTTTCAGAAATATCATCACAGGACACCTCAGAAGAAATCTCAACAATAATACTTTAAAAAAAGATTGTATCATAAGTAACAGAAGAATCATGCAAGAAGCATATAAAAATATTACCCGATAAATTTTCTAAAACATCATTATAATTCCTTTTTTTAAAAAAGAAGAATACTCATTTAGACAAGACATAGGTAATATGACATCATAACAGTGTATAACGTTGTACGCATGCGTTGAAATATTTTACTTTAGGAAGTAGTCTTGTACATTCCGGATCGTTTGGTTGTCATATTGACTTTCTACGTTCTACCTCTCGTTATTCCATATCTCCCTTCATTTCTGTCTTCGTTCTAGAGCCTTCGATTTTGCACATATACCGGGGACCTGTCATAGTATTATTGCATTGGTTCCGTGAGCGTTGTCTAGACAGAAAAGTACTTTAAATGGGAATGAGAGGTCGCCATCCCTCTCTGCCATTTTTATGCAATATATCTGGCATCCCCCTTTACATATTTTTACGTTTTCTTATATATATATATATATATATATATATATATATATATATATATATATATATATATATATATATATATATATATATATATATATATATATATATACATATATATATATATTCATACATATATATATATATATATATATATATATATATATATATATATATATATATGTATACATATATATATATATATATTCATACATATATATATATATTTATATTCAGCCAGTATTTGCCTGTATTATAAGGTTTCCCATTTTTATCCAGAATACTAATTCAAACGACTTTTCCAATTGGTGATGGATACTCCTCTAAACTCGCCGATTTCTATTTAAATAAATAAGAGGAAATCACTACTATATTGAATGAAATAGTATATATTCGTTACGTGGTTGAGATTTTATGTTCACGTACAGATAGTCGATATATATTGGATTTCACCTTTTATACATACAATATATCATTGACAGAATCAGAACGTAATCAAGATCAAAGCATACATTTCCTTGATTTGACTATATCCATGAAATCAAATGGTTCCGTAGGCTTTCGGCTTTATGATCAGCATAATGACTTCACATTTAAAATAAATTACATAATACATTGGCATACATGTTTACATCGTAACGTATTCCCCAATATTGTATTAAACTGTTTGATACGTAGCAAAATATTAAATTGTTGTAAAATAAATCGATATGATTGCCGTCATCGTTTCCTGAATGAGCCGATTTTCAAAGGGATTCTCAAAGCGTTTTCTAAGCGGCGGAATACGCAAGTTTTACAATAAACGGAGAGTTTTAATTTGTATTTAAATAAAAGTGCATATGAAGTTTGAGCAGACGAATGTATATAGGTATCATCGTTGTGTTGGATTGGGTTTGGTGTTTCAAACGTTAAATTTGTAATGGGTGATTTGTTGGTATTTGTACTTGGATTATGGAGTGTATACAGGGTTGGTTTGTAATGTTTTGAGTTTGATGTTAGATATTATGTTTGATATATATATATACATATATATTTCCAAAAGGATAAAATGAGATGGATACAATGTACCAAATAATGACAGGGGGTTGTTACTCCCTCACTTCTGTTAAAGCAAGCTTAATGTCGCGACAACACTGTCGGAGAGCTGGTACATTGCAGAAAAAGAATACAGAAGAATCAAGGTTTATGAGGAAAACCAGACATAAAATAAGACATATATATATATGAAGATGCAGTAATATTCAGTTTTCATGAGATGTAATAATCACATGAGATGAAATAATGTCGCGATGTAACCTTATCAATCGACATTAACTATACGTTTATGAAATATGCATGTTTTATCTTTATTAATTAATTAAAGTATAGATCTTTAAAATATATTACCTAAATAACAATGTACAGCATCACACATAAAAACGGTACCCATCCTGTTCCAAAATCAGAGTATCAGAGATACTAGTCAGGAAGTCTCGAGATCATAGTATCCCTGACTTTTTACTTCTGACGATTGAGGTTGTATATCGACTGTACTTTTATTTAAATATAATTTGCAACAGTCAGTTACAGTTATCTTATAAAAACTGTAGATAATATTACATGAAAAACCTTTTGGAAAATCTTGCGAGATGGTGTTATGCAGGAAATGTATATCGCATGAATAACGATCTTCCTTATTACTGTTTAATCTTTTACTACGAATTAGTTGTCCCAGTATAATATTTCTTAAAACGTTTTTGTGCATACAAAAATTCCAATAATATAATCTAATACGAAGTTGAAGTCGTTTACTTTTATCGTATAGACGGTAACCAGTAGATTGCATCCATCTCACTTTATCCTTTTGGAAATATATTTAATCCTTTTTCAAGTGCAGCTTTGCGCCTTTTGAGTGTGATTTACGATAAATTTTAATATTTCTTGTATTCATGTTATATTCATTATATTATATATATATTCATTACATTATATATAATTGAAGGAATAAGGGATAACCAAATGCTTTGCATTTAATGGTTGGGGAGGATTGGAACTCCCCCTCCCGTTTAAAGCTGCTTTTTCAGCATAGGCAAACACTCACGGTACCAATACAAAGCAAAGGTTGGTCCCCAATGCTTGCTAATACGAAGGCACCCGGACCCGGATCCTTCAATTCTCCTTTTTCTTGGATTATTATCTGCTTCGGAGTATAGAGCTCGGCGACATTTCCTGAGTAGTGCATAAGATTCTAGTGGATATGCATAGGAAATAAATTCAACCTTTAATTTAATTACTGGCTTTTATATTATACATATATATATATATATATATATATATATATATATATATATATATATATATATATATATATATATATATATATATATATATATATATATATATATATATATATAATATATATATATATATATATATATATATAATATATATATATATATATATATATATATATATATATATAATATATATATATATATATATATATATATATATATATATATATATATATATATATAATATATATATATATATATATATATATATATATATATATATATATATATTTCATGTTGTATTGATGGATGTTAATTTGAATCAATTTATTCTGGAATAGTCAATGTGTATATGTATATTTTTCCACTATCTATCCTAGTTTTGCTTATTCCTAAGCATTTATTTAATCCGGGTCTGGACACATTAGAACTGGCACATTAGTTTATATATTTTCTAAGTGTTTTAGATGATCCATTAGTTTGAAAAATAATGGTATCTTTCTTATGTTGTAATTGTGTCTCCACCTTTGTAATTGAATTAAGGTGCATTCTTGGCTAAAGAGTCTCTTTTTTTAATGCAAGTGCCTTTATTTTGGGGAAATAAAGGTTACTATCATTCCCTATTACATGATGTCTTATTATAAAAAATTAGCGACTGGCAACTGGATGCTTTCTGACATCCAAGCTCGGTATTCGAGAACTTGTTGGGGTTCTCCTAGATCGTTATCCAGCTACCAACATTATCATTTATCCTCTATGACTATTCCATCTTCATTCGGTACATCCAGCCAGTATTCTTTGTTCACTTCATATAACTTTCAATCGTACAGCCATGCATCACTAAATAACACACTTAAATTTAAATCTTGTAATTCTAATAGATGTAAAACTTGTCCGTTTGCTAATAGTAATCAGATCAATTGTAACAATAATCTTGTCTTCTGTAAAACATATAATTGTATCTACCAAATTGAATGTAAAAAATGTAATATGTCATATATAGGTCAAACCAGCAACCCTCTGCATCTCCGAATTAACGTACACAGGAATCACATAAAAATTTTTTCAAATAATGCAACTTCCTTTAATGAATCAAAATTTGAATACGAACATTTTTCTAAACATGGGTTCGATAACATTGAAATTAGTATTCTGTGTATTCAAAAAAATTACTATGACAGATTGTTTCTTGAAAATGAATTCATTTGTGCACACAAAACCATCTTTCCATATGGACTCAATCAAATATTTAACCATCATAATATAGTTAAAAAGTCCTTTAATTCTCCTAATGAAGACCATAATATTTATAATTCCTTCAACAATCATAAAAGTAAATCAAAAAGAACTAAAAGAGCAAGTAAATATAATAAAAAATTGCCATCATTATCTGAACTAAAAAATGCCATCCTTCAGCAACATGCAAATTTTAAAATTACTTTTGATTGGAAACAATGTAAAAACTGGATTTTCGCAATTAAAAAACAGCAATTAAATATGGTATATAATCTTTTTCTAAGTACTGCATTTGATAATGTTCATTTTAAACATTTATTCTATGATTTGCTCATTACCAGAAGTAAAAATCTTAATAGTTATTTTTATGTCACAGACTTAAACTTTAATGACGAATCAAAACAAAATACTAAAATAAATGAATATTGTACCTTGAATTTTACTAATTCTGTATTAAATAATCTGAAGATAAATAATTTTTTAAAATCGGTTTCCAATTACTTTCCAGTCAAACATGTAAATCCTAAAATTGCATATAAATATGATAAACCGCTAGGACGTTATATTTTCAACTATAATCAAATTGCCAAATCAGTAGATATTAATCAAAACTATGAATTGGATAAAGAGTCATATTGCCACTGTCATTTAGAAAAATACAAAGACTTCGTAGATAAACACCATGGGCATGTTATAACGGGAAATCTAAATATTATTAATTATGATGCACTAAGATCACTGATGTTACTGGGTACTAAGTACCGTATACCTACTAAATTTAAACATAAATTAATATGTAAAGGTTTATTTCTTGACTTAAATAAATTTATTTATAAAATCAGTTATAAATATCAAATCCCTGTAGAAGCCTTTAAACCTTGGAGAGTCCTTATAGAGCAATACTTAAATCATTATATATATAATCAGAAAATTAATAATTCATATAAACTTAATTCAATTAAAAATGATATTAAAGAAATACAAAATGATTTTGTCATTACATATGTCGATAAGGCAAGTGGAAACTACTCAATTATATGTAAATATTATTATAAAAATACCCTTCAGTCACACTTACTTAATAATCATATCTATAATTTACATAAAACTAACCTTAAAATCTTATACAATAGAATATCAGCCAAATATAAGCAAATCCATCTAAAAAATAGTTGTAATAACATTCCATATATTGTTTTAGTACCCAAGTTTCATAAATCCCCTGTTGCTTTTCGAACCATTACCAGTGGGCATAATTCTTACATTACTAATGCTGGAAAATTATTATTAAAGATATTACATGAAGTATCTTCGTCAGATGAAATCTCTAATAATTGTCATATTGTAAAAAACAGTTTTGAAGTAGTTAAGAAATTGAAAACTCTTACTAATATTCGTAGTATTTATACCTTTGATTTCAAAGATTTGTTTAATAATATTAATATTGATGATCTGTATAGAATTATTTTAGGAATTTTTGAAAAATATAATATCAACCTAAAATATTCAAATTTTCTTTTTAAAAAATTACTTAACTTCACTCTTTATGAGAATTATATTCAACATGGTGGTACTATTTTTAAACAACAGGTTGGTATCCCACAAGGGGTGTGTGCCTCATCATTGTTAGCTAATCTGTATTTATTCTTCTATGAAAAAAACATTAATCCAAGCTTGCATAATATGCACATGTTTAGATATATAGATGACATTTTATGTGTATCCCCAAATAATAATATCCCTATAGTATTAAACTTTTATCCAGAAAATTTAAAATTAAATGCAAGTAATAATGACACAAATGTTGCAAACTTTTTAGATTTAAATTTAAATTTACAAAATTGTAATATGGTTATAAACTTGTATGATAAAAGACAGGATTTTAAATTTAATACATCAAAAATTCAACATTTTGACTCTTGTCTGCATATATCTGTATTTAGAAATATTATAATAAACCAGGCTCTTAGAATCAATAAAATTTGTGATGAATATTATAAATTAGCGCACTTTATGGAATTATTGAGTACAGCGACTAATAATGCATATCCCCCCTATTTTGTTATTAAAATTATCAACTCAGTGTATCAAATTTCACTCGATAACATCCTAGAAAACATTCCCAATTATAGTGACTAACATACAGGAGAGAGAGAGAGGAAAAAAAAAAAAAAAAAAAAAAAAAAAAAAAAAAAAAAAAAACATTAGAAAAATCAAAAAATCGGAAAATAAGATGCATTAACATTAATGTTTTGAATTTTATTTTCGCAAAAAAATGTAACTTTTGTCAGTATTGAAACTACGTTTTGTGTGCCCTTATAATGGTGTATAGTGGCATTCTCGATTATCCTGTTTTCCTATGAATTCTTGTTTTGTAGGAATTTTCATCTATGATTCATATTCATATTCAGTTTTGCATGTTTGGGAAGTTGTATTCTGAATTGCTTGTCCAGTCTTCAGCTTAGACTCACTGGACGGGTTTGGGAGTATTTCCGTGAACGTTCGTACTGCCTCCCTGGTAGAATTTCGACTTGTTCATTCCGGTGCTTCTAGATTAAGTTGTTGAGGTTGATCGTGTATACACGTGGTAGAAGAGGAATGATTCATGCCGCATGGTAATACAATTTTCTTAATGTATCCTTTTTTCATTTTTTCATTTTTTGATGCCTGTAGTCTGAGTTTAAGCATTTATAGTAATGTACTATTGCTTAATCTGAAACAGGCATTTGTTTGGGTTAATTAGAGTTAAATACTCAGACCTGAAGAGGAATTTAATTCTGATTAATCATCGAATTTGGGAAGGTTCTGTTCTTTTCTCTTATCGGCATTATGGCCGTGAATTTGCTTCTATGGTGATGTTAATATTACTTGAATTGTATTTTTATTTTTTTTTATTTTTACATAATTCTTATTATTACATTTCAAATATATATATATATATATATATATATATATATATATATATATGAGACAGAGAGAGAGAGAGAGAGAGCGATAGATGGATAGCATAAAATGTATACAGCATAACTGTATATATACAAAAGAGCCAGAATTTTCATGTATTATAAGGTTTCCCATTCGTATCCCGAATAGTAATTCAACCGACTTTTAATCTTATAAAATCGAAAGTGTACCGTATGGAAAATGAACTGGCGTGCAAAGTCCCATATGGATAGATTGGCTGTGTTATGTCCTTTAAATCTCTAAATCATATGTATACTTATAATGTACACTTTAATTCTGTACACTTCAAATTATTTTGTTAAACATGGTTTTAGGTTCAAAATGATTCTAGTATCTTATGAAAATCATCTTACATTATTTGTAGTAAAGAAACCTCAGGGAATATTTACAGTGTACAAAAAATCTATTTATATCCGATTTCATTTATATCGTATATGATGCCTGTTCAGATAAGATTATTGCAATTAAAAATAGAGTAAACAAGGCATTCAAGCTATGGAAATCAGTGAGTTATTTCTGGAAAATATGACATAAAATTGAAAATGTCTAAGGTTAAACTCTGCTTAATGTAATCAATGTCTAAAACATAAACATGCACTATAAAATTATACAACTATATATAAATAAAACAGAAACCCTTCTGCTTTATAGAAAACAGAAAGTGTTCTTACATAAAGATTTAATAAAAAAATGTATTTTACTCGATGCTTTATGAAATCAGATTGGACTGGTGTGGATCATTTTGATACTCTTTATATAGTCACAAGAACTACGTTCAATAGAAATTACTATTTAAAGTGAATTCCTTATTATTACGAGCATTCTTGTATATTTGTATATCCAGTGTTATCTGTACGTGCATGGAATTCAAATTCACCTTCCATAAATATGTAAGCCGTATATGGAAACGTTTCTTTGGATCTGCAGCTCGCAGAAAGTCTGTTATGTATATAATATGTTTCCCATTAGGACTTTTTATGATAAGTGTTTCCTCTGTGACAAAAGGGTTAAGAATTTTTTTGTTTTCTAACACACACAAAAAATACCTTTCCTTTTCAGTAAAGATATCTCAAGTGTTTTTGCAATGTAGACTATAATGGATTTACTGTACCGCGATAACAAAGATTATCTGATTCATATCGAAATATGTGTGTTGAATTTCAACGTTTCAACTCTCTCTAATGTAGTTAACCTTACCCTAATACCATTTAATATTGGATCAATATTATATATATTGGCATCAAATTAGAAATATTTCCAATGTAATCCCAATATTGTAAAAATATTGGTGTTAAATTGGCCTGCAATATTGGCTAATATTTTCCTTACATTGTTACGCCAATATTGGCGTTACATTGGAAATATTGGCGTAAAATTGTCCCAATATTTTAAGCCAATATTGGGTCAAAATTGGATTTCTACTAGGGTTAACGCGCGATAATGTAAAATGTAAAACATTAACAGTTGTTTTCTGTAAAATTAAATTCAGTGTGCTGAAGCCGCCAATCTATACTCCTATCCGTTCAAGCAAACCTCGCTAAGTTCCTGACAGTCTCCAGTATCACGGTCTTCTCAATCAGTTGCAACTGTGATATTTTTTCAATATTAAGATATTTCAAGTAGTCATTACTTATTTGATTTTCATTAGCATGAATATACGGGTTTTATTCGTTTTAGCATTTATTTTTTATAAAATACTTATCTGAAAAGTAATCTAATAAGTAATCCTAAGAAGTAATAAACCTTTAAAATGGGTAGCATTGATGAAAATATATCAACTAATTTTAAAAATAAAGAAGAAATCTACATAAAATGTCATATATTAAGTAGACATATAAATAATATAGAAAATACGGCGTAAAATAAAAAGCTACGTCCGTGTTGTAGAACGAACAACGTGTAAATATTCATGTTACAACTTTTGGAGCGCATTGCGAAAGATTAAGTTGACGAGAAATTTTACAACATTTGACTATAAAATTATGGCATTCCAGTTTTTTAATCTATGAACAATGTCTTTTATTTTGCTGACGGTCCCTGAATGTCAAAAATCTATCCGTGTTGTCTCCTGGCAAAAGAACTGTCGTTTCTTGTCCACAGGTAGGCGTGATGGGTTCTGGAAGTGCCAAAGATGTCATGATGATCGTCGCTGAACTCCACTCTTTCAGATGCATTGAAGGAAGATGGAAAGGTGGATTTTTTTCTTGAGGCAAGAACTGATTTTTTTAATAACGTGTTTATCTGTATTATACAGTTTTATTTTTCCTTTTATTATTTTTCCTCTTTATCATTTTCCCATTTCTATTATTTTTCCTTTTATTATTTTTTCTTTCTATTATTTTTCCATTTTATTGTTTTTCCTTTTATTATTTTTTCATTTTATTATTTTTCCTTTCTATTATTTTTCCATTCTATTATTTTTTCCTTTTTATAATTGTTTCAATGGATCATTTTCAATAAATAGTTACATTACTAGCAAAACGATGGGTTTTTAATGGATTCGTGCCAATGAGTGATGCCGGCTGTGAAAGATGCCAAATTAAAACTTAAATTTTACAAATAATTATGAAATTAGAAGTATAAAAAAATTAATTTTAATACTTGAAAAATCCCAATATAAAAGAGTATATAAAATTTTAGCATTTGCACATTCAGTTAAACAAATCATAATACAGGAAACAATGAAATCAAAGTAACACATTTAAATTACAAAAACATATTTCCATAGATTTTCCTTTTATTATGGTATGTATCCTCGTGGTAAAGGGTAACTCTGTAACTCCATGTATGTATTTTGCTTCGACACCTTCTTCTAGTAACCCCGTAAAACATAAGATAATGGAGTTTCATATTGGGCTGTATAACTATACTTAACTTAATACAACTTTTGTACAACAATAGTTATTCATATCCGAAGTGCAGTTTAACAGATATTTTCTATCTACACGCTAGTTGTAGGAACAGTAGCTACACATCTGGAGCTAAACTGCTCTTTATATTAAACTGTATGCATACGAAAAAGCGAAAATTTATACATAGACTTCACTATGAACTTTCAATGAATTAGATTAAATTTAAAATTTAATCGAACTCATAAGATAGTTTGAAAAATAATGAAGTTTGTAAAAACATTTTTCATACAATAGTATGCAGATGTATCGTTCCGACTGGGCAGTTTGCAAGAAATAATTATTCTTACTATAAGTTCTTAGTAAGTTGTTAAAAACCGATTTTATAAAATGAACAGAATAAAGTTGAATATCATTCATGGGTGAGTATTGGGAATTTATGTATGCTCAAAATTAGCACAATTTACATACGCAACACATATGTGTATGAAATTCGTAATGTTAAATGCATTTATTTTATTTTATTAAATACTTAACTTATTTAGAAAAATCTGATGTGGACAGCACATGACTTTCCCTGCAGACTCATATTTGCGTTCTTTTTATTTCTTCAATAATTCATTACATTGAGTTTAATTGCACAAAATAACGTCTATAATTATTTAAAATGTCACTGAATTTGTACTTATCATTCAATTTTCGTTTTCACTTGGTAACTGGACTTTTTTTCAACGGTGGCGTAGCAAAAATGCGAAAAAAACATAAATATCTCGAGAACGGCTAGCTCTAGTGTAATGGGGTCGGTCTTTTTTTTTAATCGTTAAAAAATACGTATAAAACAAGCATTTAATTGAAATATTTGAGCATACGTAGTTTTTTATTTCAGATTTTGGTGATTTTTGATGGCAATTTCTCAAAAAAGGCAGGTTATCTTTTTCCGAATCGTACCAAAATCTAATCAGCACCAGGGTAATCCACAAGTGACTTACCTTCCAGTGACAATATCTTCCTTTATTGTAAAATTTGAACTATTATGTTTTTAGCTATAGTGGATACAGGCAATTTTTGCTGGTCATTTCGCAAAAAAAAATGCTGGTCGTTTCGTCCCAAATCGTACCCAAAACTAATCAGCACCAGGGTCACACGCAAGTGACTTACCTACCAAATTTTATGAAATTCGGTCCATTAGTCTTTGAGTTAGAGTGTATACATTCATTGCACAGACTGACACGCTAAAAATAATGTTTTCGTATTCTAGAGATCCCAAAACGTGTATATCCGTCGAAAACTCGAGTTACGATTTTCGACATGATTCCAATACTTTCTCTATACATTACCATGTATTGCAGGGAAAGTAAATACGTACGTCCATTTCTCAGTTTAGTGCGAAAATTTTGCCAACGGTAGAACACACATTACCTTTATCGCATACAGGATCTAATTAAAATCCATGAATAGTTATTGAGATATTGTGAATAATTAACAGACTGTCAGATTGCTTGGAATATATGCTTACAATTTCGTAATTTGAATTTGTGGACGAACTTATGCTTATTAATAATCTTCAGGAGCAAATAACTGGTATCTTTTCCTGTAGCAAGAAAAGATGACAAGTCTAGAGGCTATATGAACCTTGATACTGATGGATAAAATTGTTTATACCAAGCAGCCAACATCAATTTTTAAGAAGATAGATCGGACTGCCAGAGGCTGCAATGGTTCATATCACAAAATCCACTAAAAATGCATTCCCCAAAACTGTGAACCGTAGTAGCCGATATTAAAAAAGTTGTAAATAGCTCTTGCTGTTTCTATAAGTCTAGTCTTATCTGATACTGAGTGACAAGCAGTTAAAAATAGTCCACCAATACAAGTCGCTGCATAGTAATCCCGATTTAAAATTTTGGAAATGCCTCCTGTCAACGAGTTTTGGAACTATGATTGTTATTAAACCTTTTTACATAACTAAAACATATACTTTGGCAGAAAATGAACTTCGAAATTCCGAGATACCTGCAATGTACCATATCTCTATATATATGATTTCGATATGGCATAGGAGCTTAAGGACCTAGCTATTGATCATTAAATGAGGATTTTATACTGTAGTGACGTAAAAATTGTACCAACAGAATATGGAGTAATGAGTTTCGAAATTATAATTTTAGTGACATAATATGGATATCAATCGACACTGTACATAATTTAAATGATTCATTTGAAATATTTAATTAAAAATAGAATATAATATGTATTTTAAATTAAAACATTTAAAATGGCTAAAAATCCAATTATTTAAAGTACATACAGATGTACAATTTCACATTGTTTTAGGAATTATGAATAATCTTTTCATTTTTCTGGACGAAATAGAAGATATCAATACTTTTTGTTTATTTATTTTAAATATTATTATCTAACAAGAACAAATCGAAAAAAAAATCATGATGCCGGGACAAACACTCGAAAATAACTTTTGGGGTCACATTGAGACATATGGTAACTTTAACTGAAATGTATTCTGAAAAAAAAAATATATAATGCGCCTACTTCAACCACTTGGCGCGATCTATAAAAGAGCTTAACGAAATAAAAGTTAATATTTAACGGATTATACCATCCTTAAATTTTACTGAAATTAAAATGCAGCAATATTTGTATATGTATTCCAAGCATGTAAATCATCTAACTAAAAGAACTAGTTTTTTTTCAACTATCTTATCAGGACTAAACGGATACTTTGCTGGAATCCTGGTGTAAATTTCTTAAAAGCGAAAGTGTGGGTCACAATGCAGGACATATTTTAATCTTATTTATATTTAAACAACAGTAAATAATTAATTTAACTGCATAAATTCCAAAAAGACAGTAAAATGGTTATTTTGTTTTTGCAACGCTATTTAAGACGGCTGAAGTTTCGTATCGAATCCATCGCCATTTTCGAATTTGTAGCGAAAAGTATTTTTTACAGAGGCTTGATACTGAATGTAAACTAGCTCCATTATAGAGGATTATTTTGAAATGATTGTGTATTGATTTTCCTCGTAAAAAGATCCACGCTGCCATTTTCGTACTGCATGAAATATTCATGAATCTGTGTGAAAAGAAGAATGGGAGCATTTGTTTGGTGTATAAAATCCTTTTGTGTTTAACAAAACCGCTTACCTAAACGAAGTTTAAATTCTTTTGCATTGATGGAACTTGAATTACGAACTTGCATCATCCCTTTCATATATAACTATGTTTTTAAATGAACTGCGTTTTTTACTTCCCTTGCAATGCAAAATATATGTAAAGAAATGTTATGGGATTTACTATTCGAATTTAAGTTTTCAGTGGATTCACACTGAGTACTTAACTTTGGACACTGGGCGACGAAGAATTTTTAGAATAATATCTATATTTGCAACTGTCATAAGTTTATATGCATTTACACTTACAAAGGTATCAAATAGGTTCCTGATTTTCGGATTCCATGTTAAACAACAATAAGAAGTTTTAGAATAATATCTATATTTGCAACTGCTATAAGTTTATGCATTTACACTTACAAATGTGTCAAATACCTTGTTGCGTTTGGGATTCCATGTTAAACAGAAATAAGAAGTTTGATCATAACGCTGTTGTGAGTTACCTAAGATTTCAATTTCAAGGGAATTTGTATTTGAATTATGTTCACTATAACCGAAATGTCTTTAAAGCAGTGGCGGCTCGCGTATAGGTACTGTGGCAATGCGGGAACGACAGTGCTCATGCAATGCTTAAGGACGTGTGCGCATGCGCACATAGGACGCTGCAAGCGAGGCTGAGGGGGAGAGAGAGCACTGTCGTTCCCGCAGTGCCACAGTGCCTATACACGAGCCGCCACTGCGTTTAAAGTACGCTAACAGAAAATCCATATATAAAGGACCTCCGCTACTGTGTATTGATTACATTATAAAGTAAGATCCGTTATGATAAGTTTCACTGCATTTGTTATAAAAATAATTGGATCCATTTTCTCTACCTTATATTGTGGTAATTTTTGTCAAAGATTCTGATTTTGTGAAAAAGTTGGAAATGGATCCATTTTGTGTACGATAGCTGGCAATATTGCTTCAGAGACACAAATATGTCCTGTTGACCCAGGATATCAAATCAGATAATATAAAAGTATCTGAAAACCACAGAATGTTTATGAAGCTGATGAAAAACATCTGAAGTTAAAATGTAATTTATTGAACTTTTAAATTTACAGTTTTATATGATTTATATGTTACAAATGTTATATGTTCAATGTATATGCATTTTTAGAACAATATTCTATATATTGTAGATGATTTTAATATTAATTACTTATGCTTTTAATGCATTAATTACTTATGCTTTTAATGCATTAATAGTAATGACTTAGTTCTTCTTTACAGTGTGAATTGCAAAGAATTCAAAGACAAATTTGATTAGAAACCTACATGTTTTACAATATGCGAACTAATGACAATTTAAAATAAGAAAAAATAATAAATTCCTTATTTACAAATAACCCTACAGAAGCAGCAATCCATTCTCGATAAAACTTTTTCTTATATCCTTCATCCTTTTACGTATTCAAATTAATGATTTCAGAACGTAGGCTAATTAACTTATGACCTTCTTAAGTGTTGTAAACAATCGCATAAACTTATTTTTTTATTTGAGTTTTCTTCTGAGTAATTATGGATTATCTTAGATTTATAAGAATTCCACCGTTACTCCCAAAAAAAACCGTCTTTGCTCTTGAGAATAAGTAAAGTATTTTAAGGCGTCTCCACTAATTACAAAATTTAGTATCATATATAATAATAATATATGTACATGCGTGCGCGCGTGCGTCTGTTGGCAATATAGAGGAAAATTTGTGCAACCTACAGATATGAAACTTCGTGCGAGGGTACTGAGCTAAAGCACCGAAGCTCATTACAGCATTGTTTTAAACTCGAATGTAGTTAATTATTGTTGAAACGAAATCCTGGTGAAATTTAATGTTGAGATGAAAGTTTGATAAAATGTGATGTTGAAATGAAATTTAATAAAATATAATGTTGAAATGAAACTTTGATTAAATTTAATACTGAAGTGAAATTCTGGTGAAAATTAATGTTGAAATAAATTTCCGTGGTTTTTTAGGTATTTAATGTTGAAATAAAATTCTGCCGTTTTTCAGTTGTTGAAGACCCAGACCGACCGACTCGTCAACAAGGACATGAGTAGCCATTTGGTCGGCCGGCCGTTTTTCAGTTGTGTAATGTTGAAATGAATTTATGTCGTTTTTCAGTTATTTTAATGTTGAAATGAAATTCTGTCATTTTTTAGTTATTTAATGTTAGAATGACATTCTGAGGCATTTTCACATAGATTGATTCTTTAGTGATCTAAAGTATCATTGCAGTGTTTCCATTTCAGTGCTATCAGAAAGATCGAAGAACGAACCTTTCCTATGCGATTTGAATGAAATTTGCAAGATATTTATTTATATTAAATTTCGTTTATTATTAAAATATTTTTTTCAAAATGAATATGAAAGCACCTTTTTTTCTATCTTTAAAACATTCATTTTTAAATTTGTTTATCCTCGAATTGAGGATTCGAACAATCAATTCTAATTTCTTGCATAAATATTGAGTGATATCGTATTCCATTAAACAAACTTTACGTTATTTTTTAATTTTTTCTGAATTTTGATGCGAGATATGGTTATTTTTGTCATAACGCTGACGAAAAAATAAAATTTCTTTTTTACGGAAACGGGAACTTCTTTTCTCTAAAATGAGAAGTCCAAAAATAACCGTTAGTTGTGAAACAATATTTGTACGTTTTCTTCGAATTTTGGCATTTAAATATCCCCTCTGGGCCTCTATGATTTAAGTTATCGCTCTCCAAACTACTCTTTAATCTACTTCAGCCACTATTGATCTGAATAAAATGCAATTTTTATTGACATAACCAGCTCTCTTTATTTCACTTTTGTAAATGAATCTACATTCATTCACGAGCTTTGATCTCAGTTTCTGAACTGGTATTATTCTAAACTCCTGCGCATTTTCTCTCCAAACTCTTAAATATTAAGTGCATTTAAACACATCCGTTATTTTATACCGTTCATCAATAAAAATGAAAAACAAAGAAATAATTGATTAATACTGGTAGTTAATAATAAAATTTTATAATAAAACTTTGAATATCTAAAATTACAATTGGAATAAAAAATAAATTAATTAAGTTGAAAATGGATGAATAAACTGACTTAGAATATCACTGCAGAACATCGAGAATTATTACATGGATGTATTGACAGAGTTTGCATTATTTGGAATATTTTTATTTAAAATACTTTTTTGAATGCTTGGTACTTTTATGATTGAAAAAGAATGTGTGAGCATTTTTAAAATATCATTTCATGTTTATGTTTTGTTATGAAAGAAATGAATAAGTTTATTTTTTTTTCTAATTTAAATTCTGTACTGGATTATTATTTTCTTTCGCATTCAGGTAGAGGCACATAGAAAAAAAACACACATTTATTTTCGTAGCGCAAGATATTTTTGGCTGAAATCCAAGTCTTTTATATTTAGTGGTGTTATTTATTATAAAATTTTTGAATATGAAATAATGAAATGCAATAAATATAAATTTTCCCTAAAATAAAAATAAAAAGTCATAAATTTTGGCATAACTTTTGGAAAATGGCAAAGAGAAGATACATAATATAAAGTTTACATTACATAACAATAGCCATATACTTCTTAAATCTGTTATACAAATAGATAAATGAAGCAGTTTTAATTTGCAGAACTGAATGTATGGTGATATTAAACTTATCTATCTTCCGAATTATTCCAAGTATTAGAATCACATTTTACCATATTCGATCTACTAAAAAAATGTCTGAATTTCTCGAGATGAAATTTCTATCGTTTGACAGACTGCAATATGTGTTAATTAAAATCTAAATCTTTTATGTTAAGAAAAACATATATAGACAAGCTAATAAAGGTTTTATTTATTTTTTCTACATCATCTTTCGTTAGTTGATAAGCGTGTACTTCAAATAATAGTATATAAACATCTACAAAAAGGGACACCCAATATATATATATATATATATATATATATATATATATATATATATATATATATATATGTATATATATATATATATATATATATATATATATATATATATATATATATATATATATATAGTCATAAGACTTTTTGTAAAATTTTTAATTGCATTTACAACTTATCTTGTAATATTTGCAATTTATCTTATATAGGACAGATATATGTATATATATATATATATATATACCAAATAGACGAATTTCAATCTGTATAATAATATGGCACAAAATATAAATTGTCCCTATTATTTTTTTCTGTTTTTCAAGGCAACTAATATTTTAACAAGAAACATTAATTATGCATAAATAATCATGCTTAAAGCATTGATTATGAAATACTTTCCAACTGAAATGCAATTAGATACACAGATTATATGCAAAAATAAAGCTGTTTTGTGACGGATGCAACAATAAACATAAATTAAAAAGATCTTTAAACATCGCGTTTTTTACACAAAAATGGTTGCCATATTTTATTTTGAAATGAGTCACGTGATCTCTTCATATAATATGGGTGTAATTATTATTTCAATTTGTATCTAAAAAACTTTCTAAGATATTTTTCTGAACGTTTTTTACATATTTTACTTGATAATTTAAATATCGTTTAAATATCGTTTTGGAAGCAATTTGAAAATTTTAAATCTGCTTAAAAATGTTTAAAAACCTGTGTCCAATAGGGTTGAATGTTTTTCAGTTTTTCTACAGGGTTAAATCCGAAACTCATTGGGTGATATTATTCATTTCTATTCCCATATTTTCCACAGACCGTCTCAGCAATATACTAAAATTTCATTTTGATAAAGTCATTTTTACTGCAGTTATCATGCGAACGGAAAGACAGACAGTTAGAATGAGCAATGCCATAAACACCTTACAACTACTTTGTAAAGTGTTAAAAATGAACAACATATATTCTATATTCAGGTCATTGCTAAGTTACCCAAACTTGCATATGGAACATAGTGCAGCAATTAATCAGTCTACACAATTACTGTGAGTTAATAAAATACGTATTTAGGTGTGGGGATTTCTGGTTTAAAGCGCGATATATTGTGTGTGGGAAAACTTTTTCGATCATAATAATAAAATTAACTATATAAATTAAAAAATGTATTTAATATATTTCGCTAAAAGTAGTTTTAACAAATATTTATTTATAACTAATAACATTTTATATATATACTTCATTTTCAATATTGCTGTACATTTTTTAATTTGCATATTTACATCAACATTCAATATAGCAAATGTATAAAATATAATATACTACAACTGTTAATAAATGTCACTTTCACCTCTGCATATCTTCGGAGTTCTAACAATCAAACTGAAACCTTTAAATGGTTTATTATTCTTATTTACGTTGGTCGTAGAGAAAGCACAACGAAAGTATTCAAATTTTTAAAACAATGTTCTATATATATATGAATTGTGACTCTGTGATAAAAAATACTATATCACCCAGGGAGTTTATAGACCATGAGCTATGGAACTAGGCGTCCATTCATCTCCAGAATCCCATATTTGGGACACAGAGCACGTTTCTCGTCCGAACCTAATTTGAAACTCGATCACCAACTTTAGTCTCAAACGCCACATTTTCATGCCACATTCAGCTATCTACCGAATATAAAAATGTGTAACGTGTACGTTTAGAAAATTTCAATCTTATAATTTCATGACAAAATATGTTAAATATTCTAGAAAAATATACAAATTTTATCTGTAGATATTTTTGAAACTTATTTCCATATAGAAATCGATATTTCTCTTTCGTTTTAAATTGTTTTATTCCGTGGAAGTTATTCTCCATTTGTAATTATTTTAAATTTCATATTTAGAAGTACGTAATAGTATTAATTAATAGTATTTGTCTTGTATAAATATTATTTAGATTTATTTAATTTCAACTTTAAGGGGGCAAAATATATGAAGTAATATAACATGACAAAATATGTTAAATATTCTTGAAAAATATACAATTTTTATCTGTAGATATTTTTGAAACTGTTTTCCATATAGAAATCGATATTTCTCTTTCGTTTTAAATTGTTTTATTCCGTGGAATTTATTCTCAATTTGCAATTATTTTAAATTTTATATTTAGAAGAACGTAAGAGTATTAATTAATAGTATTTGCCTTGTATAAATATTATTTAGGTTCATTTAATTTCAACTTTAAGGAAGCAAAATATATATATGATATAATATAACATGACAAAATATGTTAAATATTCTTGAAAAATATACAATTTTTATCTGTAGATATTTTTGAAACTTTTTTCCATATAGAAATCGATATTTCTCTTTCGTTTTAAATTGTTTTTTCCGTGGAATTTATTCTCAATTTGCAATTATTTTAAATTTTATATTTAGAAGAACGTAAGAGTATTAATTAATAGTATTTGTGGTGTATAAATATTATTTAGGTTTATTTAATTTCAACTGTAAGGGGGGGAAATATATGGTTCAATATAACATGACAAAATATGTAAAATATTCTAGAAAATTATACATTTTTTTTCTGTAGATATTTTTGAAACTGTTTTTCATATAGAAATCTATATTTCTCTTTAGTTTTAAATTGTTTTATTCCGTGGAAGTTATTCTCTATTTGTAATTATTTTAAATTTTATATTTAGAAGAACGTTATAGTATTAATTAATATTATTTGAGGTGTATAAATATCATTTAGGTTTATTTAATTTCAACTTTAAGGCAGTTCAGGACTCTTAAATGTGCCATAGACAGAGTGTGTTTCCATGTTTCACGTTTTATTTTGTACCTCTTCTCCTATACAATCATAATACCTAAAAATTTTAAGACTAATAAGTGAATTCCTGAAGCATATATGATAATGTTTTCAATAAGGTGAATCTTATATTAATATTTTTAAAAATTGTAAAATATTCAAGTATTTACTAAAATTTTATTTTGATATATGTTGCTTGCGCGCATGATTGCAACAAAACTATTGCTTCCAGAAAGGAAAATATTGCTAATTATGATGCAAATGTATTCATTCAAGAAGAATTAGATCAAAATCAAAATATTTGCATAATTAATGTTTTAAAAAAATAAATTATTAAAAATTAAAAATTTAACTAAATTTTACATTTAATTTTTAAAAAACTGCAAATGTTTTGATTTTGATCTGATACTTCTTGGATGGATACTTTTGCATCATCATCTGCAATATTTTTGTTTCTGAAAGCAATGGTTTTTTTGCAATCATACGCGAAAGCAGCTAATATCAAAATAAAATTTTAATAAATTAATGTACATTATACTATTTTTAAAAATATTATTATTAGATTCGCCTAATTGAAAAATCATATTTTATGCCACAGGTATTCACTTATTAGTTATAAAAATGTTAGGTATTACCGATGTATATGAGGAGAGGTACAAAATAAAACGTGAAACATGAAAATTCCCCTTGCTTATGGCACTTTTAAAGGACCTGTGGCCCCTTAAATTAGTTGTTTTTGAATTAGGCATGGCAATGAATTTAAGATACTACATAGCAGAAGCGAACTCCACGTAATAAATTTTCTATGTTGTCCGGTGTTTCTGAAATGCAATTTGATTATTAAACATAAAATTAATTTTACTTATCCAATAAACAAACATTAACTTGCTCAAACTAAATTTTACTAATTGTTATGATTCTTATTACATTTAAAAATAGCCTAATTTCAAATCACTAGTTATCTTTACAACATACTAATTCTTACAACATTGTAGCTTCTCTTATTGAACTGATTCGGTAGTGATACATTTGCGACCTGTTACTGACTTCTAGTTAGGTTACATAAATTACCATACTATGATCAAAAAACTTTACCTGTTTTCTCTTTGGCACACAGCAGCTGATAGTTTGACTTACATTTTTGATATGCTTATTCAGCGACGCTATTTTAGAGCAGGGTGTATGCACAGTCTTACGTGCATAATTAACGGCAACTTTCAGGAATTTTACATGAGCACATTTTACATGCTTAGTCAGCGGCAAAATTGCAGAGTGTCTTAAGAGCACAGTTTGATGTTCTTAGTCCATAGCGAAAATCATAGAGAATCTTGGGAGCATATTTTGAAGTGCTTATCCCACAGCCAACATTTCGAGAGTGACTGTCTTCAACTTCACTGGTTGCACAGGGGTAAAATTTATACCCCCTTGGTTCTCATTGGCTCTATCGTATCTGTGTGCCTATTTTCGAGTCACCTGGGAGTAGTCTATATTGGCTTCCATTGGATATTTCATGATGCCAAAGAGCTCCCTTGAGTCCATAGTTATATTTCTCATAATATCATCTTCATTTGTATTGATAACAAATAAATTGTCCGTCCATTGTAAAATTAGGCGTCGTCGAATCTGACGCCGCCGTATCGCAGAGTCATTTCTGAAATATGTAAATAACTTTTGCGCTACTCTATCTGAGTTTTAAATGTAAAACAAATCTTGAGCATGTTTAATAATTATTTGAATCACTAAGTCCTTTAAATCAATATGTTAAAGACATAAAGTGTCATTGAAGTTGAAATAGATGATGTCACTTTTTTAAATTGATCAAAATGAATCAAATGTGAAGATTTTCGATCTCCGAATCAGATTCTTCTTATCATATGACAATGAAAAATATGGAACATTCTTCTCTTAGAGAATAATTGAGTTTTATTTAATCTCATAGGTTGATAGAGGTACGAGTTAGTTCCATTTCGGTATTACTTCATACTTGGTGGCTGTACGTTGCTAGTTGTTGCAAATTATGGAGTTACATTTTGTACTGGCAAATGTTTCTGTGACGACAAACAGTACAAAGAAGACAGAACAATTATTCCTTCAAGATAGATAAGTATGAACCTCAAAATTATGAGCAGACGAATATCATGTTATCTCTTATGCCTCAGTTGGAATACTGGCAATGAGTATTTGAATAGTAGTTTAGAAACTACAAAACCTTAGAACCTACAAAAACGAACTTTAGAGACTACAAAAACGAACTTTAGAGACTACAAAAACGAACTTTAGAGACTACAAAAACGAACTTTAGAGACTACAAACAGAGACTACAACTTTAAAGAGTACAAAAACTATGTCTGTATGAAGAAAATTAAGAATTTCAGACCTTGATGGTTGTTTCTATTTGTCCTCTACTTCAGTATATAAAGGAGTTGGTCTCAAGATCGAGTGAATGGGGATGCGTAGCCAGCCTAACGTTTACTTACCTAATTATCTGAAATATTTATACTTACTTTGATTTTAAAATAAATAATACTTCGATGTGAAGAGTGTAAGGGAAGAAACAATGGCTTATATTTTTAACCCATGCCATACACTCCGTGCAAACAATCGTCACTGCGACTTGTATTACAGTTTAATGAAATATAATGCAATTCAACCTAAAAATCAGCCACCTGAGTTTTTTGGATACTGATAAGTTTTCCCGTATCAATAATGTATTCTCAGAGCATTCTCAGAGCATTTTTCAGGTGTATTGTCATTCAAGGTGGTCGTATGAATAAATATAATGCGATGCATATTTTATTTTTATAAAATACAAACGTACTTTCAATATAATTCAAATAAAATATGATGCAATTACTGCAATAGCTACTGAGTCACTTATCTATTATAATTTATGTAAAATATATGTATTGTGCAAGTTTTGTCTGTAGCAAATTTCAGAAAATAGTTTGTGTTTAAACTGAGTTTTCATCAGGCATAACAGGAAAACTAAATCGAATGAAGTTCACCTCGAAATCTGAATTCCTGGTAATTGCGTATAATGGAAAATTAGAAAAAAATTGCCAAGTCTAAAAGAAGTTATCGTTGGACAACGCACATCAAACGTACAGGCTCATTTCGCGCAATATTTATCCGACCAAATTCAGCAGCAATCTGGACCTGTAAAGCATTAATTTACACAGTGTATGCAAATGTTAAAGTAGGTGAAATTTTAGAAAAACATGGAAAAATAAATATATATTAATAGAGGGCTCGCAGATTGCGCCAAAAATATTCGACCATGTCAATCGAAGAACATGGCCTGTAGAATATTAAGTAGGACGATATATCCAAGTAATAAAACGATTAAATTTTGGAGGAGTAATCGTTGAAGCAATGTATCAATATAGGAATCGTAGCATGTGCAATTTTTATACGACAACAAACTGGATTTGTTTTATTTATTTTATTCATGAAATGCTAGTCTGTTGACTATTAAGTCATAAGGCTTCGTTCTCTCCAATATTTTTCCACAATACAATTACAATGAGATAATGCAGGGCATTCGTCAATGTGCGCAGCGGTCATGTCTTGTCCAGTTGTACACAAAACACACACATATGAATTGACAATATTAAAACGAAAAAGATGGACACGAAGACAATCGTGTCCAGTCAAAAGTCTAAAAGCAGTCGCAGCTGCACGAGGAGCATCAGGAACAAAATGGGGACTGGTGCTCAGAACAAACACTCCAGAGTTTAGTACGAGAAGAGCAAACAGCCGCAGTACGGAAGGAATGTCTAAAGACTCTATTTATTTCAAGTTTTGGTGAATGAAAGGGCAAATTTCTGTTCGATTTCTGGATTATATTGCACCCCTTCTTTGCCAAAAAGTCTGCTTTCTCATTACCCTTGACACAGCAGTTGGAGGGCACCCACTGGAAAGACACCTTGAGTTATATTTTTCCGAGAAGAGATATATACACTGATGGGACGCGAGGGCTTTTCCTCTCTTGATTAGATGGTAGAACCTGAAGGGCAGTTGTTGAATCGGAGAGGATCACAGCCCTCTCGAAAAAATTCTGCCGAATGGAAAGCTGTTGAATTGAAACAAATATTGATTCCAGTTCTCCATCAAAATGGGTTGAGAAGTTTCCAACTGGCAGAAATAAGCAAAAACGTTCAGAGTAAAGTCAGCACCAGCTCCTTGAGAAAGGTCCAAAAGGGAGCCATTCGTGTTGATATGCAGCCATTCACAAGGGGGATAGAGTTTATGGATAGTATCAAGAGCGATTGCACGAACAAACTGGATTTGCATAACATTAATTAATGCCATGTAAAGAACCTTGCCGTCCCAACCGGGACTCGAACCCTGGATCTCCGAACGGGACAGCCGACGCTCTATCGTGCTGAACTATTGGAACGATATCGCAAGTTCTTATATTTGAAGTGGACTCTACAACCATATATCTAAATTTCAGAATATAGGGCTATGTTTTACAGGCATTATTGTGTATATCAGTAAAGGGGAATAAAGCGCAATTTTTGTCTGACAACTTTTAACCACAAACACAGTCTGTTAAACATTTATTTACACCACATGGCCAAATTAAGAGAGAAACGTTAAAGTTTCAAAGATGTTTTGGTCAGACAATACGCACATCAGCAAATAGGACCATTCATTCTATCCCGTTCAACATTGAATTCGACCTGTAAAATAGCAATTTGCAACCCATAATCAAATTTAAAAAAAAAAAAGTTACGAAGTGTTATTTCTGGACAATATAAATCGATAAATTGGTCGACACATGCATAAATTTTGTTTAACCACGTTTGAACACAAACTGCATCTACAGAACGTTTACCTTTAAATTATTAAATAATTGATTGCGTTTCGTTAGAGTTATTAGGGAACAAAATATCGGTTTAAGTGACGTAGCACATGCATTTTTTATTCGAATACATTCAGCAGAAATTCGGCTTTTAAGCTATTAATATATATCTTATAACCAAATTAGAAATCCGATGTGTGCAGTACATGATTTTCACTGCAGACTCATTCACGTTCTATGTACTTCTTCAATAACTCATTAAATTGAGTATAATTTCACAAAATAACACCAACACTTAATTAAAAGGATACTGAATAGACATTTATTTCAATTTTCGTTCTCAGTTGGTAATTGGATTTTTTTATTCAAAGGTGAGGCAGCGTAAATGTGAAAAAACTAAAATATCTCGAAAACGGTTATTCTTTGTGTAATGGGATTTGTCTTATTTTTTTCATTGTTAAAAATTATGTATAAAACAACCATTTAATTGATATATTTGAGTATACATAGTATTGAGTATATTTTGGATTTTGAAGATTTTTGCGGGCCATTTCGCAAAATATTGCAGCATACTTTTTTCAAATCATACCAAAATCTATTCAGCACCAGGGTAACCCACAAATGACTAATCTACCAAATTTTGTGAAATTTGATCTATTAGTTTTCCCGCTAGCGTGGTTAATTTATCCCTAATTGTACCCAAAACTAATAAGCCCTAAGGCCACCCATAAGGGACTTGCATACCAAAATTTATGAAATTTGATCCATTAGTTTTTGAGTTAGAGTGAATACATACATTGCACTGACAGACACACAAACACACAGAATGACAGACAGATACACACACAGACGTCATTCTAAAAATAGTTTTTACGTATTCCAGAGGTTTAAAACGATCCGTCGAAAACTCGAGTTGCCAGTTTCGGTATGATTCCAATACTCTTCTTATGCATTACCATGTATTGCAAGGAAATTAAAAATCTGATGTGGGCAGCACATGACTTTCCCTGCAGACTTATATCAACGTTCTCTTTATTTTAATTAAATTTAATTCATTTTTAATTCAATTTTCGTTTTAATTTGGTAACTGGACTTATTTTCAAAGTGAAATAATACGAAAAAATTAAAACCTCAAAAATTACGTATAAAACAAGCATTTAATGGATATATTTGAGCATACGTAGCTTTTACTTTCCATGCAATACATGGTAATGTATAGGGAAAGTATTGGAATCATGCCGAAAATCGCAACTCGAGTTTTCGACGGAAAACGAAAAAAAATATTATTAGCGTGAAGTGTGTCTGTCTGTCTGTGCAGATATTGTATCCACTGTAACTGAAAAACTAAGTGACCGAATTTCATAAAATTTGGTAGATAAGACACTTATGGGCGAATCTGGTGCTGGTTAGTATTGGATACAATTCGGAATAAAAGAACTCGCCTTTTTTTTGTAAAATGGCTCCCCTAAAATTACCTGTATCCACTCTAACTGAAAAAAATAGAACGAATTTCACAAAATTCGGTGGATAAGTCGCTTGTGGGTCAACCTGATTCGATTTTGGTTTGATTCGGAAAAAAATAGCCACCCTCTTTTTTGCGAAATGGCTCGCAAAAGTCGTCAAAATCTCAAATAAAAATTACATATGCTCAAATATATTCATTAAATGCTTGCTTCATACGTAATTTTTAACAATGAAAAGAATAAGATCAACCCCATTACACTAGAACTAGCCGTTCTCGAGATATTTTAGTTTTTTCGTATTTTCTCTATGCCACCTTTGAAAATATGTCCAGTTTCCAAATTAGAAAGAAAATTGTATTAAAAGTGAAATAAATTTAATTAAATTAAAGAGGATGTAAACATAAGTCCGCAGAGAAAGTCATGTGCTGTTCACATTAGGTTTTTACTTTCCCTGCAATACATGGTAATGTATAGGTAAGTATTGGAATCATACCGAAAATTGCAACTCGAGTTTACGACGGATCTGTACGTTTCGAGACCTCTAGAATACGATAAATCCATGTTTACCGTGACGTCTGTGTATGTGTCTGTCTGTCTGTGTGCATGACTATCTGCCGGTCTGTATGTCTGTCTGTGCAGATTTTGTATCAAGTCTAACTAAAAAACTAATTGACCAAATTTCATAAAATTTGTACATACTTTACTTATTGGCGAATCTGGTGCTGATGAGTTTTGGGTACGAACTGGAGAAAAGAACCCGTCTTTTTTTGAGAAATAGCCCTGAAAAATTGTCTGTATCCACTCTAGCTGAAGAAATAATAGTTCAAATGTTACAAAATTTGGAAGATACTTGTGGATTACCCTGGTGCTGATTAGATTTTGGTACTATTCGGAAAAACATAATATGCCTTTTTTTGCGAAATGGCCCTCAAAAATCGTCAAAATCTAAAATAAAAACTATGTATGCTTAAATATATCCAATAAATGCGTGTTTTATACGTATTTTTAATGATGAAAATAATAAAGCCAGCCCCATTACACTAGGACTAACCGTTCTCGAGATGTTTTAGTTTTTTCGCATTTTCTCTACGCCACTTTTGAAAATAAGTCCAGTTACCAAATGTGAATGGAAATTGAATTAAAAGTAAATTACATTTAATTAAAATAATGCGAACGTGGATATAAGTCTGCAGGGAAAGTCATGTGCTGCCCACATCAGCTTTTTATTTTAGGTTTTGGCGATTTTTGAGTGTCATATTGCAAAGAAAGGCAGATTATTTTTTTCCGAATTCTAATTAGCATCAAACAAATTAGAACCAAATTCTAATTAGCATTAGGGTAATCCACAAGCGACTTATCTATTGAATTTTGTGAAATTCGGTCTATTAGTTTTTCAGCCAGAGTGGATATAGGCAATTTTTGCGTGCCATTTCACAAAAAAACACAGACAGACAGTCAGATACGCAGACAGACAGACACACAGACAGACAGTCAGATACGCAGACAGACAGACACACAGACACATACACAAACATCACGCTAAAATAGTTTTTTTTGTTTTCTGTCGAAAACTGGAGTTGTGATTTTCGACATGATTGCAATACTTTCCCTATACATTACCATGTATTGCAGGAAAAGTGAAAAAATGCATTTAAGAGAAGTTATTGTCGGATAATGTAAGAAGAAATACTCAATAAAAGGAGGCAATCCTCAGAATGCGTGATATTTATTCTACTACGTTCATTATAGAACATGGCTTTTAAAACATTAGTTTACTCAATACCCCCAAATTTCAAATTTACCGAAATATTAAATTTTAGATGAATTATCGTCGTTGAATGGAAACAGATTAATAGAAAATTACGTCCAACTCAAACGTAGGTTGCTTATTCACTTCATTTCCTTGCTTCAATTATTCATTGAAAGTTCTATATTATAAAGGATGAAGTCTGTATCAAGTGGCACTGTAATTTTTCTTTTGGGTGAGAGATAACATAAACCAGACATATAAGAAATAAATTATTATTTAAATACTTTTAATGTATATAATAAGGAATCTTATTGAATTCCACAAATTTGAGTTTTTTTTATATTATGAATATTTGGAGGTTACTCATAATAAAGAAATACTCTGTATCTATATCACTGGATACAGAAAGATATTTATATCCTGAATGAAGATTACAGTCAGAAGAGATAAGATGAGAAATGACTAAGCAGCCTTATATTTGTTCATCGAACCTCGGAAAAAAACTCTGTCATCTGCAGATGACATTCTAGTCATAGGACATTTATTTAGTTCTCAGAATGATTATTTCCATTATGTAGGGAAAATGATAAACCTTCTCCAGATGCGAATCCAATAATTTCTATAAGAATTAAGGTATTTATATCGATTACTTAAATTTATCTATGAACTTATTACATTTTAGAAATGAAAATTTTTGGAAAAAGTGAAATTCAGAAGTCCATAGAAACAGATAGCAAATAAATAATTTTGATAAATAAGTTTTTATTATTCGTTATTTTTATTTTCTCTGTTTATTAAAAACATATCTTTCAAATTTTTAACACTACATTGCAAATAGACGACAAAATGTATAATTCTGCAATTTTACATATAAAGTAATATGTTGAACGTAGATGTGTAAAATTGGCTTCTAATTTGAATTTATGACTTTGTTAAATAATTATTAATAGTCGAAACTTAGTTTAGCCTGTATGGGCAAAGAGTTAGTGGCCAACTACTCTCTTGATTGTTTACCGGCAATATAGTGAATTATTGAAGTGAACATTGAACACATTAAAAGTATAGTGAACATTAATAGTGAACATTGGACACATTAAGCGTGCAATGAATATTAAAAACATTAAAAGTATAGTGAACATTAATAGTGAAATTAATAGGGAACATTGAACACATTAAAAGTATAGTGAACATTAATAGTGAAATTAATAGTGAACATTGAACATTGAACACAGTAAAAGTATAGCAAATAGTAGTAGTGAACATTGGACACATTAAAATACAGACATTTAATTCTAAATTGAACTGCAACTTTATTACATTTGATTTGAAATTAGTTGCCGCTTTAGGGCGAATAAAGCTTACAGCGCATTTATAAGAGCGGTTTCTGACAGAACAGACTTTGTAAACTGACTTTGTGGTTATCCGTTTCTTTGACAGTTAAGATGTTAAAAGTTTCTCTTTCTCCATGGTTATTATTTTCTTAGATTTCTTAAAAAGCGTTAAAAACTCCTTAAGAACGCTAATGTTAAGAGTAACGTTAAGAGTTAGTGAGTGTAGTGAGAAGGGGACGAGTTCCTAGTGCTTCAAATGTAGTGTACAAACAAAATGAACATTATATGGTAGATTTTACTGGATTACGTGTGTGTATGATTGTGCATTGTGCAACTTTTATCATTCTAACTGTCAAAGAAACGGATAACCACAAAGTCTGTTCTGTCAGAAAGTCTGTTCAGTTCTCTTATAAATGCGCTGTAAGCTCTATTCGCTCTAAATTGGGCATTAAAATTCAGTTTATTCCTTTAAGCCCAAAATTTTCTCAGAAAAATTTTAGATGTCTGCGGATTTGTCCAACAAATTCGGTTTAAATATCATTAAAAAGCTTTTTCGGTCTTTCCAATGACGTCGAGTCGGAAACTGTTTGATAATAATTTCGATAATAAAAGGTCAGATTTATGTGAAATTTACTCAAAATCCTGCTTCATAATATAACTAAAATGTTATTTGAATTCGCTCCATAAAGAAGCCTTCTTTGCTAGACAGTTTACCCTTCATCTCCAATCACAGGAAAGATAGCTTTTGAATTAGGAATGCCACCATGTCAGCAGTACTGAAAACTAGTGGAAGTCCATACTCTTTTTAAGTGAGCCATTTAAAAACAAATCTGGTTGAAGACTGATATGGGATTGGTCCATTGTTCGTTACTATTTCTCCCGTGGTGGAGGAGCGCCTTCTCACCATGTCCACAAGACCCCCCAGGGTACCCCATGGCGAAGGGGAGGAGATTTGCAGTTTCACTTTTACAGATGCTCCCCGAACGGCGGAAGTCTGAATTGGCCTCGACATGACAACATCCATGTCCCCTGGCGGGATTCGTACCGGCAACCTGGCAATCCAGCGATCAGGCGGAAACGCATGCCCCTCACCGCTCGACCACCGGATCAGTCCATTGTACTCCATATTATTCTATAAGTTGGACGCCAGTTCTATTTAGTAAATGATGTTGAATTATTTAGTTCTAATGAATATATTTACTCATGGTTTATATTGCAGTTTACACACTTGAAATAGTATAACTCAAAATTTCGAATATTGCAAATAAAATTGGAACTAATTGAATTAATTAAATATAGGAAAATAAATGTTGATAACGCGATGCTTCATATATGATACTTTAAATCTATAATTAAACAAACAGTATCTAAAAAAATGATATTTTAAGCTAATTAATATATTTCGAGTTCTATCACTTGGTCTGTTGGATGGTTCAGTGCAGAATGAGTGTGTGGTACACATTTAAAAATTAAATTGAAGCTATTCATTAGGCGCATAATTGAATGCAGTTGAAATAACACACCATAAATTATTTGTGCGAGTTCCTAAAATATAATTATTAATTAACGTAATACACAAATGACTTCCACAATTTCAAATGTTAAAATAAACATTATTTATTAAACATATAATATTTACCATTAACTTACATGCATTATATATAGACTCTTTAGGAAGGAAACCTGCATGTGTAAGACCAAGATAATACTTGCTCAAAATCATACAGACTTAATATTGAAAATAGATTTGCACATATATCTGTTTGTCGTCATAGACATTGAAAAGCACTGTTGGACCTTTATTGCCTTTTGTCTTGGGAACTGAAACACACTCTAATTGTCAAATGTTACCGCCGCTGGACGGTCGGACTTTACTTGTCGAAAACGTGCTAATTGACAGTCATTGCTTGCCACCATTTTTAAAAGCACAACCTTCTCAGCCCGTCATTCTCAATTGACTTTTTCACTATCGCTGGATATATCTTGTTGAAATAGTTATGCTTGTTGCCACGTCATTTCGCCTGAGATCCAGATACGCCCTCCGTATCTTATTGGTTAATTCTGAGGGCGATGCAGCAACACTTCTTCATTGGACAGCTTGCTATCCAATCTGCTTGGTTTCAGCTTTAGCCTGAAGGAGATTTTTGACCCAATCACACCTGTCATTCATGCGCATTAAATTTACAGGGGTCAAGACCTCACGGGCCAGGACTGTCTTAAATAGACACCTATGAGTCTGTTCTTTGTTTCTTATGGTATATATCGTAAATCTTCATAATATTAAACTGCATAAATGTCTCCTGGGCTCACAGAGTGAAATCAACCTTCGTACAGAATAATAATTAGAAATGTTTTTAAATCTTCGAGCTAGAGCCATAGCCTGGAAAATGTATACAAATGTGCAAGCAATAACTTCAGCATACAAATGTTCAAGCAATTCCTTCAGAAACTGTACATAAATACAGCAGTACTATCATGATTAAGCCATTGTTCAGTGTTAGGAGGCAAAATTTAGAACATGAAAGAAGCATTGATCAATTATCAATTATAAAATAATTTCAAAAAATGAATTCAATAAAATTATGTTTTTATAAATTTAAATCCATTTTAAAAATATTTTATTACATGCATTTTTGTTTTTCAGAAATGACGCACAACAAACCACAGAAAACTGATAAAGAAATTGTGCCAAATGAAGTTATGAAGCAGGCCGAAAAATTGTTATTGATGATAATCGAACTATTCGCTTAATATGTAAATAGAAAGGCATTGGAAAAACAACACTTTTAGTGCATTATGTTGAAAAGTATTAGTCCTCAAAAATAGCAGCTAAGTGAAAAGTGAGAACACAGGTTTGTGCCTGACTTTGCAAACATGCAAGTATTCTAAAAGAAAACAAGAGGAAGAAGTGTTGGAAAATTACATTGTAGATGCTGCTAGAATAGATCATGGACTTGTAATTAAAATAACTAGCAAATTCGCGTATAAATTTGCAATGATTAATCAAAAGAGTATGCCAGAGTTCTGGAAAAAGTTCAACAGCAAAAAATTGACTGTACAATTTTAAAACTTGAATCTGTAAATTTTATTTGACAGCCAGACTCAACAACTTTTAATCATCATGGACCATCAACAAGCAATTCCAATCAAATTATCGCATGAAATGCATCTAACAAAATTTTGATCAGTTGAAGAAATTCTGCCTTTACTAAACGCAAGGGCCATCGAAAATGCCAACTGATGTAACAGTTCAAAACATCCTAGAAGACGAAGCCACGCAGAAAGAAGAGGGAAAATTAAAACAAGAAAGAGCCGCTTCAATTAAATCCAGGAAGAATATTAAAATATAGTTAATTACTATTTCAACGGAAAACAAAATCAAAACTGAAGCTCTTCAATCTGGTTCATAGAAAAGGAAAGAAAAATATCCTGTAAATATATCAGGAAGTTCTAATGATTCTGACAGTAATATATCTATTTATAGTGAAGCATAATACACTAAAATCAGAAATATTTTGCAACAGGATTCTAATATTTAAACACAGAAGTAATGGTTGTGGCGATTATATCCGTGTAAAATTTCGTATCACAAATATTATATTTGTTTAGTCATTGAAGGAGTTGATATAAATCATAATTGTGTGCGATTAATGAATGTGACAAAAGTCTGAGATGCCTTTGTTTTTTCGAGAAAAATTGATGCATGTGTCATACATATTCAAGATATCGTAATATATCTTCAAGAACCTCATACACATAATGCAGTAGACTCTCCGTTGTACAAAAATATTTTGTGTGTCATTTGCAAATTTTAATTTCCGTTAACTATCGGTTTATAAATTGAATATATTTCATTCACCCCTTTCCTCCTAATTTGCATTATATAATTATTTTCTTCTCATATTTATTGAGTAACTTAAAAAAAATCTGGAATTTTTAGAATTGTGTTTAAAATAGTTACCAACTGTGAAACTTTCATTGAAAATAAGACCATTAAGAATTGAAATGAAATATCTTACTATTTGTTGTGCTTACATACTAAATAAATAGTTTTTTTAAACAGATAAATGATTTTCATATTTCTTAAAATATTCAACCATGGTCCATAGTGCCCCATGGTGTGGTACCCTGGAGTCGGGGTACAATAACCAACTGTATCAGTTGTTATTTAAAACATTCTATAGCAAAACGTAATTGTAATTATTGTTTTTAAATTAGCATATAATAAACCTGAATATATAGACAATATGTATACTCATTTGAAATGATAATCTTGCTCATCGTTTAAAGGAAAAACATCGAAATGTAAAAATATGGCCCATTTGTACCCCAAACCCTTCTACGCAGAGCTTGACTGATGAAACCGTATATTTAAGGTTAAATCAATTTCCATTTGGAGTGGCCAGCTTGATCTCCAGATTTAAATTCATATGAA
This sequence comes from Amaurobius ferox, assembly GCA_951213105.1. Lineage (NCBI taxonomy): Eukaryota > Metazoa > Arthropoda > Arachnida > Araneae > Amaurobiidae > Amaurobius > Amaurobius ferox. The sequence goes on from OX578136.1 coordinate 119,718,259, forward strand.
CATATACGGGATAAGTGTACGGGATAAGCTCAACAGATAAGTGTTACATCCCTCAATATGCCACATAAAAGTAATAGGGATAATATAACTGGTTATAAAGATATACATTTATTATAAAATTAAGTTATCTGATAAAAAATGTCTTAGTTCTTTGGGAAAAAAGACGACATTTCTTTTCATGTATTTGTCTCAAAATAACAAAACAAATCTATTATTTTAACTCTTATTAAAATCAACGTAAGCTTAAGAATGTTACTAAAGATTCAAATAGATTTTCTGTCTTATTCCAGACTTCCCGAAACAAATGTCCTTTTGTTAGGAATCATAGCAACAAATTGCCGATTTGTCGCAGTATTCTCTTTCTTGGCTGGATCCCAGTTCACTTTGATTCCTGGATTCTACCCCAACGAGTAACATCGAAAAACTGCAATACTTTTTGTGGCAATAATTCACCGTTACGCAGTTAAAAATATCGATAGAAATGCAGTTAACCAGATTGCATGAAGTATTTGTTGTTCCCGTTTCCTCACTTTCTAACAGGATGGGTAGAAATAAGTACCTGATAATGGTAAAAGAAAGTAAATTACCAACACAATTTTAGAATTTTATTTTTAAAACGTTTAGCATATTCTTTTCTGAAAATGTATACATTGGATTTAAAAATAAAACGAGAAAAAGCATTTGCTGATAAATGAATAATTATGGACTGCATAATTGAATATCTGATGTAGGCAGCACATGACTTTCCATGTAGATTTATATTCACGTTCCCTTTATATTAATCAAATTTAATTCACTTTTAATTCATCTTTCGTTCTCATTTGGTAACTGGACTTATTTCCAAAAGTGGCGTAGAGCAAATACGCAAATACTAAAATATCTCGAGAACGGCTAGACCTAGTGTAATGAGGTTGGCCTTATTCTCTTCGTTAAAAATTACGTATAAAGCAAGCATTTAATGGATATATTTAAGCATACGTAGTTTTTAATTTAGATTTTGACGATTTTTGGTGGTTATTTCGCAAAAACAGGCAGGTTATTTTTTCCGAAGCTTACCAAAATCTAATCAGCACCAGAGTAAACCACAGACGAATTATCTACCGATTTTTGTGAAATTCGGTTCATTAGTTTTTCAGCTAGAGTGGATGCACTCTTCTGCGGGCCATTTCGCAAAAAAGCGGGTTTTTTAATCCCGAATCGTACCCAAATCTAATCAGCACCAGATTCGCCCACAAGTGATTCACCTACCAAATTTTATGAAATTCGGTCAATTACTTTTTTAGTTAGAGTGGATACAATATCCGCACAGACAGACAGACAGACACACATACACACATACAGACACACAGACACACAGACAGACACACACACACAGACGTCACGCTAAAAATAGTTTTTTCGTATTCTAGAGGTCTCGAAACGTGTAGATCCGTCGAAAACTCGAGTTGCGATTTTCGGCATGATTCCAATACTTTCCCTATATATTACCATGCATTGCAGGGAAAGTAAAATAATAAAAAAATAATAAATTATAATAAAATAATAAACTCAAATTTATATCCGTATACTGTCGTCTTTGGAGTAATCAAACTTGAAAATATCAGTACTGTGAGGCCAGAATATGTCCTCACATGAGGCAATTTTATTGCAATATTTATGGTGCATAGAACGGCTAACAAAGCTCGAATCTGGCTAGCCCCGGGGTTTACAACAACGTGAACTTTTCGGTCAAATATAATAAATTTGGATGTCCCAGGCCAAGGGGGCTGAGAGGGGCCTTGATAAATGTCAAGTGATGCCATTGGGTTCAGAAGAACTAATGGGCACCAAGGAGAAGAAGGGCGGAGCTACCTCCCCCCCCCCCCGCCACACTCGGAACCACAAGTCACTCGGAGACGAAATGTTGTAGAAGTATCTTTGATACGAAATGTTGCAGAAGCAACTCGGAGACGAAATGTTGTAGAAGTATCTTTGATACGAAATGTTGCAGAAGCAACTCGGAGACGAAATGTTGTAGAAGTATCTTTGATACGAAATGTTGCAGAAGCAAGTCGGATGCGAAATGTTGTAGCAGTTTGACGGATACGAAAGGAGTTGGGAGCAGATACTCATACGAAAGGGGTGGCAGTTGACTATAAGTACGAGATGCAAGCCACACACGAAAGAGTTGTGGCCGTACGGTCAGCAATAAGACGGACGCAAGCCTCAGCGTGATGAGCCGAAGATTAAACTGTAAGGTATGTGCTCATTTCCCCAGGTCATAGAAATTATCGAAATCTAATATTGCTGGTCGTATCTCCCCTAGCTAAATATTAAATGAAAATTGATAATAATTGAAAGTTGATATTGTTGAATATTAGTGCTTTTGATAAATTGATGTTGTTAATAAATGATATTGTTTAAGGTTTAAATAGTCTAATCTTTTTAATATTAATTAATAATTCTTTTCAGGACTTACACAAAAGGTAAAAATAATTGGATGGTTATTGCGGCACAACAACGAGCGATGTACGATTTAAATGTTAATTCCACTAATGTGTTTTAACGGCCATGTCAACGCAATTTTAATTATAAAAAATAAATGTTCATAAATAAAAATCCACGTCCCACAAGTACAATAAAATAATTTTGCAAACAAATACATTTGAAACATTCGACATTGTATATAAAATTAGAAGGTTAATTTTCGATAGAGGTTTATTTAGATTTAACTTTTAATTTCATGTGCATATAGTAATACAAAATTTAACATAATTTCTTCAGAACTACACAGAATCAAAAATTCATATTTACAAATATATATTTTATTATGTACTAAATACATAAGTTTAAGGATTTATAGACTAAAGAAATCATTATTTTTAAAGTCTCTACTAAATATAATTACCAGGACATACATAACTTCGAACTATATTTTTTCACTTCGTATTCAGTTCATTAGGCTAGATTTTTCACTACCAATTATGATTTACAACGGTTCATTGCTTGGATTTTTTCAGTCAATAAACACGACTATTTTCATTCTTCTGGAATATTGCAAACAATTACTCCATAAATCCAGAGTATTTACTTAAAAGTATATAAGGAATCGTTAATCAACGATTTCGAAAGCTTTAACGATTCTCAGAATCGGGCCCAAGAGTGAACTTGAAACCCACGGCGATATTGCATGGTTTTCATTACACCAACAAACGTAGTTGCTTTTAGTGCCAGGAATACCAATTGATTTCCTACCAATTAACTAAATTTTCTGTGGTATCACAATTGCACTATTTAAGGCACTAGATGTTTAGGTTCTTGTTTCATGCGATCAGTCGTTTTATTTTGCCACAACTGGATATAAATAATCGTGGAACATTATGGAAAAACACATTTTCACTGAAAGTATATAAAAATATGCAAAATATTTTTAACATTAATTTTGCACCTTTAAGATATATATTTTAGAATTACTAGTATTAAAGCGATTCAAAATTATTGAACTCTATTAAAGCGACTTAAAATTATATTGTTTGATGATTGATGAAATATTATACGGTTGTTTACGAGATAAATAGCTTAAAAAATCACGAATCGTGAGCGTATTAACTTAAACTATATTTTTGTAATACAATTTCTATATTTGTACATTTCACTGAAATATTTACGATATTGAGGCAGTATTATTTTCAATCTCTTCACTGGAAACAATTTTTATTGTCATATTTTCATTTTCTATTACATTAAATCATTTTAAATACGTCCAGTGCACCTACAGACAGTAACAGCTTCCTCGGCTGCCAATGGGCCGATTGGGGCGAAATGAAAGAAAGCCAACAGAGTAAGTAAAATTTTTGTTTGAAAGATCAGAAGATACTTGAAAAATGTTGATGAAAAGTAGGTGAACCGGAGTGGTTGTCCGGGAGTAAAAAGTTGATGATAAGTGCAAAAAAGAAGTTTTAAAACCAAGACGAAGGCAAACCCCAAATATGACCCTGGCCAAGATGATTCCCGTAAAGTATCCTACAGTACTTATGGCATCCATAATAGGTAGTATTTTCGCTTTCATAATAAATTCGCGTTTGCTAAGGATCAGTTTATTGCAAATTCCATATCATCATTACACTCGCCTCCTGTTACATGAAAATACATACAAATTGTAACCTAATTAATTGAAGATGTTAATGAACAATACATGTTTGTTGAAATAAATAATTATGTAAGGAAAATCAAAGGTATCTTCAATAGGTAGTCTATAATTAATGTTTATCGTTTTGGACACATGCTTAGTTATAAGTGAATGCCGGAGAGTATAAAAGGTGTATATGTTGGACTCATGATAATGTACAATCTATTACGATTACGAAGCCAAATTAAGTCAATTTTACCAATAAAAGACGATTGAAATAACATCTCTCACTACTTAATGAATTATAATTATTTAATTAAAATAATATATAATATAAAAATATACTTTTAATCGTATTTTGGTGCTCATGCCTGTCTGTCTCAATAATTTGTAGCACAGATACAATTTTTCTTTTCAATATTATAGTTCCTATTTACTTTTATTTTACCATATATAAATTAAAACACAAATCCAATATCTAAATTCAGCTTACTTAAGTTCAATTTAGATTTTTGCAAGGAATTATATATTTCCCTTTGAATTCCATAAAATACTATTATAAAACCCGACATATATTTGATAACCATAGACTTCTATGAACGTGTAACATCTTATAACTATTAGTAGGAAACTTTAGAATAAGCTTATTAAGAAGGACAGTGGACACGGAAAATTTTGGGATGTTCAATGAACTTTGAAATAATCCTATTTCAAAGGATTTCGTTGAAAAGTAACCAGCATAAACTTGTTAGGACTGTCCTTCTTTGAAGGTGGAGAATCCCTTTGAGAGTCAACTTTACTTATTTGTTGGATATATATATATATATATATATATATATATATATATATATATATATATATATATATATATGTGTGTGCATATATATATATATATATATATATATATATATATATATATATATATATATGTGTGTGCATATATATATATATATATATATATAATATATATAATATACATATATATATATTAGATAAATGAATTTAATAACTAATACCAGGCAATTAATGACAAACTTTAAAGCATTAACATAATCAAAACAGTTAAAACATGGCCACCATGCCGAAAAAAGTGAACTGCACTATGCTTAATTTGGAGATTAATTTAGATACATTCTTCAGGTCTGAGCATACAACACTATTTATACTGAGCAGTTGTATATCAAATTGAAAGTTTAAATATTTGTCAGTTCAGTATATACATAAATCCTCAGTTTTTGAAATATTTTTTTTCCTTCAAATTTAAAATAGTCCTTTTCTACTTCTACTGCAGATAACTCCGGCTATGTTTCGTATTTCTAGTACATGGGCTTGTCGAGATAATAAAATACCCAAAATGAGTGCTTGCATGAGAAGGACATCTTTCTTTATGATATAATATATTAAGGAATTAATTTAAATGTCCTTGTATCATATACTCTTTAAATTAAATTTATGTGATTCATAAAGACTTTGATATACAATAAATGTTATAAGTGAATGTTTAAGTGCTATATATATAATTACTTAGTTACACCTATGGGACTTAGTTACACCTAGTTACACTTATATCAGTTACAACTATGGGATATGATATCAAGGAATAAATGTTTTTTGGAATTTTTTAAGTATTAGCAAATTATTTTTATTAGCAAATATACTTCGAATTTATATTCTTTCTATTGTATTTAGCCGGTTGTTAAAACAGAACAATAATAATAAGGGAATAAATTTTGGCACTATCTCAGTTTTTACTTTGGCGTATGTGGACTAAAACTTTTATTTGCTTATAAATGTGTCTATTTTATTTGTCTACTTTCACTTGTATATTTTATTTTGAATTTATTGTGCAGATAATTTTGCATAGTGGGAACTGATAATCTTCATTTTGTCACTGGGATTAAATAAAATACTCTAACAAATTTTGTTGTTCATTAACAATGTAATTTATAATACAACGGGAATTTTCCATAATGTTAAATCGCAAGCATATTCGGGAATATCTACTAGTATTGACACAACAGTAAAATTAATAATTGAAATAAAAATATTTGCTTATTTGCTTGAAATTCAAGTTGGTGCAGTAATTTTAAATATATAAGATACAGGACGAGGTATGCTATTTTCAATCCGTTTAAATTTTCAAAGTTATTTTAAGAAAAGAGCCAATGAACACTGATATGGGAAAAACCCTAAGATAATATCCAAAAAACGTCTGAAGAATTTTCAATCCTCCCATATTGCGTCTGCGTGGTAAAAGTATTTTTTGAAACGCAAAAGACATTTGCACACAGAAAAGAATTGCAACCAAGGTTCCCTTCATCTATGAAATCCGAAACTTCATACACCGAGCACGTTCTGCCTTGTAACCTAATTTGAATCTCGATCACAAGACTTTACTCCCGTACCATACATTTTCATGTCATTCTAGAGTCAGAAAAGAACGTATAACCGTATAAACTTATTTATTTTTTAAATTTCCGAGTCAAAGTTTGTTATATAAAAATATTTTTTCATTTTAGAGATGTGAATGTGATGCAATATGTGTGTTTTATTTTTATATATATTCAGTATTCCAGTATTAAAGCAAATATGATTTATGTATGCAATAATTCATGGCTTCAAATATAGATTTTTATATATTTGCATATGTGATGCACACTTGGTCAATTGCATGTTTCAAAAGACTGGAAAATAGGCACACCATTGTACTCAACATAATGCAGTGAAATGCAATTAATAATCGTTCAAAAAATTAGAAAATGGCAATTAATTATCGAAACATAATTTATTTATCTACACAATTTATTTATCTAAAGCATTTTCTGCTTTCGCTTTTATACTTTTATAGAAGTCAACTTAAGTTTGATAAAATATGCATTTATAAATATTGGTGTATATCAGAAGACATAATCATTTTGGAAATTTTCTTCAGTTTAGAAACTTACTATTAAAGTAGACATCTGTTACATATATTTCCATTCAATATATAAGTAAGTGACAGCGATAAAAAGCTAGTTATGAATTTTTTTTATTAATTTGCTGTCTACACATACGCTGGTCAAATTATTATAAATACCTTTAATACAGCTGTTTCTCATGCTAAAGAATGTGTTATTATTTCACTTCTATGTAAAATATATTAGTTCTTATATTTTTAGGTTTTGGAAGCAGTGTAAATAAAACACTCATTCAGTTAGTTTAGTCTTCGAAATCAAAATGAGTTACTATTTTTCAAAATAAGGATAATTGCATCACATGCATTTTATCTCGCAATCAGCTAATTGTATTGAAGGATGTCTCTGATTAAGTGTCAAATTAGAAATAAAACTATCAAACCTACCACAAAGGTATAAGGTATCTGTTTGGTCGTCTGGGAAGTGTCATCCAATTTAGACCGGAACCCAGTGGGGGGAGCCATCCACAGGGACCGTTCCCTTCTTCCCCTACCACCAACCTCTCGGAAGGACTTACGGACCTACATGTTTAAGGTGATCGCACTCCGTGTTTATACGGCGACAGTTTTGGCAGTGACGGGAATCGAATCCAGGCCGTCCCAGTGCAATTACCTCGCGCTAACTACTGGGCTGTCGCGCCACCTCGCGGAGATTGGATTGCCATTCTTTATATGGGTTCCGAACGCAGAAAGGTTTTGCTCAAAATATGTTTCACATATGATCATGGTAGTTCGCTTGGCCGAGCTGAAATACAATTTTTTCTTTACATTTTCAATTACGGCTAGCTCGGTCAAGTTACTTTAAGAGCCACATATGCCGCCCACAATTTCTTATCAAAATCGCAAAACATTTTCCAAACAATTCTGAGATTAAATGCTTGATTCATTTCCTAAAACTATATGATTAACGCAAAAATTAAGAAAAAAAAATATTATAATTTAGATTCTAGTTTGTATGAAAATTATTTTGTATAGACCCATTATATTGCGAAAAAATAATATATGGATTGTTAATTACTTTGCCAAGTCTCATCAGGCCTAAGTTTCAAAATACAGGGTGGCCATAATTAAAGTAGAGGTGTTTATTGCCCGATAGTGAGAAAACTGTTGGGCCAAATTCAACTAAATTTGCATTTAAAGCTATTTAGACCATAGGGTTTTGATTTTTAAAAGAAAATAATAGTTCGGATTTTTGCCACCGCGAGCCAAAGTGGCTCTGTAATGTCCATTTTTGGAGTAACATATGCATAGGACGAACAAAATGATTCGTTAATGCTGAGATGTATCGAACAATGCTGTTGAACTTTGTTATTCCGCAACGTCTTGGCGTGGATGTCTTGAATCTACGATATTTATGTAGGATGGAGCATCCCGTCATATTGGATTGCGCTTACAGGAAGTCCTGCGACAGCATTTTACCAACAACCGAATAATTAGTCCAGCGTTTCCTATGAAGTGGTCAGCCCGTTCGCCTGATCTGACCCCTTGTGACTTTTGGTTGTGGGGTCCTGTAAAGCGCTTGGTATACCTAGGGAATGTGGATAATTTAGACACTTTGAAGGACCGAATAAAATTGCAAGTCCAGCATATAAATGGAGATCTGCTTCATTCTGCAGCAGAGAATGCTGTTCAGAGAATCCACTTTTTGGAACATATGCATGCAAGGAAACTATCTTGAATCACACATGTAAATGATGACAATATAAAAATTAATGTCATGCGTATGTAAATGTAATATGCAAATGTAAATATAAAATGTACTAAATACTTATAAAGTGTAAATGTGATGTCCTTTTCAAAATTCATATAAAATGTTAACTTTCTGTACTTCCTATGCCTATTTTACTCCAAAAATGGACTTTACAACGCCACTTTGGCCCGCGGTGGCAAAAATCCTAACTACTTTTATTTCTTTTAAAAATCAGAACCCCATGGTCTATACAGCGCCACTTTGGCCCGCGGTGTCAAAAATCCGAACTACTTTTATTTCTTTTAAAAATCAGAACCCCATGGTCTAAATAGTATTTAATACAAATTTGGTTGGGTTTGATCCAGCAATTTTCTCACTATCGGATTCTAAACACCTCTACTGTAATTATGGCCATCCTGTATTTCCATTAAAATGTAATTGAAGCGGGAAATTGTGGAAATTATATTACTGTAATTTTAGGTTTAGTATAGGGCAGGAAAGTTATAGTATACTTTTTTTTATAACGTTGAAACTTATTAATTAAATTATTTATTCCTCCTACGGTCAGAAATTTTCTACAAGTACCTTAAATGTACAATAATTATAAGTACTTTAACAATTATACAATAATTATAAGTATCTTAACAATTATACAATAATTATATTAAAATATTTATTCCTCCTACGGTCAGAATTTTTTTACAAGTACCTTAAATGTACAATAGTTATAAGTACTTTAACAATATACAATAATTATAAGTTCTTTAACAATTATACATTAATTATAAATACTTTACTAATTATACAATGATTATAATACTACAAATATTTACAATAATTATATATGTTTTACTAATTATACGATTACAATACTACAAAATTTTACAATAATTATAAATATTTTAATAATTATACTGTGATTACAATACTACAAAATTTCACAATTATAAATGAATTAAGTTATAATACCGGCTTAAAATACGAGCCATCACTCGAAGCTAGGGCTGCTAATCAACATCATCACACTTTATCATTTTTTGTGTAGTTTTAATTTTAATCAGGATGCTTTGAATAAAATTCTTTGTGTCCGATAGAAGGAATTATTCACTTGATTCCAGTTCAAAACGAATGTATTCATTTCTTTCACTATAAATATATTCGCATACTTTGAATTAATCCTAGAGTTAATATTTATCTTTCAGTCACCAGTTTGTGGATGGCCTAGGGAGATTTTCAACTTTATACCTGACATTTCTCTATACTTCAGCATTTCCAAAATCTCTTGATTAGGTATGCTATTAATGGAGGCTCGGTTAATAAACATTTATTCGAGTTAATCAAATTAACATGGCCATCCTCTTTGAAATTTGACTTCGGCATCAGGAAGAAAGTTCTTGAAATTTCGCTGTCTTCTTTAAATCTCATAACTAATTTTCTCATGTGAGCTCTAGAATATGAAATCATAGCCATTAACATATTTTCAGATGACAAATTTATGCGCTTTGTGAAATTGTTTTCTCTCAAAGTTAATAAATAAAATAAATATTTCCTTATTCATCGCTAGAACTTGAAAATAATAACTAATATTTTTAAAAGCGTTTTTTAGGATAATTTAACATAAAATGAATAACAACAAAGGGTAATATTTTGTTGTTATTTGATATATGCAGCAAAATTTTATTGAAATTAGCAAAACACTTTATTACTTTACTCAACAAAACAGTATTTCCTGGAATAATTTTTATAGCTTACAGTACAGTAAGCAACTTGACAGTTCAAAATATTTAATGCGTAAGTGCAATATATTAGTAATTTATGATTGGCGCATAAATATAACGGCGGGGTATGTAATTCTGTTTATATAATGCGTATTGCAACTAATTATGAAGAATGTGGAAATGTTTTGAAATCTATGAACTTTTGAATCAACGTTTATACGTTTCTGAAAATATATCAATGTACAGTGCAGTATATTATGGGTGACGCATCAATATACACTAAGTGACAGCTAAAATGAGACACCAAGAAGGAGTGGCCACAAAGTGATGAGTATCGGCAAACAGAGAGAGACAGCCACGAGCAATAAGGGATGTTTATTGCAACATGATACACCTATATACTGAAAGATAACACCGTCTGATCAGTAGGTTGTAGGACCACCGCGGGCGGCGATACAGGCAGCAGCTCGTCTAGGTACAGAGTACATGAGTTTGCGGATGCTGTCCTGAGGGTCGGCTTCCCATGCCCTATCAACCATTTGCCAGAGTTCGTCCTCTAAACGTTGCGATAGTAGTGCACGCAAACGACGTCCAATCATATCCTAGACGTGTTGGAGTGGTGAGAGATCAGGGGAGACTAGTGGCCAGGGTAGCATCTGGGTACCATGCACGGTATGTTGTCTGTTGCGTGCCGTGTGCGGTTGGGCGTTATCATGCTGGTAAATTGCATTGGACGCGCTGGAAGGAAGGGTAGTGTCACCAGCAGCATTACGTCATCCATGTATCATAGAGTCGTCATAGTGCCCTTAATACGGACCAGAGGTAACCTGCTCGAATCTTAGGCGATGGCTCCCCAAACCATGATGCTGCGTTGTCGCGCGGTGTGGCGTTCCACATATACGGCTGGGTTGGACCTGTCACCACTTTGGCGCCAAAACCGTACACGGCCACTGTCATTGCCAAAACAGAAGCGTGATTTGTCTGCGAAAACGACCCTGTGTCATTCCGCCGTCCACGTGGCTTTATTCCGACACCATTGCAAACGGAGATGTCTGGGCTGTTGGGTCAATGGCAGTCTTCTTAATGGACGCTATGAGTGCAGGTCACCAGCGTCCAATCAGCGGATAATGGTCCTGGTCGATATGGGAGCATCAAGGGTATCCTGCACGTACTGCAAAAGGGCAACCAAAGTGGCCTACGGAGCCGAAAACGCTTGCGTCGGATGCGTCGGTTCACGGCGTGCTGACGTAGGTCTGGCTGTATAGGCACCCTTCAAACGTGCCACAATCCTTTGTTTCAACCATCTTCACAACAACCGGTGCACCGTGGACGCGTATAGGTGGCTGTTCGCTGATATTTGACGTATGGACCAATCTGTCTTTCTGAGTCCGATCACCATACCCCTAGTGAAATCGTCTGCCTGCTGGAATTGCCTCGGTTGGCGACAGCCTGGCATTCTCGGCTACTATACGTTTCCTCTAAGACAAAAAAATGCAAAATTATTTCCCTGACAAACCGAACGGCGCGACTATTGCCGATTCTGCAGGTTCTTTCATTTATATCTCACTCAACGTTCGCGGACAGCTGCGCATTTCGCATCATTTACATAACTCGGTGAGTATATTTTTCTGCCCCCTCCTTTTTGATGTCTCATTTTCACTGTCACGTAGTGTATATGAATATCGCCACTCTCTGGAACCTACATCTGAAATTTCAGATCAATAGACATAGGCATATATTTAAATATTGTGCTAATCAAAATTTTCATACACGATAATCAAAATTTTGTTGTTTATTATAAATCGAGCTGAACAGAGTTTCACGCTGATCAAACTACCGCTAATTCGGTAATTGCTATGCGTTTTACAGTACTTAAGTCATAAGATCTGCAGAGTCAACAATAAGAACTTGCAATTACGTCCCAGTAGTTCAACGGTGCAGCATCGGCGGGCCAGACTGAAGATCCGGGGTTCGCATCTCGGTTGGAGCATCAAGGTTTTCATAATGGCGACCAAACAAATCAACCCTGTGTTTTAGTGCAAAGATATCAGAGGTCTCAAATTGACCTTAATATGACTAACATGGTTTCAGTGGACTCTGGGATATGATGGGCCGGTTTTAAATCTTGAAGATAACGACCATGCTGGAAGTTAACCCGGAGGATAAACATGGCATTAGAAGGCTAAACTGAGATAAAAATAGCAGGAGGTTATCAGTCAGCTTGTCAGTTGCACGCCAATCTCCAATTAGACAGTGGAGAATGCAGCGTCCACTTCGATAATAAGAGCTTGCAATTTTATTCCAGTAGCTCAACGGTAGATCGTCAGCTGGTCAGATCGAAGATCCAGGGTTCGATTCCATGTTGGGGCTGCAAGGTTTTTTACATACTACCTTCGATACTGGAGCCTCTACTATCCATCACTTAATCAAAGACAACCATAGTCAACACTTTGATTTCAACTGACAGAAATTAATTATCAAACGATTTACTACCATATGTGTTTGAGTGCTAAACCCCAAAATAAGTGCTTAATAGAGATGCGTAGAAATTTTTAAAATAATCTGTGAACGAGACTAAACAAATATAAAAATTATCAACATTTAAAAATGTTTACTTTCAAGCGAACACTGTGCAAATATATTCAGGACCATGATTGTCACCTTTTATTGACAATGCTAAAAGTTAGGATCGTTATCCAATCACGTCAGTTCATTCTTAAACACGAACTAAATAAGTAGCTGGAAGCCGTCACTGCAATAATGCAATAAAATATAATTGTTCAAATCACCCATCGGTAGTTAAAAATGAATAACTGGTGCTTATGTCAATAAAAGTGAAAGTGCATTTGTTTGTGTGTCTGTTTGTCTTAGCAGCAAGGGAGGAAGGCTGTACCTATTTTCATGAAATTTTGATGAGTATATTTTTTTATGGTTTTTCTACTTCTACTACGCTCCCTTCTGATCGTTTCTTCATTTTAGGCGTGATTCGATCGTTATAAAATTCTCCAAACTGTTGCCAAATCAGTTTTTGAAATTAAAGAATCTCTATGAACAAGGGAAGATTGCAAAATAAAGGTGTATATTCAGACCTAAGCATATATCTAACACCTGCTTTTCGCATAGCCAACTGTATGTTGCATGGCCAAAGGTCAAAAATGAAAAACTCGTATCTCTCTTTATTTCTGACTCTAATAAGAATACCAGAAAGGTAGTTTGTAAAAAAAGCTCTTTTCAGTCCATTGTAAAGTTGTTATTATTTATGGAGATAAAATTGTAAGCTGTGTATTATCTTTGTCTATTAGTAAGCTGCTTATTATCTCTGCACTGGAGAATTAATTTTTTTCACTATGTGAGAATTATTATAAAGATTTCAAGCAAAGATTCCAAAGTTCACTGCGAATTGTGAATGAAGTTTTTTATATTATATATACCGGACGAAGGACAGATATGCATCTAGCTCAGACATTTCTTATGTACTCTTATACGTTATCATACTAGTAAAATAACTATAAGTAAACATTTATAAGAACATTAAGCATATCATAAATTCTAACTTATAGTGAAGCAGTGTAGCATAATTTTAGGGATGCCCAAACATGTAATTTAAAGAATAACAATAGAATTATTCTGTATCTATAAATTGTATCTATAAATAACATTTTATTGAAACTGATTCTTGGGATTCTCATTTAAGGACGTCTAGCATCAAAGGGCTAATTGAAAAAATATATTATATTAAACCATATAAAATAATTCACAAGTTCAATATAAAATCATACAAATAAATATGTACACATTCCATTTCAAAATATAATATTTCATTCTTTAATAATTCTTCTGCACTTCAAAGGAAGTCGTGTTTATTAAATTTGCATTGGTTATTTTCAAAGGATTTCCATTTCTATAAAATTATTTTGAAGTTCTATGCAAAGCTGAAATCTCTCGTATGAGGCGGCAAGTACTATAGTTCCCAGATTATTTCTGTAATATGTAAGCTACATTGATAATCTTACATGTCTTGTCTCAAACATTTCTATTTCAATAATTAAAATAAAGACATCAAAAAGAAATAAATATCACCTAACAGCATCCCAAATGCATCTGAACATGTCTGTTTTTTAAAAGAGCACATACATTAATATTTAAATGATTGCGAAATTTTACAAGAAAAGTATTTAAATATTTAGAAGTTTTTTTCCCGTTTCAATAAAATATATGAAAGTATCCTTTTTCTCTAGATTAAAAAATCGGTGCTGTTGCATTATTTTTACTAACATCGGTAAAACTAAAAGGATAAATGTTTTTTATGTGTTTTTGAACTTATAAATAAGTAATATAATTATTGCAATGGATTATATTTTTTGAAGTGGTTCATAAATGAGTGATTGATTACTTGTTATTAATGAAATCAACATATGTTATACTAATCACCACATAGTTGATATTCGAAATTATACTGTTTGTTTCAAGATGAAATGATTTTAATGGAATCAGTAGAGATTTCAATAGACATTTTGCTTGCTATCAAGAGAAGCAAAAATCTTTATCAACGTTTATTTGTTATTATTGTTATGCATTTAAACGTACACAAATACGGAAAATAAAAAGAAATGAAACGGTATTAAATTATTTTTCGGTAGATAATTTTTTCTCGTTCCGTTTTTCCCTCTGTATTTGTAAGAACAAAACCTTGAGTTATTGCTGTGGAAAATGTCACCCAAACGGTTTTCGGTGTTACTCGCTTAAGTAGCACTTCGGCACCTAAGTTATCTGGATTTCTGCCAAGTAGTATCCCCAAAGACATCGAAACTTTCCTTTCTACTCCTTTTTTTTAATGAAAATACATTACATGTTATATAATATTGGAATGGTATTAGAAAGGTAGTTAAATATTTTTGAAAATTTGTAAGATTTACTCCATGCCAAAATAAAAAGAAGATATTGCCTTTTCGACCACTTCGTTAAGCAATTTTGTATTACGCCAAAATAGTTGCTTACGGCAGAAAAAAAATGCAATATTCAGGGGAGTTTAGAAAAAGGTAATTTTATTAATAGTCGTGATTAGTATTCTTAAACTATACTAATGGAAACGCTGTAGGAAATCTCTGCAGAAAGCAGTTGAGGCAAAGTAGTAGATATCTTAGGATATGCCGAGTTCTATCGACGAGTTATTTAACTGATGATTTAACTCAAGTTTTGCATCTGTTATGAAACTTTACTTGCATTACCTGAAAAATAAATTCTTTTAGTTTAAGAAATATTTAAAATCGTTGGCATGTTCAAGATTTTAAAGGATACATAGTAATGATACAATAATTGATTGGCATGATATGAATTCCAAACTGCGGACGCAGGGCCTGCTCGATCAAGACAAGCCATCGTGCTTACTCAGCTTCAGGGTTGTGGGTTCGAGCGTCACCTCCGAAAGCAGAGGCCGGAGCACTAATTTTTGACGTCTTGGCTTGTAGGCCCACTGCGAGTAGGTCTTCCAGATCGCGATCGAAGCTTTTGCTATTTGTTTCCCTTTTAATTCTCTGTTCGATGTAAAGGAATCATAATTTATCAGTAAATCAAATAATATTCATGAAATTTGGAAGTATTTTCGATAATGTTCATTAAAATGGGTGATTTAAAATCTTAATATTGCTGTACATTTCCTTAAAATAAAATATTTATAATGACTCATTCACTGTAGGAGCAAAGATGAAAGGATTCCATTCAGTTAGTGTTTTAATAATAGTTTGAAAAAGAACCCTGTATATTTATTACTTAATCAGGCATTTTATTTGAATAATTCTTCAGTACATTCAGCTAAAGTATGCAGAAACTAAAATGATTACTGAATACTATATCTTTAAATATCATAAGATAATCATTAAAAAGAAACTCAGAATTTAACTTTTAATATGCTTACGTGTTTATTTATTTTTATTTCATTTTATTTTATTCATTTTTTGTTGTTGTTATAAATTGTAAAATGATTTAGAATTAAGATAAAATACTAGTTGAATGTCATTCATTAACCTATGCACTATAAATTGTAGAAGTTCAGGTTTTCTAATATAGCACATCTTATATTCCCTTTTTTACTACCAGACATTAACAAATTGTAAACAATTTTGCTTAATTACAGAGTTTGAAATACCTCAGGGGCTTTGAAAATTTAATAAAGCTGTATAATAAAACTTTTTGGTATTAATATTTCATTTACAATTCCATTGAAGTGAAAATGTAAGAAAGATTAAATTAGCTTTGTATTATTAAAATAACATTAACTATAATATAATGAAATATACAATGGTAACTTGAAATTGTAAGTTAGTTACTTTGCTTTTTTCCAAGTTATTTTAACAATTTTCAATAACATAATTAATAACTCGCTACATAAAAAATAAAATGTGCCCAACCTAAACACAAATGACTTCCTAACCTATTCTTCTAAAATTTCAGCATGCCATAACAAATAATAAAAAATATACGTGCAATATATTAAGATACTATATCTTTTATATGCAATTACTTACTTATCAAACAGTTAAAATATGTTATTTGATGTGTGAAATATTCCATTTTACATTATTTTACTTTCATAACTTTAGTGTAGCATTTTTATTGCTACGATTTCTTACTATTGACAATATCTTAAAAAGAGAATGACATTTTTTTATCTATATAAATAAAATTGAAAATACATGTATCTGTCTGTGTGTTTATCTATCTCATCATCACGGTAGAACTGCTGCATCGAATTTCATGAACATTCTGTGGGTAGCTTTGAAATAGCCCTACTTAAAATTTAGTCCATGTTTCGAGTTTCTAGGACCAGGGATTGTCGAGATATGAATAAAAATCCCACAATTAAACCTTCCATAAAAATAGAATTATGCAGATGATATATTTTCCACAAATTTATTAAGAAAATTATATCATGATGCTTAGCAACGCAATTAAATCAAATGTGTTTATTAGGCAGACGATTATTAAATTTTTTAAGATTTAAATAATAAAGAAATCAATATAAAACAAAATTTTATAACCATTTTTATACAATTTTAGAGCTTTTATTTTAGTTTATATTGATCCAATTTCATATATATTTTATAATTTGTTTTCAAACGAGGATGTTTTATTCAGATCTGCTTGAAGATAATTTTGTATAGAAAACACAGAAAGGAGAATTAAATGAAATATTTTAATAGAATGTTTTGAGTAAGAATGGCATTTAGAATACTGCAGGAATTTGCACATATATTAAATCATGGGCAATGTCGGGTATATCTGCTATTAACAGTATACATAAAATTATATGTTGTACATCTATCTGTCTGTTTATTATCTCAGCACGGTAGAGATCACCTATTTTCATTTCATTAGAATTATTATAAAATTTCAAAAATTGAGACTCTAAATATTAAAACTTCACATCAAATTCTGAATTTTAGGTTTCTTGTATTATATGGTCAGTATGAAGAACGGACATACTGCTAGTCTATTAAAAAATATCACACAACTAACAACATTATTAAAATAATTTTAAAATATTTACAGGAAACTGAATAATTTATGACAACATATTAAGTATACTAGGTAAATGAAATGAATCACACAAGCTAAACCTAATAAAAGATACATTTTAAACATTGAATGATTTTAAATACTTCACAATTACTTAACAAAGCTTAATTTTACAAATGTCTAGGCAGTTTTCTTAATTAATGTGACAACAATAAAATTTTAAAACAAACTAAGAAAACTCTAAAAGGTTTGTTGACGTTATAATTAGCAACAAAACAATTTAGAATCCAGTTAGCGTTAATTGAATAGCAATAATTTGATTGCCATATATTTAAAATTCTATGTAATTTTAAATGACATGATAATAAGCAAAAAATGGTAAGCACTTACTTCTAAATGGCATTTTCAGTTTTTCACATTACATTAATAAGGTAATTAGTAATCCAATGTTATAAGGTATGTAGTCGAAGGTATGCTGGTCAAAATGTTTATAAAATCATGAACTAACATATAAGACATTCAAAAATACGATAAAAAGACCGTTATGCATCCACACGCGCGAGCCCACGTACTGCACTGCACATCGATACTTCTTTGTGTGGGCTACTCTACTAGGGGAGAACTTTCCAGAAAAGTTGAGACGGAGGAATTCGGATTCGAAGGTCAGAATTGGGCCTACCCCTCATACGTCACGAGGTACAGGGGGGGAAAGCAGTTCGGCCTTTTCTACCGGGGGTGACGGTTCGAGTACCATCTGCGAACATGGGAGGTGAAAGCCCCAGGCCGTCCGACTCGTCCAGAGGACTTAGAGTACCTATTTGGACGGCCGGGAAGGGCAAACATGGGAGGCGTGTTTTTGGGCGCAGTGACGTTGCTTCGGCCCTACGGGTGCCGAACATCAGTGGAGCCGTTAGCTGTCACATGACTTTGCTTCGGTCCCACTGATGCGCCAAAGCAAATTCATATGAAGGTTGAATGGTTCAAGATGCTGGTCAATATATAGGCGGATGATAGTGCATCAAATACCCGACCATTTGTAATAAATAAATAAATATTCAAAATTTGACCCACTTTCTTCTAAAGTTGATTCTTCAGTAACTGAGAACGTAAGCAATTTAAAGCTTTTAGACGATTCCATGTACAATGTGAATATATGTGTAAGGAAGGATGCTTTATGTCACAGAGAAAGCCGATTGCGAAGGAATGGATCAAAAACTTTACTTAGTTGACGGTAACAAGTCGTATGAATTGACGGTAATAAGTCGTATGAGTTGTCGTATGAAGTCTTATTTAAGTAGATTAAGTACATTTACACATACACTAGCTTCCGTGCAATTATTGTATGAAACTTAAAAAAAAAATCCTTTATGCATCAATAAACTATGGAGAGCTGTTAATGTTATAGAATGAAAAATATCGCCTAATATCTGAGGAAATACACTCTGTTGCAGAAAAATATACGCATCTTACACCTAAAAAAGTCCCCATCCCAGTTACAGTCGCGAAACTAGGCATGTAATTTTCGTTTTAAGAGTTATGCAAATGATCAAACTATCACCGCCGATGATGTAATAGAGTTCGATGATGCATGAGATCAGAGCATCGTGCAACATTTAAAATAACCGGTGTTCGTACTCACACAATTGGGTTCGAATTTTCTGCTTTAATATGAATATAGTGAATAAAGATGCTTTTGAGACGTACTCAACGGCTCTGCGAATAATTGTCAAATTTAGAGAGAGTTCGCATCATAGAAATTAAGGGAAGTTTGTTGGTGGTTGGTTCAACAGACGTATTACTCGCCATCTTGTACAGATCGACGTAGTAGTTTCTTGGTGTTGGTAACAGTGAATCAAAGAAGGCATATGTAACCATCGCAGAGGCTCTGGACGCAAATTACTCGTAAGGATGGTGCAGGAGACCATCCTCCTTCACGCCAATGCCGTCGCTATCAGCCATTTAAATGCATTTGCCATCATCGATGCATCCCTGCATTAAGGGGAAATATTCGGAGACGGCTGGAAGAAGTCAGGATTAGATGTCGACGCCAATTAAGGCCCTTACCACTGACCCCTCAACGTAAGAAGTGTTGTCCGGATTAGTATCGTGTACGGTCAGACTGGACAGTGTCTGATTGTAGGCATATTGACTTTAGAAACGAATCCCACTTCTGGCTCAGTGTTGATGTTGCCGCATACATGTGTGGAAGAGCTCTGTTAAGCGTTCGGACACCGCATGTGTTGTCCATCGACATACAGCCGTCACACGTAGAGCGACAGTCTGGGGAGTCTTCTTGTGGGACCGCCTATTTCCCTTAGTTGTTCTGCAAGCCAATCTGACGACTGGCTTGTACTTCGACGATATTCTGCAGCTGATTGCTCTGCTTATGCAGTCAAGGAACGCATATTAACGAAAAGACAAGGCTCGACAACATACTGAACAACTTTCTCAATAATGTGTTAGAGGATTCAATACCCTTTCATTCCATCCAGATGACAGACCTATCACCAAAAGAACACGTCTGGCACATTCTAGAACGGCAATTTCAAATTTCTCAAAATACCACTGAATTCGCTGACTATAGTAGCTACATTTGTGGTACAATCTTCCGCAGATGGACAGAAGCAACTTAATTCACTCTATACCGCACCGAATATAGGCTTGTGTAGCTATCAGAGAGGGAATTACAACTTGTTCAATTGTCATCATTTTGTTGCCACTATGTTTCAATACAACGTTTTTTGCTCCCAAATTCTAATCATTTGCATATTTACTTAAACGATTTATAAAAGTTTGGTGGCTGTAGTTCAATTTTTTATAGATGCATAATTTTATTTACAGTAAAGTGTAAAACAGAATATACTGATATACTCTTTAAATGGGTTAAGAAACCCTGTGAGGAAATGTAGGTGATACTTTTAATCAATGCTTAAATACCAAAGTGAGAAGTACAGCGCTTCACCACACAATGTAGTTCTTAGAAACTCTTATAGTTCAGGAGTTCGATAATATCAAATATATTATTGTGTTTAACACCAATGACTGGAATTCCAGACGTTAAAAATATAAAAATGATATATACTACGGTATTATGCTGTCTAGTTTAATTGTCGCATGTAGAACGCTGTGAAAACTGAAAAGTATCGGAAACTGAAATATATACTTTCATGTAATAAAAATAAGTGCAGAAGTAAGGATATTCGATTTTAGCTTCTCAAGTAACAAACTGCATTGCAACAGCTTTATGTGATCCTTGTTTCAAAAGAAATTCAACGCTTAAAACTTTATATAAATGGTTGTATCTTGTGAAGTTATAGTAACGAGCCTAAGCTCAAATACAGCTTTTATGATTTTGCAATTGATAGTATAGTAAGCTAAAATTATAGCCGAACTTCTATTTTCGTATTCCTTCGGCGAGAAAAGACGGTATTAGAATTAATTGGAAAAGTATCTAGAAATAAAATATTTCTAAAACAGTCACCACTACCTTTTTCAGACCTAGCTGAAATAATTTTTAAGATGCCTCAAATACATAATGTTCCAAAGAAAACTGACTTTAGATCCCAAGTTCAACAAAAGTAGTATTATTTAGCATGATACTGTGTTCCATTCTTAATATATATATATATATGTATATATATATATATATATATATATATATATATATATATATATATATATATATATATATATATATATATATATATATATATATATATATATATATATATATATATATATATATATATTACAAAAGAAAGATCTAGGAAAAGTACAAGGAATATTATGAAACACAAGAAAAAACAGTAACAAATAAAGGAGTGCAAACGGGGTATCAGTAATGCCTAGGGGGATTGTGATCCCTATACCTGGTTAAAGCGTGCTTTTATTCCCGGGAACACTCCCAGAAGCATCCAATCGCCCGAGGCAGATCCAATCCGTGCGTACAGGAAAAACAGAATCCTAAGGGAATATCAAATCCATAAAATCCAAAAGAGAACTATATAAGAATCATAGGACTTCCTAAGAATGGATTCACATAAATATATGAAGAAAGGGATCCAGAGTCCAAACACATATAAGAATCAAAGTGCAACGTTTTAGTGAAGGTAAAGATTCCAAATAGTCAATTGGCAATAAGTCATGGAAATTAGCATAAATTACATCATCATTGCGTAGTTTTTTACAAAATGCTAAGTAATAGGTTTTTAGAAAGCCGAGAGGAAAACTGTTCTTTAATGCCTCATTTATCAAATGTCTTTCACATATATTTCGCTGTTCATTGGTAGAATTTAATTTACCATATCTTACAAAATGATTAACCTTCACATTTCTCATTACACCAATACTCATATTACTACTCCAAGGAGTGATGTAATTAATATTACAATTGAAACATTTACGTCTATCATACATTATGTAACATAGATGATCTTGAGGATTTGGATATATTGAGAGATGTCCAAAAATACACTTTACCAATGTTATTTTCTACAGTTTCAATAAGTTCAAGGTTACTAGGGTAAAAATTAAAGTCAAATTGAAAATCTTTATCAAGATAGCCGATCAAGATGTATCCACGAAACGAGAATACATAATCTCATTGAGCATATGTGTACCGTTTTCATAACTGTATAAATATAGATCCGCCAGTAGCGACGAACAGCCACCAACTCGTATATGTACTCCTTTGATTTGTTTAAAGAAATCAGTTCCATTGAATAAAATGTTCTCAAACAAGACCAATTTTACCAGATATTTAAACTTATTATAGTCGCAGGATAAAAGTTGAGTATTATTATTATACGTATCCATTTAAATATCATATAGATCTTTTAAGTCGATGCAGTTGAATAAATCATTAAAATCGAAACTCTTAAAGTAAAACTTGTCCGGGGTTTGTTTCAGACGTGTTATTACGTCATATCCATTATTGATCATTACATAATCACATGATTTTATCTTCATTACTGGTATTAATATATCAGCTAATATTGCATTTGCCTTTGTCAAATATGAACCATAACCAATCGTGACCGGTCTAAATTTCACTGGCTGCTTATGTAACTTAGGTATAAGTACGAAATAAGGGAATCGAACATATTTAATGTCATGTCCCATACGCTTGTATACTGTCATAATTCTGTTCTTATTCACACCAATGCCACAAGGTATTTTCTTGTAAGTGTTATCATCTTCATAACATTTTTTTAAAAGATCTACGTAATATGGTTTGCAAGTAAATGCATAATTATTTGTAGATTTGTCCATGTACGTAATAGCAAATCGATTTTGAAATTCCATTATCAACTTCTTGTCTAATGTGCAATGGGATATACGATAATCTTGGCGATAATATGTAATTTTTAAATCGTTTACTACGTTATATTTTCATTCATTGCATGTGGGCAATGGTAAACTGTATTTAATGGCAATTTTGAATATGAATACTTCAATTTCTTTTGTAAATCTTTGCTCAACATTACTAAATACTTGATATCAAAATTTGGTACCCAATTGTAAATATTCCCGTAGATCCTGATGAGTTGCCAGTGCTATGTCATCTGTCACAATATGCTCATGGTCCAAATTACAGAGTTGCTCACTTCCACATCGGCAATCCTATTCTTTATATTTATCCAGATTTTTAGCAATAATGTTGTAATTGAAAATTTTACATCCGTTTGTTTTTTCGTAACGATATGACAAAAATATATTAGTATTATTCACAGGTAAAAGATAATTATACTTATTAAGGATATTGTTAAAATGTAAACCATCAAATTTTTTGTTGCTAAAAGTGGCTATAAAATATTCCTTTTTCTGTATTTCCACATCTGTTTCCTTTAACTTTATATCATATTTATTAGCGTGTAACTTGAAGTAATTATAGAAAATCGCTATATTAGCATGGTAAATTTCATTTACTTTGTGAAGGTTCCTTATGAATGGTCGTTTTTGCCATTCAATCCATATACGTCCTATATATTTCTTCCTAATACCATATACTATGTTTTTAATCCAATTATTTTGAAGTTGTTTATAGTTAATGATTTCGTTCAAAACCTCATGTAATTGTGCAAAATAACTAATAAAATTTACTTTCTTCTTTTTACCTCCACGTTTACCACGTGATGTCTTGCCGTTTCTGTTTAACATTTCTATAGGAGGATTACCATTATGCATATAATACTCTAAATTGTATATATTACCAAAATTAATAGAATTTAGGCCATAAGAATACATAGCGCATTCGTGTAGAGTGTGATATCCTTCCCACCATAGTCTTGCCTTTAGATTCGATACGATATCCAGAATGGTGACAGTAATATTGTGAAAACCATGTGAAGCAAAATGTTTCAACTCCAAACTCATTTCATAGTTAGTGCCACTATTGTATTTATTCACTTGGCTTCGATGTAGATTTATACGAATAAGAAGGTTGTTTTTTGACTAGCCATTGTATTTCAAACCACATACTTTGCATTGGAAGCAATAGATGGAGTTAGAGACCTTACAGAAAATCCTATATTTAGGTTTACTGTCATGGATTTGTGAGGTGTTCGCACAAGGGCATAATTGCCATCGTCTTGACTGACATTTCCGAAATCGGTATTTATTGAAGTCTTGATTGCCATAAATATGACTTTTCTTTTGGTTCGATATGTTTAAATTTTCACCTGATACATTATTAGACCCAAACATACCACACACATTTTTTTTCTTCCTTGCCTCGATTACGTACATGATGGAAATAATGCAATATAAAATTCATTGGATCAAGGGTCACAGGATGTCAATCATACATTTACCCTTATATCCGTATGGCCGGGAAGGTGTAAATCAAGATTCCCACTGTTGCCAGTCGCTAAAACTTATATATTTTTGTAATTCCATAATAATAAGAGAGGCGTATAAAATAGCATTAATATAAAATAAATATGACTTGTAAAAACAGCATCCAAGCACTTAATATACTGTACATAACATCCATCCATTTTCTATAACCATAATACATCACACTTCATCCGTCGAGTTGAGGCAAGGTAAGATTTTTCACGATATCTATTGACTTGTTTGTTAAGAAGTTCTCAATTAACTAAAATTCAAGCACCATTCAAGAACAACTAAAAAGTTGTATTTTTAAAAAGTTTAAAAATTAAATGACGAAAATATCATAAGTCTAAAATGATATAAAATATCCATCACTTAATATGTAAAGGATGTCAATAATGAAAAGTAAAATCACAAGTATAAAGTTAAAATTTAAAAGTTAAAAAGCACAGTATGTGTAACACACAAATATCTAGAGTCTTATGAAGTAGTAAAAAGACGTTAAATATCCCCCGATCCGAACCCCCCCCCCCCCCGACACACGGAAGACCACTCCATGCCCGAGAGCAGTCCGAGAATGTTCCCCAAGATTTAATTTTATAACATACAAACTTAGTACAAAATCAAAGTACAAACCTAAGTACAAAATTCCACATGGACAATCCAAAAGCGCAATGCAGCTATTTCCAATTCCCATAAAATATCCTATAAAAGACCGCAATCCAAAGAACAATCTAAAAAGTGAAATGAGTATAGGCGCGATTTGCAGCTCTTAACACGCATCTCAAAAATATTACAAAAGAGTGGTCTAGGAAAAGTACAAGGAATATTATGAAACACAAGGAAAAACAGTAACAAATAAAGGAGTGCAAACTGGGTATCAGTAATGTCAACAGAGTAGATGTTCCCCATCTCTCTCTCTGTGTATATATATATATATATATATATATATATATATATATATATATATATATATATATATATATATATGTATATATAAAATATCGATATAATATATACTCAGATGCAAAGTTTGTACATACTATTTTAAAATTTATACTTATATGTCACAAAGAATTTTCTGAAGCATATTAAAATAGCTAAATTTGGTTTAGTTACAGGAACTATAATGTCTAAAAGAAACACCTATACAGAATGTGAACTGTTCAGATATAAACGGCTTACTAATTATAGAAATAGTAACACTTAACGGCCTTCTTACACCGAAATGTGGACAGAGATCAAAATCGTCTCAGATGGTTCCAAACATACAATATCTATCCCCACAATACTCTCTGTATTTTAATAAGCTAGCACTTGTTGAAGAAATAATTGAGAGATAGAGTAAGCGGATATATATAGGAAAGATATTTAGAAAATTAGAAAAAAAGATTAAGAAAATTAGACAAAAATTCCATAGGGATTTCTCTAACAAAAGTTATACAGCAAAAATTATACAATTCTTCATTGAAAGAAAGGAATGCTCTGCGCACTTTATTGCATTATTCTACTACATAAGGCTGTGTAATGTAGCGGAACCCTGGGAATTATCGGAATTATAATTTTGCATGTACCAGCATTTTTCAAAAATTTCATTAGATATTCCAAGTACACAGATCCTCTAAAATGCAGCATATTAATCTACTATTACAAAACCAGAATTTTTTTTTTCAATTTAAAATATAGGTATACTGTGGTAAAATATTTTTATACAAAAGAAACATTTTCTGAAAAGTTCTTTTTCGGATCTCACAAAATCAGTCACCGAGCCGCATGCGGGCATCTGGTTGAATGCCACTGTTCTATTACATTAAAGTAAATGAAAGTGAAAGACAAAAAGCTTACATAATCATGGTACTATTAATTTTTTAACTAAAGTTACGATTAACAAATATTTAATTTCGACGCATAATTACTTTTTAAAATACCCCATTTAATCATTTGCAACACATAATTGAGACATACAATTATTAATAACATAAAACATTTGAATCCAAGCCGGTCCTTCCGGTCTGTTAAGTAAAGTAACTGGCCACCGGCTGGCGGCGTCAGCATAGTCTTCTCGTTCATGTGAGAAGATTAATGTGGGAATCGTTGATCCACAAAGGGATGAGTTATCACTTTTCTTTCACCCAGCAACTGGTTTCAAAACAACGTTAATTTTCCCTTTCCTAATCGGAAACTACGCAGCAACAAAAGCATTTCTTGACAAAATTATTACCACCCGCGGGGGGGAGAAGGGAAAATACACACCTCAAGTTAGGCCCCGGCCACTCAACCAGCTGCTCATACCCTAGGGTGAGTCGCGTGGCCTGGGTCTTTCACACCTCAAGTTAGGCCTGATATAGTATTCTGAAATATTGTTGGTAGTTAAACGGTTAACAATATGTATTAATTGTAATTGTTAATTACCAGGTAACATATTTATCATCTGTGGTCCTATATTAACGAAGCATTAGTATCGCATATAAAATATTGAAAGATATTGTCTTGCAATTTTGGTCTATCAGTAGGTTATTCTGAATATGGGATTTTGGAATTGTTCAAAAATATGTAATCTAAATGTTTGCATGAAATAAATGGCACAAACGAGTTTCTTACATAATGTGAGATTTAAATCCCTTTGAAACTTATTTTCTTATGAATTATCGCTTCAGATCTATTGTTTTATTTCTTCCTGGAGAAAGGCAACAAGGGATTTTCGCAATTCTCTGATAGAGTTCATTACTGCAACGCGAAACAAACCTTATTGATTCCTAATGGGTTTGTAATGTGTTCGGTGATTGAATTTAAATCCGATAACACTCAAAATAAAGGGAAGGAACCATTAGAAAATTTTACTTCATTACATTCCATGTCATAGCAGCGTGTTACCATAAACGTTTTTTTCAAAAGATATAGACACGTTTCATTTTCTTTTTAACTAAAATTTCAAGATTATGTATTTCAATGTGGTATCTTTACAAGCCATTGTAGCAAAATGTTTCAGGGGAGAGTCTTTAAATTTATAATAAATAAGTAAAACATATATAGTTCAGAAATAATTATTCAATGTTGCACTGTCCACTTCGACAATGCGATTTCATCCCAGTTGCTCAAATGTAGAACATTGGATGACCAGTTCGAAGATCGAAGTTTCGATTCCAGGTTATGACAGCGAGGTTATTTACAATGGCGTACGAACAAATCAACCCAGTAGGTTAGTGCTAAGATGTCGGAAGTGTGATTGTGACCTTAGTACGTCTAGCGCGGATTCGGTGAACTCTGGTATATTAAGCACCAATTTCATATCGAGAGGATAACGACCTTGCAGGAAGCTGACCTGGGGGATAAAAATATCATCAGGAGGCTAACTTAAAGTAAAAATAGCAGAAAGTGGTCAGTCAGATTGTCAATTGCACTCCAATCTGATTTTAGAAAGTGGAGAATGCCGAGGGCATTTCGATAACAATTGCTTGCAATTTCGTCCAAGTAGCTCAAAGGTAGAGCGTCGGCCGGCCATTTCGGAGATCCGGAGTTTTATTCCTGGTTGATGTAGCAAGGTTCTTGACATTGTGTGAAAATTTATTCAATTTTTCTAACAGAACAAATTAAAAGATTTAACAACATATTTTAAATAATAAATATGCTAGATATTTCATTTATTCATGTCAGTGACAATATATATCATCAAAATTTAGTTAACAAAAATATGTTCTGCAAATTTTATTGAGAACAAGTACAAGAATGATGTTAATTATATTGATTATTTCCAATCAGATAAAAGCGATATTAAAAAATTGTAGAACCAAATGTTTAAATTCTGTCGTCATATCTCTCTCGCTTTCCATCATACTCAATGCAATCAGGCTGTGAAAAAGCGCATATGCTTGGACCTGTCCATAGACCTTATTGGGCTACGCTTGAATGCATGAGCTAAATTTAGAAATTTAGAAACTCTCGTGCAGAACTGACCCAGAAACCAAGTTTTGTAAGGCTATAGATAGATCAGAAATTTTATTGCGAAAAAGAGGCAAAATCGCGGGGCTGTCGAGGGGTAAATCGCGAAAATTTCGTGGCGTAGGATGTACACTGACATTTCTGAAAAACGTCTACTAGTTACAAAGCTGCAATACAAGTAAATACTATGCAAATCAGTAATCACTGTATTAAAAGTTTTTAAAACTAATGCTTACATTTGTAAAATGTTCAAATTTTGGCAATGTTCTAAGAGTCGCTACATGAGGTCAATAGTTTCAAACTGAACAGCATTTTGCAACATTATACTGCAATTGTAAATATTTGTTTCTTTAATGCAGCGTCTACTGTTCTATAACACATTTTTATTTTTCCTGCAATACTTGGTAATGTATTGCAGGGACAATAGTAATGTATAATACAATGATAATATATAGGAAAAGTATCGGAATCCCGAAAGTCGCAACTCGAGGTTTCGAAAGATCTACAGGTTTTGTGATCTCTAGAATACGAATAAAGTGTTTTTTGCGGGGCGTCTGTGTATGAGTGTGTGTGTGTGCGTGTGAAGATTTTATATCCACTCTAACTGAAAAACTAATTGCGAATTTTATAAAATTTGGTAGGTAAGTCCTTTGTGGATGACCCTGGTGCTGATTAGATTTTGGTACGATTCGGAATAAAAGAACCTACCTCATTTTGCTGAATGACCTACAAAATTTATTAAATCCAAATATAAAAGACTACGTATGCTCAAATATTTCAATTAAATGCTTAATTTATGCGTAATTTTTGACGGCTAACTAAATAATACCTACCCCATTACTCTAGGACAAGCCATTCTCGAGATATTTTAATTTTTTCGCATTTTTGTAACGCCACTTTTGAAAATCAGTCCAGTTCCTAAATAAAATCGAACATTGAATAACACGTGCAAATTCCGTGTAACTTAAAATAAATATGTCTGGCATTTTATGCAATTAAACTCAATTTAATTAATTGTAGAAGAAATACAGAGAACGTGAATATGAGTCTGCAGTGAAAGTCATGTGCTGTCCTCATCATATTTTTAAATTTAGAAAATAATTGTTCAGTATCAACACTGTTTGAAGGTACTGATGCAGATCAAGCAAATGATGACTTTATATAGTTAGGGTAACGAGTTTTTTTGTATGCTTGATATCTATCAAATCTTTGCTGACACAAAGTTCTTTTAAACCGGTTTTACATGAAAGAGAAATTAAACAATTCTTCATGGTCTGAAAGGTCCACAACTGAATATATATATGATATTTGCAAAATTTCAGGTTAAACCTTAAATTCTGGAACAAATTGGAACATTTTGCGGCGCGAAACATAAATTATAATTGAAAGTAGGCAATGATAAGAAAAAAAGAATATTAAATTTGCGAATATTTGATGTTCGCAAAATTTTATATCCGTGTCCCTAAAATTCGTGAAAATAATCTCCACAATTCACTCTACGAAAGTATTGCTGCTTTAGTTATATATAATGTTTAATCTGCATAATAGCGTAGATTACGCAAATTACTAATTGTGTATCAATAATTTACATAAAATGCATAAAAAATGTCCTTATTATTACCACTGCAAAAGAAAAGCAAAATAAACATATTTTAAAGTAACTTTGACAGGTAGGCTTTGTAGGGTTGGTCAAAATTACTTTAAAACATCAATAGAGTAAATTGTTACTTTGTTAGTAAGTAGCTGGAGTATGATAGTTTCGTAAAATATAGTAATATACAAGTTAATTCTATATTCCTTTCTAGTTTATTTTTATTATTTTTAACGTACGCGTACAATACTTACATATTTTTTCTCATAGTATTGTATACTTAAAATACTATTTTTCCAAACGGTTTCAAATTCAAGATTTTTTCGTATAAGTTTTAAAGGTTGGAGACATTCTGAACCCATTTAAAAATATGTCTGTTTGTGTGCATGTGTGTCCATGAGTCTGTGGATGTATGCATGTGTGTGCGTGTGCGTGTGCGTACATGAGACACAACAACGCATGAACAAATGCTGCTCTCCATCACATTTTATGTGGATATACATTTTGTAGAAAACGATAACTAGATAAAATTTTAATAACCTTCATGATAAGAATTTTAATTATTCGATTTTTTATGTTTTCATAACAGTATTTTCGCTGATAAATAATGATAACTAGCATAACATATATAGTAAAAAACAACGCATACAGTATGAAGTACAATATTTGTACTACATGTTACACTCCCAATTACAAATGCCAAGAAACATAATGAGCAATCTAAATGCAGCAGAGGAAACCAATTGCAACATAATCATAGATAAACTGCGGTTATCCCCTTCTGCATAAACGACAAATGGGAGAAGTGGTATGAAACCAAAGGGGGAAATAAAAAAGTGCCCCTAAGTTTGTTCCAGAGAGTTCGGCAGACTTGAATTTTCGATTGAACTAACAACATGTCTCTTGGTTTTGTGCAAAAATATCTACTGCGAGTACGCTAAAAGAAAGCGTGGTTCAGAAGTGTGATGTGTAATAGAATCTTACAGCATAGTGTTTGCGCGAATAAGTGTTGCAAGGCAAGAAACCATAGGTATTTATGTATTTCACTTGTCACTAATTAACACGGAAGGCACACATTTAACGGCTATCTAATAATGAACAATAAGTTCGTATGTCGTAATAACTAATTCTTGTATTTTAAACTAAAAGAACTAATTTGAGTTTCGATAGCTTAAAAGAAAGTGTCTAAACATATATGTCAATTATATTATGTGTTGAAGACCCAGACCGACCGGCTCGTCAGCAAGGACATGAGCAACCGATTAGTCGGCCGGAATTATATTATGTGTGTAAATATGTTTATTAATGAAATATTGTTAGTGCTAGATACATTATAATAATTGATTTATGAATAGTATTATTAATCAAGACATAAACGGATATCTATAACTTATATATTAAATAAATTGGTCAAATTTAGATGTGTTGTTGTTGATGAAACCCAGACCGTCCGACCTACCAGAAAGGTGTAAGGTAACTGAAATTTAGATGTGTGTTTATTTATATTTTGTGTATTTGTCTCTCCGGCTTTAGAACCAGGAGTTTACATGCTCCACCCTTAGTATCCATCATAGCTCCATCATAGGTAAGTCTTAGTATAATAATTTTGATAAGGACAACTTAACCTTATGACACAGTACAAAAAATTGATAATTTGAATAACTAACAATGTTGCTAAGGATGTTAGTCCTATAAAACAATTATTTTTATTAACACTGATAAGCCAAATGCTTCCATTGGCATCACGAGGCTGCTGCCAGCTTGAGAAAAGAAATGTTAAATAAATTTTTATAAAATGTTAAATAATAAATGAAACATGCCTATTTTTATTCATTCTAAAAATGGTTGCTATACAAATAAAAATGTTATGGAATATGAATGTAGGAGAAACTCGTATTTAATGCTAAAATAATAAATAAAATATAATTATAATTTTATTCATTCTGAAATGATTGTGATACCAGTAGATACGTTATGGAATATACATGCAGGAGAAACTCGTACTTATTGCTAAAATAATAAATAAAAGATAAATACTTTTATTCATTCTAAAAATTATTGTTATACCAGTCGATATGCTATGGAATACGAATGTAAGAGAAATTTGAATGGGCGTGGTCGAACTCATTTTAATAGTTTGCCAGTACCTTATACTTCTAATATGAAAGAAATGTAAAATTCTGAATTGTAGATATTGGAGAACTCTACTAAAATCTTAGTGTACCGTTAAAACTTCTCTGTGACCCATTTAACTGCGCATAAAACTACACATCTGCCCATTGGTCACTTAACCACAGATTTCAGAGAAGACAAAAAAGGAAATTAAAGAAACGCAGTACCTTAAAAGTGGTCAAAATACCAATTTTCTGTTTTATTATCTCAAATTACAAGTATAACATTTCTAAATATGTAAGTAAAATTTCAAAGCTGTATCTTCATAATTTAAGAAATTGTTAAAGTTTTCTGCACGATGATAGTATAGAAACAACACACAAATGAAAACTTTACATTTGATTTTCTTCATGTTCATTTGTGACTTACATTAATGTTTTTAAAATGCTAAGGATTTTTTTTTGTAATTAAGATAAAGGTTTCAAATATTTGTTTATGATTTTTATTTTGTATTTGATAAAATTTTGCATGGAATTAACATTGAGATTTGTAGTAAATACTTTTAATAAATGTTAAAATAAGAACTGTTCAAATTTCCTTTTTTTCACTATATCTGACACTAAAAATAATTTAATAAATCTAGTATTAAAAGCATATTAAAATTCATGCTCAATCTTATGTAGTATAATGCAAGGGATGGAAAAGGATATTTGGATCGAACATATTAACATTTGAAAAAATAGTAGGAATTTAAAATTAATAAAATATTTCCAAACATTTTGTTTATAATTTAATGTTAAAATATAATATCACCAGAATTTTCACTATAATACTTAAAATAAAAGAAATATTGATAGGATAGGTATTCCCTTAAACTTTTAGCAGTGAAATATAGACAATTATAAAGTTCAGCATTAATATATTAATTAACTTTTAACAATAATGCAAAACTGTTTAAAATGTCATTTTCCAGTTTATTTATGTTAACAAATGCACCAATGAACTAAATATTAGTTCATGTTCACTCCGGAATGAATGTGGTAAAACAGAAACAGCGATTTTTTTCATTTTATTTTCAACATAAAATCTGACACAACACATGTATTACGGAATTAAGAATAAACGAGAACACTAATGAAAATTTCGTGTGATTTTTTTTTTAGTTTCACCGCCACTTCATCAATTTTGCAGTTCAAATATAAATACGTTTGTGTTTGTTCTAACAAAAAATAACAAACATAATTTTTATTTTCAGTTTTTAAAGTAGATTTTAGATACATGGAGTCCAATGTAATTACCTCTCTTTCCTAATTATTTTTGAAGTAACACAAGAATCATTTAATAAAGTAACTTCCTAAAATTTCCTACTTTGCATATATAATGACATTTCGATTTCCTCTGGAAATACTGCATTGCTAGCAAACTGAATCTTAATTTACAAAGCAATTAGAGCTTGCAAAAATGCCCAGCTACTATTATTAAGAACTGTAAGCATTATGTGAAAGGTTCGTGATAAAGTTAACTGGTTTTAGTTTTGTATTCTATTGTGTAAAATCGTAAAGTATTCCATTCAATGCGGCTCTACATTTTGTCAGAATACACTAATTGAAACTAAAAAGTATATCTGCGTAAACCTAAAATTGCATTTTCTTCACGAAAGCGTGTTTGTGCTTTCTACAGAATTATGCAAATTAGTTACACACAAGTAGTTTTCTAGAACGCGTATATATTCACTAAAAATTTAAAAATACAAGTTACCGTAAAATTTCTATGTGATAATTACACTTTATATACTTTCATGCTAAATAATTACGTGAAAATAATTTTATAAACCTCGAATTTGTTTATGGAAATTATAGTAAAAATGTTGCTTGCATTCAACGTAGTTCCAGTTTCGTGTCGTCATATCAGCAATTTTTGTGTGCTTCTGTGTTCTGGCACGCTTTTCAAATGATTGCAAACTTTAATTGAACTTTTAGAAAATGAATTTTTACTGTAGCAAATTTAAGAATAAAGTATGAATAAAGTTATTATATTTTTAAAACCAGCCCTGTAATTAATTTCTCAAAACCTGTAACTGAAATCGCATGGTTTAGGTTTTGTAATTTCCTAGCCTACATCTTAATGAATGAAATACATTAAAATCATAAAATAGCATAGTGAAAAATTAAGAAGTTACAATATACGTTATTTCTCTATTTGAAAGTAATTGAACAAAACTAATGAATTTAAAAGAATGTTTCAGTAGAAATCCATTCTCCCTCAATGGGAAATAATAATGCTTTTGACAGGGGGGGGAGGAAATTGAGAGGGGTGTCGAAAAGTTTTTTTGAAGCTCAGAATATTCTGGGTGGCTTAGAAGATTGAACACACTTACTGTATTGATCATGAGTGACATGAAATGCATATTTTCGTTTTCTGTACCAGGGTAGTTAGAATGAGGGAAGTGTAAGTAACCTTGCTGCCCCAACCGGAAATCGAACCACATATTTTCTTACTTGTTAGATTTATCAATAAGCTACTGGGACGATTTTGAAATCTCCGCTGAGTATACCTGAATCCACTGAATCCGTGCTAGTCGTACTAGGGTCATTTTCAGATCGCCGACATCTTCGCACTAACCCACAGTGTTGATTTGTAAAGCAGTCATTGTAAAGGACTTTGCTGGCACAATAAAGATTACAACCACGGATATTCATACTGTCCAGCCGAAGTTCCAGCACTGAGATACTGGGAAGGAATTCCAATATCTTGTAACCAAAGTGGACTCTGCAGAAGGTACGTGCAGAGAAAATTTATAAAAAACAGATACTTACAGAGAAAATTTTATAAAGTCAAAGTACTTTATCAAACTTTATTGAAATTACTATATATTTTACAAAGTAACTTAGTTAGTAAGTTCTCTGTACGGGGAGAGAGCTTCCGGACAAAAGTGGAAATCCTTGTTAAATAAGTCGGCAGGAATACCCAGTTCCTTGCATAGAGCAGTTGGCGTGGCTTGCTTTAGACTTGCCACGGGTCACGATTACTTACAGAGTCACCTGTATCGAAAGGGACTGGCAGATACAGATGTCTGCCCTCTTTGCGGCCATGACGTTCCCATGACCGGAGAGCACTTCAACAATAGCCCTGTTGTTCTTGACTGTTTTCCTTTATGTGTTACGGACAAGGCTTTTAGTGACTATATTATTTATCGTTCCTCTTTGTATTGGGCTGCTCGTCGACTTATGACCGGGAGGTCGGAGACGAGCATAGGATAAAAAAATATTTTTCAAGTGCAAGATATATCAAGCATCTAACCTCTATTGCTAAGTTGTTCCTAAGCATTGTAAAGACTTATTCATCCGGCAGGATTTGCATTACAGATCCGATCCAGGCACGTACATGCTTAATACATTATGCTACAGGGCCGATATAATTTTCTCTTATATATGAAGTAGACCCAACGGTATCTTAAGAAATAATATTTTTACTAGTTTAATGTGTGTCATATAATCCTTATATTAAAATGAAATAAGAATTATCTAATTATTATATTCATTCATTTATTTTTTAATATAATTATTTAAAACTCAAGATATAATCATTTCCAGAAAACGAAAGGAGAATTATTTAATTATTTAATTATTGTTTACGTTTAATATACAATACAAATTATTTAACATTTAGGAAAAGGAAATATATTTTGTGTAGGTCTTAAATTACGCTGATATCCATATTTGTAATTTTTCCAGATATTATGAATTAATTTATGTTACATAAATAAGGAAGTATTTTAATAGGAAGTCTCTTCCAATTTACAAATTACTTTATTTTTAGCTTTAAATATAACATTTCAATGAATATCACTAAAATTCTCTGTTTCAGTATTTGAAACTTTACTGTTTCGAAGAAATATAAACTCATTAGAAAACTAATAGTACAACTAACTTTTTTTTTCCAGTTCAAAAGTTTACGAACGATTAACCTCTAGCAAAAATAATGAAAATATGATTGTAAAAAAACTTTGCATCATTGCATTTCGTAACTAATGACTTTCGTAAACAAGTAATTCTTAAGTGAAGAGTTTAACATATCGTGCACGGTTACGTTCGTATTTTCCTGTTTATCTTTTTTTCGTGTCATTACTTGAAAGTAAAATTATTTTTATGCGTGTTTGTTTGATATTTTCCATGCGAATGCTGCAATTAACTTTTGAAAAAGAAAAAATAATTTGCGAGATATATAATAGAAGTTAATGCGTTTTGGTGCTTTTATGGAAAATGATACACTTCTTTTTAGGCATGAATGATAATTTCTTAAGAAATGCCAAATATATTTTTATGAAAGTAAAATAAATCGCTTTCTTCTACGAAAGTTTGCATGCATTTAAAGCTCAGCTAAAATTTAAAACTATAGCTCACGCCATTTTAATAAAAGACAGACGATTCGAAAATGTATATTTCCTTTTAATTTTCTGAATAACTATATTTTTATTTTAATGTAGAATTTAGGAAAAGTCATATGCACTTAAACTTTGTTGACTCCATGAGAGTATTTGCGTAACAACTACATTTATGAGTTTATTAAGAATATCATAAAAACGAAAATTTATCTAATAAAAGTAAATCTCTCTGAACGTGCCTTTGAAAAAGTTTCGTGGATTTTGTTATACTTCAGCGCATATATTTGATCACCAATGCTCAAGTAATATCAAACAATTATATTTTTTCTTGTTGAGAACTCATACCTTAATGGAACGAGTTCTTTGCCTAGTCAGTTGATGCTCAATCTACCAAGCAATTGAGTGGGTAATCTTCTATATTAAAAGTGGACATAGCTCTCCTAAATATTATCACAAGTATTATCACAGTTCTCCAAGTATTATCACAGTTCAACTTGAAATCGCCATAACCAGGTCCTCACTCTTCTATGTTTGATATACAGAATATCACCCTACTAGCCGTAGTACTCATGAAAACAGTGCAAAAATCTCAATGTCCTTGGGAAAATATCGCTTATTTGGGACCCTATTTATTTACTGTATCTAACCTACAGGGTAAAGTAGATTGAATCGCATTGTAATATATTCATATCCCGACCGGGTTTTCAATCTCGGTATTCCTTTTTGCCAGTCAACGCACCTATGATGTTCTTATCTTTTAGAATAGAAGTAGATCTTGCAAATATTTATGAATATTTACTTCTTTCCAGCCAGAATTGAACATTTTGTACCCGTGACCAAACCCTATAAACATATGTTGATAGCGAAACTTAATATGGTAATGTTAGAATGCTTAAAATTACATTAACATTTCAGAGACCGGAATGTGTGTATCCGTTCTGCGCTTTTCAGGGCCTTTCAGCACCAAATATCCCGTAAAATGCAACTTACAAAAGTAATGCATTCCATGTGTAATAATTTTTGATGATCTACACTTGTACTGAGCTTTTAAAGTACTTGTATATGAGCCCAGCTATCCTGTAAAATTTAGAAAATTATTTTGTATGAGCAGTAGTTGGAAATACATGTAATGGATCCGTTGGATTAGACTGGAATGAGTAATTTGGGCAATGTACTGTTTTATTTATGTACACGATGGTAATATTAATTAGTAACAACAGTTTAAAATGCATGCCAAACGATCATAAGTGTGTTTGCATACATATAGCTCTTAATTGTTGCCTCTGATTTAAACATTCTGCTGTCGATGTTGCTCAGAAAGTAAACTCAGCTGAATAAATTGGGCCTGTCTCGCAGAAAGTCCCTATGAGCAGAATGTCTATTGTAAACTCTAGAAAATACCTTTATAAATATTTTGATGCTGACAACGTTTTTGTTTACTCAAAGGAGTTATATGGCGTTTACTAATATTTTTTGCAGAAAACAGTATATCAGTGAATGTTTTAACAGTGTATGGTAACCTATAACATTAACCATACCAAGCAGATGCTAAAAATATATAGACATGAATATTGGAGCCAGGCATATGGTATGAATAACTGCATCTGCCATAATAAAAGTTCGCAAAATTGCGACAAATAGCAGGATTTTACATGCTCAGAAGTATTATCAGTTATTCGTCATTGAAGAGTTCTAATAAGTGCACAGTCGGTTCGCTAATAATCTTTGCTATTCTGATAACAATATTGTTAGATTTTTTAGTGCTGTCAAGCGGCAGAATTTGAAAGAATGAAGCTAAAATGTGGTCATCTATTTATCACTGATGAATCAGTTTCAAGTTCCAATGGGAAGAAATGAATTGACACCAAGAGCTGCAAAGTGGATGATAAAGGAGCCCTTTGTCGTTGGCATTAGCAATTTCCCGTCAATATCCACCATTAATACGAGGGATATCCAGATTCCGATGAGCTACTTAAAAAATCAAGAATATTTACGAACCGTTTATAATGCTATTGACTATATACACCTTACACTACTTTTCAACATAGTTTTCGTCATTGTTGAGGCACTTGTCATAGTTGTTGTTGTTGTTGTTGTTGTTGTCGTTGTTGAAACCCAGACCGTCCGACCTACCAGAAAGGTGTAAGGTAACTGTTTGGACGGTCGGGAAGTGCCACCCAATTTAGACCGGAACCCAGCGGAGGAGGCATCCACAGGGCCCATACCCTCCTTCCCCTACCACCAACCTCTCGGAAGGACTTTCGGACTCACATGTTTAATGTGATCGTACTCCGCATGAACACGACGGCAGTTTTGGCAGTGGCTGGAATCGAACCCGGGTCTACCGAGTGCAACTCCAGCGCGCTAACCAATGGGCTACCGCGCCCTGAACTTGTCATAGTGGAGCGCTAGATGTTTATTTATTTATTTTTTATAACTCACTCAAAGGATGTAGAGTTGTTACAAGGGAAAGGCCGAAAAATTGAGACGAGCACCACATGCTGTTTGTTTGTTAGATCCATACTGTCTGACCTACCCGAAATTCTAAGGTATCTGTTTCGACGACCGGGACAGTACCATCCAATTTAGACCTGGATCCAGTGGGGTGGCATTCACAGGAAAGGAATAAAACTCGGGTCGCCCGAGTGCTAACCACTAGGCTATACCATCCCTGGGCACCAGATGTTCCACGGCCAAGCCTAGATGACTCACCCGCAAGTGTAAAGCATGTAAATATCCAGGCGAGAAAGAAAGATCTCCAGTTCAAAGAAGGGACGAACAGATCACCTGATCCAGAAGGACAGACTTAGCTGTCGACATCTGACAAGAAGTACGCGCACCCCCAGTAAATCACCAGATTAATTTCCTCTGGCAAAGATGATTTAGGGGTTTCCGCCCATAATCTACCAGGGAGAAAAAGCACCAGATTTTATATCTCCCCATCGAAACTAAATTTCTTGATATCCTTCATATATTTCACTGAAAAGTGTGGCATTGTATAGTACTCTGTACCCCGCTGATTTTGTAGAACCGCCGGTCAACAAGGTAGGTTCATCGTAACTCCGCACGCACACTGCGGCCGCAACGTAACATCTTTCTCACGACCTTTGGCTGAGAACAACTTGATCATCCCCTTTACAGCTCAGGCTTAGCACCAAGCGATTTTCATGTATTCAAGCATCTGAAATCCTTCCTTGCGGATTGGCTCTTCGACAAAAGTAGGGAAATCATTCAAACAGTTAACGTATGCAGAACAGAGGAAATTGAATGATTATAAGTGTTTTCCAAGCTGAGCGGTGCGCCATTCGTCTGGCAGCAAATCGGGCCAAATTGTCGAAGTTGAGATCAGACATATTTTCAGATTGCTCTTCCGCTATTGCGGCCCTGAGTTCTATAGGGATCAAGTCTGCCTTATTAATTAAAACTAAAAACGACGTTTGGAGAGCCAGGGAGTACATAGATTTATAGAGAGAAGTACAGCAGATTTATTGAGATAAGTACATAGAGATAAGTACAGCTGCTAACATTTTGCATTTTATAATTTAAACTTCATTAATTAATGACTACAGTTATCAATACTGTTATATTGTCAACCCCTATGTTATTATTATTAGAAATGTATGGATTTTGTTAAAATAATGGTTATCAATTATTATTTTCTATGAATTACCCATATATTATTAAATAGGAGGGAGATGGTTTCTTTGCAAGGATTAATTAATATTAGTTCCAGATGTGTTATTGTTTTGTTTCATAGGTTTTGCCGTTGCACGTTAACGGATTTTGTATTTTATAACATTAATTTTGGCCTTTTAAATAAAAGATCTGTGGATGCTGATGCGTCTCTGTACTGCGGTAGCTCGTATTGTCTGTCTGGTTCCCTTGCGGGCGGGTCCCTGGCCTGCTTTGTGGGGGCTTCGACTGTATCCGCTGTTATTATTCTCTGGGACGGATGGCCCCTCCCGACAAAGCAGTGGCGGGCTGTTCCCATGGTGTCCCAGGCAGTGGGAGTGTTGTGTGTGAGGGCGAGGAGTCAGCGGCTGGCTTTGTCTGGTGGGATCGGATGGTCTGTTGACTTTTCCTTCGTGTGGGATGTGAGACTCTTCCGTCCGCACATTGACATTGTGATTGTTCAGCCTTTTTGGTGTGCCGTGCGGTCTGGGGATGGAAGCTGTTAACGTGTGGTTTGCATTGCAGACGGTGAGGGGATGATCCTTCTACGATGAGGGGATGCAACACCTAATGCCTATGACAAGTACCTCAACAATTGCGGAGACTTAAAAGTAGTCTAAAGTGTGTAGATTAAACAGCAATAAAATTTTTGTAACTATATTTTTGTTCTTTTTTAATAACCCATCGGAACTTAATATTTTAATATCGCGCGTATGTTTCACTGTAAATGGTGTCATTGTTTATTCTAAACGATATTCCATTTACGCTCCGATGCATAAGCATACATACGCATTTGTTTAATTATCTAAGTAAGATCACAGACAAATACATGAATTTGGATACTGTCATTAAAAGTAAGTAACATAAAATTTGGAATTAAACTCTATATGGTGTGGTTATAATAAAATTCTTTAAAACATATTTTTATCCAATTTTTTTTTATATTTTTAAACTGCATCATTCTTTTCTTTCAACTTTGAATCTAAAATACAGAATACTTGCATCGCCAGTGAAAGGGGATTATAATACAATTTAGTTTTTTACACTGAACATCAGTTCAAATTAATTTGAGACACAATTTGTTATTACTTTTTTACTAATTCGAACATTCTGATTATGAATATGAACTTAAGTGTAGTAAATTAACTCTAGTTTTCAAGATACGGGGAGGGATTGGGACAGCTGCATGGTAATGGATGGTATGCGCACTGCTTTTAGAAAACCTTTGTGTTACCGTACGAGAGACTGTGGTTGCAGCAACCCATTAAAAGTACACTCTAAATCAGGAGTACGCATCATAACTCCCGTGAAACTCTTACGTCTACTAATACTGGATAAGAAAACATTATTTCAATTTGTTCATCGTATTAAGAAAATAGTTTAATGCATTTTCTACAAGTTGCATAATCCACTTCGGCGTAAGAGCTTACAATTCCGCCCCAGTAGCTCAACGGTAGAGCGTCTGCTAGTCAGTACAAATAGCGGTTGTTCTATTCCCGGTTGAGACAGCAAATTTCTGTACAACACTCGAACAAACCTGCATGTTAGTGCCAAGATATCAGAGGTCTGAATGTGGCCCTAGTACGACTAGCACGGATTCAGGGGTCTCTGGCATATTGAGCGCTGGTTTAAAATTGGGAGGTTAAAGATCTCACAGAAGGCTAACATGGAGGATAAAAATAACAACAGCATGTTAACTCGATTTAACCGAAATGTCAGTTGCAATGTAATTTCACATTAGAAACATTATAATGCAGATTCAACTTTGACTTTAAAAGCTGCAATTTATCCCTAATAGAAAGTTGACACATTATTTTTATTGTATTATTGAGCTGGGAGCAACCATCACGTATATATATTTATACTACGTTATTTAATATCACATTTTTTTCAATACATGCATTTGTCTCTTTTTAGTTCCGATACTTCTCTGTTTCTTGTAAGATTAAACTTCGAGCAAACCCAGATGTGTGATCTCATATATATATTTTTTACAGCATGGTGAGTGAACTGTTTATAAATTCTGACAAACGCAATGCCATGTATTCAAAGTATTACATGCATTTAAAGAGTTTCGAGAAGGTATAGTTAAGAATGGAGCCATTTCACCAATAGGAACACATGATATTTCCACGCCCCTTAGAGTATGTAAGAAAAATCAACCTAGCATTGGCATTATTTTGAAATATTTAGTTATGTCTGTTCAAGGCAAAGGCGGTAAGAGTCTTGGAAAATGGGTACCAATAGGCATTATAAAGTCTTGAGAGACAACATCCAGGGTATCACCAAGCCTGCTATCAGACATTTGCCTAAACGTGGTAGCTTGTAAACGTGGTGTAACGTATCTTCTGTCTCATCTGCGAAGAAATGCCTGATATATCCAAGGTTTTCTTTGAAAATGTCATCCTAGATTCTGTGACCTATACTAAGCACGCAAAGTGGAAGACCGTGACAGGCATGGATGTCGTATATGCTCTTAAACGTCACGGGCGTACTTCATTCGGTTTCGAAGGTTAAATTGCTGTTACATTATGACCCCCCATAGTTCTAGACAAAACAAAAATCCGTGGTTCGATTTCCGGTTAAGATAGTAAGGTTCTTTACAAAACCAAATATATGAATTATGTGAAATAAAACGAATAAAGTATTTAAAATATTTTAATAACATATATTTAAAATTTTAAAGAATTTTGGCTAGTTGATTTCTTCCAAAGTCTGGTTAGAAATAGGTTAAGTTCTAAGTATCCTTGGAAGCACATTTGTGTATGAGTAAATCTTCAATTATGAACTCTAATGAGCCAAAATGTGGGTTAATTTAGAAACGAGAATTTTGGGAATGTTTTAAGGTTTGCTAAAGCACGATTAACTAACGTCTACAAAAGTCTTCTGAAAGAAAACACATCTGACGTGTCACATTGACATTTATATTTTTAAAATATGTGATAAATATGTTTCCCTAAAAATTAGGTTATTGTTGTCAATTATTTCCTCTCTCAAAGTTCCCTTCTTTTCGTTTTCAAACTACTAGTTGAGGCACTTGCTTCACAATCCCTCCCCTAGTACTGATGAAGTGGTGCTTCCCTGTTGTTAACATTCGCAAATGTATTTCTTCCAGATAACTGCAGTGCTGCCAAGGATATTATTACCTTTCAAACCGGATACCATCAGGATTTAATTACCTTTACAAAAATGCACCAGGAGATATAGATTGCAGTACTACTATAAGAGAATTGTTAGAGCTTTCTGAGAGATGCTCCAGAAACTGTATGAGGGTTATAATAATTTATGCACGTACAGATGTGTGAAACTTGTTTTATAGATACTTTAAAAATAGCTAATCTAGTGTTTTAACGGCCATTTTTTATGCATTAGGCCAGGCAACACTTGGCAAAAAGACCATGGTTTTATCTCAGATTCATACAAAATATCAAAATTTGTGTTCCAGTGATTTCGTGTTTTAATCTTTATCGACATTATGAGCAAGAAAATTTAGCAATTAAATACAAATATATTAATAAAGTGTAACGTATAAAAATATTCAGTTAATATATTAAATTTATCTGCAATTGCCGAAGTGATTACCCACCATGTTTAAGTTTTGGGTTGCTTATATAGTAGTGATTAATACATAGGTCTGCAATAGCCCCCCATATTGATTTAGTATGTTGCCCAGAGTTTCTTCTCAAAAGCAATTTGATTAATAACATAAATTAATTCACTTATCCAATAAAAAGACATTAAATTGCTCAAACACAACTTTAGTAATTATTATTAATTTTATCATTAGATCGTATTTACCAAATTTATCGATTGTTAACATAATAGTTATTAGAGCTGTTTCCGTGTTGTGATACAGTACGAATACTACTTAAAATTAGAACACCGACTACTGAACCTTGAAAATCTTTCCTCAAAATGTTTATGTAAATGGTTACCTGATTCATCCTTGAGTCCTCTCCTTTGCTCTTTATTCTTTGTCCAGTCATCAGCCATTCTCACACACACTTTTGCCGAGAGCACACGTCGACTTATTAAAGTAATGTAATTGTAATGTGCTTCGTAATATAATGTCATTGTATGCGTAAGAAGGTTAAAAATGCCATCGTATTCATAAGTAAGTCATCTCAAGACTCTAGAAAATCATTACATGTCCACAGTAAGTCAGGTATCTACGTAAGTTATTTTATATCAACCGTAAAAGCAGGAATATATATATTTTTCACAAACTCTCGTATGAGGTACTCTGTGTTTCTCCCCATCTGGTTATTGGCTTTGGCGATTTGTTCCATCTTTAGTTCCTGTTCTCCGGGCGGAGCTTATGTTAAGCTCCATTGGACATCTTCTTTTGCCTTGGAGTCTTGTTTACGCCATAAAGCACATGTGTTAGGA
This sequence comes from Amaurobius ferox, assembly GCA_951213105.1. Classification (NCBI taxonomy): domain Eukaryota; kingdom Metazoa; phylum Arthropoda; class Arachnida; order Araneae; family Amaurobiidae; genus Amaurobius; species Amaurobius ferox. The sequence goes on from OX578136.1 coordinate 119,763,164, forward strand.
AGCCATAATTTTACATCTTGGGCAATAAATTATTGTCCGCCCCCTTATAAAAACTGGCGCCTCAAAACCAGTAATAAAACTGGTGTCTGGGGTTTGGTGCCAGCCTGTTGTTTTTTGCATCTGTAGACAAAATTATGATTTCTATTCGTACAGCCTATATTTTTTATGGCTGTATTCGCGTACTGTATCACAAAAAGTATATATACTATAAGCGTTTTCAAACTCCAATTATGTCCTGCACTCTAAGGATACAGTTTGTCAATTTAAAAAATCACATAACTATACAAAATAATTATATATAACTAATTCGATAAATTTCATCTCAAAATATATTGATGATAAGACTTTAAGAAAATAACTTTCTGTGTTATTTTTTGTCTTACTTCTCGTATATATTATTTTACTTAGACATTCATGAAAACTATCTAAAAGCGAAAAGGCGAAATTCATGCACTTTACTTAAAATTTGATTTCTTGGAGCATGCAAATTTCCTGCTTTTTCCAAAAGTTAATAACATCTAGATGTGTTTCAAGAGTACCAGCTGTGATTCTTCTTGAGAAGTTTTATTTCAAAAGGAACTTTAAAATTTGCTTTGTTTCTATTTCTTGTAGCATACAAAGTATAAAGGGGGTATTTTTCTAAAATTGAAAATCAAATAGCACATATGAAAATTAATTTGAATCTTTGAAGATAAAATGACTTAAAATCTAAATACCAGAAAAATTCCATTAAAATTATATTTAAAATTTCACATATACATGTAAGATTATTGAAATGCTCTTAAAGGAAATAATATACATTTAAAATTAATTGCATACAAGGTAACTATTAGTAATAGGAGCATTCAACCTTAAATTTATTTATATAATGTTTAAAACTCACATATATTTAAAAAGGAATTTAAAATAATAAATAATGAATGTGTTTAATATCTGAAAACTTAATATTACAAACTTTATCAATTTTACTTTTCTTCTTCAAATATGGCTAAATTATCAGTGATACTAGATTTTTGTTGATTTTTCTACTATGCAAGGGATGGAAGCCAGTTCGTATAGTCTTCCAAATCGCGCATGTCATTTGCATTACGTTACTATATTATTTTTCTACTTTTAGGATGATTTACATATTTCTTTTGTAGAATTAATAAAATTGACATATAAAAATAATTGAAAGTGTCCATTTTAAATGTATAAGTATGCAATTTAAAAATATACCACAAACATGACATGTTATTTTAAAATACAGTATAATGTAGAATAATTATCGTTAAAAGGATAGTGCACGTTGAAATAAGCAAAAGGTATTTTTGTATAAAAAAGATAATTAACAACAAAGATATTTTTGTATATTACTATAAATACTATCTTACAATGATTGCAGAAAACAGCGTTCAGTGTTAATTTTTAACACTTTACAACAAAGTTGAAAAGTGTTTATCATTTTGTTCATTCTGTCTGTCTATCTGTCTATCTGTCCGTTAACACGATAACTGCCGTTAAAATGACTTAATCAAAATGAAATTTTAGTATGTTTTTCAGACGGTCTGTAGGACCTATGGAAATATAAATGAATAATATCACCAAATTACTTTCGGTTTGACCCCGGGTTGAAAAAATGAAATACATTGAACCCTAAGGGACCTAACTTTTCCAAAAATTTTTAAGCGGATTTAAAATTCACAAATTGCTTCGAAAATTTTAGGTAATATTACAGCTATTCCATAAAATATATAAAAAAAAATTCAGCAACATATATTCAGTAGTTTTTTAAATAAAAATTAAAATAATAATTACATCTCTTTAATGAAGCGATCACAAGACCATGATATGAAAAGATCACGTTACCCACTTCAAAATGATATATAGCATCCATCTTGTCGTATAATCGGGATTTTTAAAGTTTTATTTAATTCATATTGAGTGTTGTATTGTCCTAAAACCTCTTTATGTTTGCTTAAATTATGTGCATCTACATACTGAAACAACGCAATGACTATGTATTTGAGTTTAAATGATCATCCAAATTTGATTATTTCTACAACGAAGCCTATTTTTCAATTATGTAAAATGTAAACAGCAAAATATGTAGGATGAGTTGTATAAGAATTGCTGCATTTTTTTAACGCAAAAGTATTTAGATCATGGAGTCTGCATAGCCGATATGAATGAAATATTCATTGATTAGAGGTTGGTGGTAGGGGAAGGAGGGTACGGTCCCTGTGGATGCCTCCCCCACTGGGTTCCGGTCTAAATTGGGTGGCACTTCCCGGCCGTCCAAACAGTTATCTTACACCTTTCTGGTAGGTCGGACGGTCTGGGTAATAACAACAACAACAGAGAAGGACGAGTTTTTTCCATTAAGTTTTAAGCATAGAGTTTAAATACTTCTAGCTCCATGGTCTTAAGTTTTTAAATAAAATAAATTATTTTAGTACTGTGATGAATGAAATAATTGGGAAAATATTATGGATGAAATGCTACTTTTATAGAGAGAGCCAGGCGTGTTATTTTTTCTATGACGGCATTTGAATGAATGTCAGTTGTTTTCGATGAAGTTTTCAAATATAATAAATTTTTGTAGTATTATGGTGATTTTAAAAATATTACCGAGGAATGTATCGCATTTTAGAGATGTTTAAACCAGGCAATTTATATTTCAATGCCGTCATTTGAATGTAGTTCATTTTTTTCGATGAAGGTTTAAATTTTCAAATATAATAAATTAATGTAGTATTGTGATAAGTTTTAAAATATTACTTAGGAATGTATTGCGTTTTAGAGATGTTCAAATAAAATTGCATTGGTGTTGGAAAGTGTTTGATAATCAATGCTTTAAGCATGATTGCTCTTTCTTATTAAATAATGAACTGCTGAAAAATTGGGATTAAAAAGTGTAGTTTGAATGTAGTTTTTTTCAAAAGGGAATTTCGTAATTATTATAGATTTAAAATATGTTCCATCCGTTATAATTTTGTCCTTATTACAATATATTTTTGCGGCACTTTCTATAAATGTATTTTAACAAAATTGTGTATCTATTTTTGAATCTGAATCATTTAAGTGACATAAATGTGTAGTAAAATTTAGCAATTGATAAAATTGAAAATCAACTTTCAGTCCAGGATAAATTATGTTCATAAACAAAATGAACATGGATTATTAAATTAATGCACATATTTATTTATATCACTTTGTTAAATCGATGTAAAATGAAATGTAAGAAAAAAAGAATAATTGATTTGCAAGGAGAGTTATGCTTTTCAATCCAATTTCTTCATTCTTTATGTTAAAAATTCAAACTATGTTGTTCTTTTATTATATTCTGTGAATGTAAGATAGATTTAGTATATTTCCAAAAATGGCGGCAATTTGATAAAAAGTTAAAAATATGTATTTCAATGTCAACTGCCCCCTTAACTGTATGCCAGTCACAGCTACTCTCAAATTTATTTAATTTCCGAATCTAAACCAAACCTATTAGAAATACTCTTCAAAATATGTGGAAGCAATGTCCGGTAAATATATCGGCTTTAACAAATTCCGCAAGTCAGTCTTAACTTAGTGTTCCAATTACTAAAATTGAGTGAATTTTGTATGCAGCATAAAATTGAATTTGTCTTTGTAAAAAGAGCTACACGGAAAACTCACTCTTTATTTATTTATTTATTTATTTATTATTCCATTTTATTTTTTGCTATTCAATTTAAGTGGAAGCAACAGATAAAATATAGTTACAGTAACCACAAAATATAAAAATTATACAATGTAAAATACCAGAATACTAATCAGTAAACTTGTCAAGTACATAAAAACAGTTTTTTAACAATTGGTAGGATTAAAAATAATAATATCAATATCAGCACAGTACGTTTTAAAGCGATTACCAAATGTATAGACAAAAAGGTTAACAAATGTATAGACAGAAAAGGTTAACAAATGTATAGACAAAAAGTTTAACAAATCTATAGGCAGTAAGGCTTAACAAATTTATAGACAGAAAAAGTACTTCACAAAACTACTATTAAACACATAATTGTATTTAATAGTAGTACTGTGAAATACTTTCTTGTTTCATATTGGCAAAATGTATATGAAACTCCAAGCATGAAAGTAAAATAGGCTAAAAATAGTTTCTCTCTAGATTAAAAAAATAATAATAACTGCCGCCGCTGTTTGACAAATTTCGGATTCCTTGAGTTTCTCTATCACGTACCGAAAAATCTATAGCATTCAAAAATATGAAATTTGGTACATTTTCAGAGAAATAAGAAATATTAAGGAAACGCGCTGATAAAAACCGTGTTTAGATTTAGAATTAAGTTTAGGAAATATTTAATGTCAAAATAAAATAATGAGTTTCTGAGCTGCGATTTCGCGTCTTGGACAGACTAGCAATAGCAATACCTCGGATTTTTGTTAGTATGTAGCTACATAGTTGAGTCTCTGTTTCTGTAGGACGAAGCCATGTTTTCAAATTTCGATTTCGTTACTGTGTTATACAATTTTTAATGCACATCTGAAGTGAAACATTTTCTTTTTAAAGGGTGAAAATTTAATGCGTCGAGCCGATTGCCAGTTTCTATTTGATTGGTTCCTGTCAAAAACCATACAAAATTAACGATAACTGAGTTATTGAAGCATTAAAAACATTAGAAGTATATTTATTTGATGCTAAACATGACTATAACGTTAGTTAGTGCACTTGGGACAATGTGAAATGTTGACAGTTATTTGCTTTATCGTATATTTTACACACACTAGGGGGCCCCGCCCCTTGCTAGCTACTCTCGCCAACCCCCGTAACTCGCTTTCCGAATATTTTTGTGCCAGCAGGCGTAACACGCGAATGTGTACCGTCCTTGTTAACTGACATTCAACAACCCTAGAACTCGCCTCGAATCAAAGCCCTAGAAACTCTCTCTTCCAATCTGCACTGCGCATACGACGGCCTACGTGTCCTGTGCTTGATAACGCTCGCAGAATCCCAGTGCTCCGCCCTCTATTGCCTGTCTGTCATTAACCCCGAAATTCGATTCACGAATCGGTAGGCTTCGCCTCCTGCTCACTGACACTCGCAGAACCTTTGGGATCAGTCTTCCATTGGCTGCCGCTCATTCTCCCCAATAACTGGAATGGCGAATCGGGAGGCTTCGCTTCCTAATCGCTGGCGCTCGGTTAGCTAGCACTGTCGTGCCGCGTGCTTCGCAGGCATAATATTCAAATAGAAACCATCCTTGTTATTTGGCATTCACCAGCCCTAGAAGTCGCTTCGCTAGCCCTTCCAATCTGGACTGCGCATGCGACCTCTTACGCGTTCCATTGGATACCGCTGATTAACCCCGTTTCTCGATTTACGATTCGGGAGTCTTTGCATTCAAATCCCTGATGCTCACTGACGTTCGAAGAATTCCGAGGCCCCGCCCTCCATTGTCTACCGCTCATCAACCCTTTATCTCGATTCACGAGTTGAAAGGCTTCGCCTCCAAATTGCTGATTCTCGAAGAATCCCGGGGCTTCGCCCTCCATTGGAAGCCGCTCATTCGAACAGCTCACATGATCGCCTACGTGTTTCATACACTCTTACTATAGATAAACCCCGAGGCCCCGCCCTGCATTGACTAACGATCATTAACTCCGTATCTCGATTCACGAGTCGGGAGGCTTCGCATCCAAATCGTTGACGCCCACTGAAGCTCGCAGAATCCCAGGACACCACCCTTCATTAGCTGCAAATCATTAATCGCAACTTGCCGCAGGTGTGACGTCCACGTAGGGGCTTCCTCTCATTATTAGTTGACGCTTATCAACTCCCTTAACTTCGCTAACAATGTCACCAAGCTCTTCTCCCAAATCGCTGCGCTCGCCAACTAAGCATATGGCTTCGTGATTTGGAAGACTTCGTCTTCTACTTCCTTGCGCTCGCTGAACCTGCATCACAAATCCTTTCTTGCCGCATACTATTAAGAACGATAGCTAACCGTATTAGGAAATAAAGGCAAAATTTCATAACTGTAGGTTTTGCTGCTTGTTCTTAATACAGTTTCATAATACGTGCTATGCTTTCTATATAGAGATATTTACAACAGTAAAATATTTAATAGTTGAGTAATATAACAATGACATCCTGATATTCATAAAACAATGGTTGCGAAACGTTCTGTTTTTTTGTCGGATTAAACGATAAATCATATGCTTATCAACATTCCACATTTTCTAAAGTACACTATCAACGTTGTAATCATGTTTAGAAATAAAGATCTAAACTTTTAAAGTTTTTAATGCTTCAATAACTTATTCATAGCGTATATTTTAACGATTCTCCCAAAAACCAATCAGAAAGAAGCTAGCAATCGCCTCGACCAATTAAATCTTCTCACAGAGAAGGGAAATTTTCATTTAAGAAGAGCTTGAAAAATTGAATAATTTATTAAATAAAGCGAAATTTAAAAAAAGGGCTCCGTCCTGCAAAAATTCAAATAAGTAGGTATATGTCCACAAGTATTGGAGGTCTTTCTATTGTTAGTCTATCCAGGACGGGAACACGCAGCTCAAAAACTGTCCATTGAAATTTGACATTAAATATTTCTTAAACTAAATTTTAAATCGAGAAATATTTTATATCAGCGTATTCCTCTAATATTTCTCTATAAATGTACCAACTTTCATAATTTTATATGCCACAGATTTTGCGGTAGGTCATATAGAAACTTGAGAAAAACGAAATTTGCCAAACTGCGGCGTCAGCGTCAGCGGAAGCTACTTTTTTTTAATATAGAGTGAAACATAGTTTTACAACTATTGTTGCTAAGAGCAATACGATTTAATTTTTATGTTGCATAACAATTACGAGTTTTATTGTTGTATTGCGTAACACGATAGTTTGCCACTGTATTACGAACAAACGGCAAAACTTCCAGTTATGAAATTTTGCCGTTTGTTTGTAATACACTAAACACTCGTTCTTATTAGCAGACGGCATGAAATTGTTTTTGACGCAAGATCCGCGAGCGCCAGGAAATAGGAGACAAAGCGAGCTCTTTGCTGAACTTTGTGAAATTGTTCGCCAATCGAGTTAAGGCATTTTGTGAACGACTGCTTTAGTTTTTGTGAGAGACTGCATTACACTATTTTGTATTTACATTTTTGTGTTAAAGTATTTAAAAATAAAACTTGGAATGATGTTAAATACTTTCCATAATATTGTAATCGTATATTTTATAGAAATATCATTGATTGCAGTAAAACAAGTTATAACAGACCTTGGGTAATTCAATATATTTTCCAAATATAAGATTAAGTAACACTACATATGAAAAGTAACTATTTCAGAATTCTAACAGCATTCTTTGCAACTATATTTACTTTTGAAGGAAATTTAGAAGGCATACGCAACTATTTAACCCAAATACTTGTTCTCAAGAATGCTACATGAGCTGCTATTATGTAATATTTTCTTCTGTTAAATTTGCTTAAAACCATCATTAATTTTCCAAAACACCTTCTTTTGAATAAAACTCAAGAAATTAGATTTCGAGAGATCGTGCAGTTCTCTCATTTAGAATTCTAGAAACACTATGTGAGTAGAAAAACTTTAAAGGTTTCTATTTTTTTATATATATCTGCGTTATTTATAATGACATTTAAAAGTACTTTCTGTGCTTAAAGAAATTACTCTAGAAGTTTAAATTCCAGACTTCTGAGCTTTGGCGAGTCTTTCACATGAATTGTTAATTATATCGGTGATTTACTAATGTACATTTTATCTTCAGAACTACAATTGCATTTAATGATCAACATGCCACATGAGCTGCTACACTATAATGTAACATTTTCTTCTGTCAAATTTGCTTAAAACCATAATTAATTTTCCTAAACTCTTTATTTTGAATAAAATTCAATATATTAGATTTCGAGGATCATGCAGTTCTCCCATTTAGAATTCTAGAAACACTATGTGAATAGAAAAAGTTTAAAGTTTCCTATTTGTTTTATTTCTGCATTATCTATAATGACATTTAAAAGTACTTTCTGTGCCTAAAGCTAAAGATGAAGAAGAAGAAGAAGAAGAAAGAAGTTTAAATGCTAGATTTCTGAGCAAATCTAGAATTGCAAATTATATCAATGATTTGTTAATGTATATTTTACCTTTAGAACCGCAATTGCTAATGATTAACAGCCAGAAATCCAATCATTTCAGGCTGTTAATCTGGAGAAACGCGAGCGCCAGGAAATAGGAGACAAAGCGAGCTCTTTGCTAAGCTTTGTGAAATTGTTCGCCAATCGAGTTCATTTTGAGAACGATTTAGTGTTTGTGAGCGACAGCATTACACTATTTTGTACGAGTATTTACATTTTTGTGTTAAAGTATTTCAAAATAAAACATGGAATGATGTTAAATACTTTCCATAAAATTGTAATCGTATGTTTTATAGACATATCATTGATTGCAGTAAAAAAATTTAAACTGGAGAAACTCAAAATTTGTCAAACAGCGGCGTCAGGGGCAGCGGCAGCAACTTTTTTTACTTACCTTATATACATAATGTATAAGGAAAATATTGTGACGGGGTCGAAAATTTGAATTCGAGTTTTCGACGGGAGAGCACATTTCAAGCATCCCTGATCACGAATCAAACATTTTTGAAGTGATGTCTGTGTGTGGGTATGTGCGTGTGTGTGTTTGTGTGTGTGTGTGTGTGTATGTGTGTGTGTGTGAAAGTATGCGTGTGTGTGTGTCAGTGAGTGTGTCAGTGAGACGATAACTGACGAACGAATGGAATGTTCAGAACCCTAGTAAATTTTCGAGTGAAATTTTGAAAAAATCGTAAAAAAATCAAAACCGCTAATAAAGTTACGAAAATAGACATTTTGTATGTAATTTTTCATTAGAAATCGGTTAACATAAATGCTAGAACGCTAACATGAATTGTTCTCGAGATATTGCACATTTAATAAAAAATATCTAAAAGTCATATAAAATAAAAAAAAAATATTTCCTATTGAGAAACATGTTCACTTTTCATATGTAATACCATGCGATAAATTGGTTGACATCATTCTCATGGAACTAGCTCGTTCCATTCAGGGAAAAAATATACTTTGAGTAATACTTTTTGTATTTGAACGCCAATAGTCATTTATCTGTTGTAAGAATAACTTATTTCTCCGTCCATACCGCTTGGCGAGATTTTGGCAACAATTTTGGCGGAATGTCGCCAACTTGGCGACTTTTTGAAATGTTGTCAAATTAACAAAAATCTCACCAAATGGATTAAAATGACGCTAAATCACTGAAGATGACGAATAATTGTCGAAAATTCAATATCTCGGAAAGAATATAAGTATCTACTATAAGAAAAACCTATTTTTTTACTGTAAAAGTAGTAAATCCATTGCATTATATAAGGAAAGTCATGTGCTGCCCACATCAGATTTTTTAATATAGAGAGAAACAGAGTTTTACAACTATTGTTGTCATGAGCATTACGATGTAATTGTTACGTTGCATAACAATTATGAGTTTTGTTGTTGTAAATCTCTATTGAAAGGTAACACGATAATTTGCCACTGTATCACGAACAGACGGCAAAACGTGCAGTTATGCAATTTTGCCGTTTGTTCGTAATACAGTACACAATCGTTCTTATTAGCAGGCGGCACGAAATCGTTTTAAATGCAAGATTCGCGAGCGCCAGGAAATAGGAGACGAAGAAAACTCTTTGCTGAGTTTTGTGAAATTGTTCGCCAATCGAGTTAAGGCATTTTGTGAACGACTGCTTTAGCTTTTGTGAGGGACTGCATTACACTATATTGTATTTACATTTTTGTGTTAAAATATTTAAAAATAAAACATGGAATAATGTTAAATACTTTCCATAAAATTGTAATCGTATATTTTATAGAAATATGATTGATTGCACTAAAAAAAGTTATAACATACGATACCTTAGATAATTCAATATATTATCCGAATATAAGATTGAGTAACCCTACATATGAAAAGTAACTATTTCAGAATTCTTACAGCATTCTTTGCAACTATATTTACTTTTGAAGGAAATTTAGAAAGCATACCCAACTATTTAATCCAAATACTTTTTCTGAAGAATGCTACATGAGCTGCAATTATGTAATATTTTCTTCTGTTAAATTTGCTTAAAACCATCATCAATTTTCCAAAACTCTTTATTTTGAATAAAATTCAATAAATTAGATTTCGAGGATCATGCAGTTCTCTCATTTAGAATTCTAGAAACACTGTGTGAGTAGAAAAACTTTAAAGGTTTCTATTTTTTTTATATCTACGTTACTTATAATGACATTTAAAAGTACTTTCTGTGCTTAAAGGAATTACTCAAGAAGTTTAAATTCTAGACTTCTGAGCTTTGGCGAGTCTTTCACGTGAACTGTAAATTATATCGGTGATTTGCTAATGTATATATTAGCTTCAGAACAATTGCATTTAGTGATCAACATGCCACTTGAGCTACTACTATATAATGTAACATTTTTTTCTATCAAATTTTCTTAAAACCATCATCAATTTTCCAAAACTCTTTATCTTGAATAAAATTTAATAAATTAGATTTCAAGGATCATGCAGTTCTCTCATTTAGAATTCTAGAAACACTATGTGAGTAGAAAAAGTTTAAAGGTTCCTATTTTTTTTTACATCCGCATTATTTATAATGAAATTTAAAAGTTCTTTCTGTGCTTAAAGCAATTATTCCAGAAGTTTAAATTCTAGACTTCTGAGCAAGTCTAGAATTGTAAATTATATGAATGATTTGTTAATGTATATTTTATCTTTAGAACCGCAATTGCTAATGATTAACAACCAGAAATACAATAATTTCTGGCTGCTAATCCTACATATGCAAAAAAGAATAAAATTGCTTAATAATCCCATCAAAAAGAAACTGTTCGCCATTTGCCACTATAAGAAGCCACATTCATGTATCTCTTGTTCAAGTTTGGTTTATGCAAAGGTTGTTTAAATAAAATCAAATTTATGTATATTACAAGTTACATAATATACATCCGTAACTTAAAGGTAACATTTTTATAATTACTACATAATATACATTGACATCTACTTGTGTAGATTACCTGCCTCCGTCGGTTCACAATTAAAATCATCATATATTTTGTCTAATTTTTTTAAGAAATTACATAGAGGCTAAATAAACGATATGATATTAAAGGTACATAATAATGAAGTACAAAATCAAGAATGCACAAAACTAATATTTTTAAGTGCTCTTGTATTCTTGATAATAACTAAAAGTTCCGAAAACTATATTTACTATTTAATATTTTTTTTAAATATTTTATAAATATATTTCTTTATTTTTCGTTAATTTAAATTCGATCTTAATTGTAAATGCCTTAAGTCGTGCAAATATTTTGTTGACTTTTCGAGTATTTAAATTTCTAAATGATTTTGTTTACTTCTTGATAATTTAAATATCGAAAATAATTGAATTATTTTTCAATAATTCTAGATAATTTTAAGTTATGTTTACATTTTAATATTATAAATTTGAATACATTTACATAATTTAAGTAGTCTCTTGTTTACATTTAGATAATTTAAATTTGATAAAGTAGTTCGGAAATTAAATTATACTGTTTTCAGATAATATTCACTCGTAATCAATATGCCTTACACTAGTTTTGTTCTAGCAACATACATTCATCCACATATGAATCTATGTGGTTTTTTTTCCATTTCTTATCGTATTCAAATTAAATTTACATAACAAAAGACATAATATCAGAAAATTTACATATTATTGAAAATGCCCACTGCATTAAGATAAATTAATGGTTCATAGGTAAATTATAACATTGAATTTAGAAGGAACGTCATATGGAAACGATATGCATAATGAAGTATATAAATGGTATAGTCGTCTGTAACACGAAAAAACTTGAAATGAAACAAGTATGTCTGAAAATAGAATTATTTATAAAGTGAATTCTAGGAACGTGGCTAACGTTTGAATCCAAATGCATGTTTCTAGGAATTTTACCCGAGTTCCTTCGTATTTCGCAACATCTTCATCAGTCACATTTGTTTAAAAAAATCATTAATTCCCGAAACTTTGCTGAGCATAAATGAACTTTTCTTTGGGAAGTCACTTCTCTTGTGAATAAATGTCAAGAAATTAGATTTTCAAAGATCATGCAGGTTCCTCATTTAAAATTCAAGAAACACTATGCAAGCAGAAAAAGTTTAAAAGGTTTTTGATATATCTTCATTATTTATAATGACATTTAAAAGTACTTTATGTTGCTAAAGAAATTGTTTTAGAAGCTTAGATCTATAGTAAGAAGTTTTCATAGTAAGTCCGTAAGTCGAAAATGAATTGCATAAATTATATTTTACTGAAAATATTATGTTTTGAACTGAATTGTTATGTCATGATATATTTTGCATTTAATGTTTGATATATGTATAGTTATATTAATGTTAGAATTTTCTTGTTATAATTAGGTTAATTTTACATCTCAGTAAATTTGGAAAGAAAATACAAAAAATTAAAATATCAACATTTTTTAAAATATAAAGTAAATATAAATTATTTTTATCCCCAGAAAAAATTAATGTATATTATTCTTGTAAACTTTTGTATTTAATTACGTTCATATTTATGTAATAAATAATCCGAGTTTCACACCAACTACTCGAATTTAAAATTTAAAATTTCTAACATAATATTATCTGTAGAGTACATTTCGATATTCCATTTTTAAGTTTATTGAAACGTCCTTTATAAAGATCACATAAAAATGCTATTTATGAAATGCTTAGATATTATATTTAAAAAAAAAACTAGATTACATTGACAACAAAGATTTGTTTTCAGCTATCAACACCAAAACATTGGTTTTTAACAAGATTTTGAATAGTTTCTAGATCGAATATTCTTCAAACAAACTGCAACATTTGTTTCAATTTGCTGGTGTTAAAATCATTCGTATAGATAATTACATATTAAAATAAAACATACTAGAAACTAGAAAGTGTCTGTAATGTGTCTCAATCAAGATTACTTGTTAATGTTAAGCCCCCTTAATTACACCCACTTCGAAATATATTGCTGAATTCTTATTATTTCCCTCCTTTTAATTCTAATTTCTGGTATCAATGAATTTCCTCGATTTATTACTGTTTATTTTTTTCTTTTGGGATGCATTAAGCTAATTTTCTGTACAAACCGATACATTCTCTTGTTATCTGCTTGACTGATTTTAGAACTAATTTAATTTACAAATATGGGCGCTTAATTTGGGTGCTTAATCTGGTTGATGTTTACGCATTCATTTTGTTTTCTATTTTATATTACTAAAATATGCTTTTACATTTTATTTAATTACATATTGTCCCTACAAATATGGGTGTTTCATTTATTTATATTCTTATATTTTCTTTTCTAGTTGATGTTTACGCATTTATTTTCTGAAACTTTATTTGTTTTCTACTGTTTTGTTTTTGTTTTCTAGTTATTTTACTAAAATATGCTTTTACATTTTATTTAATTACTATTTTTTCCATTGAAGGTTTCTAATATTTTCCATAACTTATTGTTTCCTTATTATTTAAATGTGCTATTTCCTCATTTAATACAGTGAACTAATTTAGTTTCAAATTACACAGTGGCTAAGCACTCAAAAGCAAGCATTTGCTCTTCCTTGTTCAGCTACCGGGTTGTGGGTTCGAGTCCCCCCTACGGGCATGGATGTTGTGTTGTTGGGCGGAGTGTGTTCCACCCCTACAGATGCGCCCGGACAACGTCGTGTGACGGCTACACGATTCACGATAATTACCGATGCATAGGCGAATGATAATGTATCAAGTACCTGGCTATTATTAAGAAAACGTTTCAAATTATTTTCTCAGTTTATTGCTATTTATGTTGTTTTTGGTGCTGATTATAAATTATTTAATTTCTGAGGTTTGCTGCATCCGTTATTTGCGTACGATTTAATACGTTTTGATGACGGAAGCTGTTTTGTTTTCCAAAACCGTTAATCTTGCTGTATATGTTATTAGGTGCCACTAAATTTAATAGCTTTGTATATAATTGTATATCATGATTTATTTATCGGTTGTAGACAATTTTTTGCTATTTACTTTTTATTTCACTATTTATCACATCTTTGGTTTTTCATTTATTTATTTTTTTTTTGAGTTGGCAAAAAATATCCTCCTGCGTCACCTGCCGACAGAAAACTCCAAATCTTTGTTGGCGTGAAAAATTATAACCCATTCTTTCTGAAGACGAAAGTTCTGTTTTGCTTTGAAACCAGATGATACATTCAACCAATTACCTGATGATGTGACTAAACACAGCTTTCACATATGATTGCTTAAGATAGTTATCTGAACAAATAATCATCTGAAAAAATCTTGTGGAAAGCAGAAAAATGTGTTGTTATAAGTGATTTAGCATCAAAACTTTTTCAGTTGTGACTAGTAAAACTCTGTCTGGACTGAATAGATCAATTTTGGCACTGTTCTTTTCATGCACACAAGACTTACGTTAATCGAGAAATATAGTTTAAAGCATGAGCATGTTACACTCTAAAAGATCTTGCTGTCCCAATCGGGAATCGAACCCTGGATTTCCGAACTGGCCAGATGACGCGCTACCGTTGAGCTATAAGGACGAAATTGCAAATTCTAATGGTCGAAGTGAACTCTCCACCATCTAATGTCAAATTGGAGGACCATTGACAATCTGATTAGCCACCTCATGCTATTTTAACTTCAGGTTAGCCTCCTGCTACCACAGGTTACTATCTTGTATGGTCACTATCTTCTAAATTTGAAATCGGCGCTCAAACTGCCAGAGTCCACTGAATCTGTTCTATTCGCATCAGGGTAAATTTCACACTTCCGGCATATTTGCACTAACTTACAGGATTAATTTGTTTGTACCCCATTGTAAAGAAGATTGTTGTCCCAACCGGGAATTGGATCCTGGATATCTGAACCGGTCACTCTACCGTTGAGCTAATGGGGCAAACTTGCAAAGTGTTATTGTCGAAGTGGACTTTGCACTATATACAGAGTTCTGAACCTCCACCTGAGATTCAAATCGTGTTCGTATAATATAAACGTAATTATGGATCAGAAAGGTAATCATCCGGAAACAGGCTCAGTAGTAGCTCTTTACCCGTACAAGGGATTCAAATATACTCCAATAATTATGAACGAAATGGTGAACCAGAGAGTGTTTGGGCCAGAGAGGGAACCGTGTGGGTACAGGTTGGGTATCAATTATTTTTACAAGGTAATATTGTTACACCTATGTTATACATTTTTATACATACTATATCTCCGCGACATTATACACCTCTATACCATCTCAGTTATGAAACATAAGAATATGTATTTGAGCATGTAGATAATATTATATATTTCTTCACATAACTTTGTTATATACACATCAACATTTTTCACTTGAAACTGCACGTTTTTCAGGAATACACACTATTTTCAACAGGGATAACTCTAATCCTCCAGTGATTTTACTAAGACCAAAATTATTTTTCTACTAAAATAAGAACTACGCTTATTTCTGTCTAATCATTGCATTTAGTTTATTTGGAAAGTTCTTTCTAAATTATTCAAAATCTTCCCGAAATTCATTTTAATATCTAAATGCGTATTTTTGAGTAAACTTTCTTTTATCCAAATCCTCCCTGTTTAATCCCTTCCTTTGCTCATTAAAAGTCGGAATATAAAAGTTTTTATGGTAAAAATGCAGTCTTTGGGGAAATTTGAAGGTACCGGTTTCTTTTTATTTCATTTTATATGAGGATTAATCACAGTCAGTAGGGAGTGCAGAATTGAATTTTGAAAACAATGTACACAGTTCTTGCACTTTCAAAAACCTGTAAAATGGGTATGTTATTTTATATACTTCATTATTAAAGCGTAGTTAATATTTCTATTGAATTTATATACTGTATTTTTTATAATTTGATGTCATTGAAATCTAATAGGAATAAAGTACGTAAATATTAAACAATTCAACCATAGTTTAACCCAATTGCTCATTTCTATAGATTTATCGTGTTCATTGCTTATCAAACGAATCCGCACAATAGCTCAAGAACGAATTGTGAGAACTGGATTTTGAAAAACAATATATGTAAGAAAGTGCAATGTGATCACAAATACATTCTTCTAAAGTTATGAAAGCATTACCGACAAAGAGAATGGAGCTAAAAATGTCAGAAAAAATACATAACAAATATGTAATCACCTTGCACATATTCGTTATATAAGTTTAGAATGCAAGTTTAAATGGGATGAACCAAAGCTGTGATTTCGAGTTACCCCAGCAAAAGGCATTCAGCAACACTGGTGCAGTTATGCCATCGATAAAAGCAATACAAAATTAACTGACGTGTTGCTCAACTCGACTTTCTCATAACAGAAGTATTTTATAGTAGCTTTATTTTTCAAATTTTAAAAGAAAAATTTTGAAAATTCGGTATTGAGTCCAAATGCGTCCAAATGGGTCCCATTATGGCGTTTTATCTTTCACTTTAAAGGACTTGAAGAAATATTTTAATGGATACCATACTTGGCAGTGTATCCCCGGAGGGTGGGTAACTCCCCCCTCCTGAGGGTGGCTAATAGCATCACGAATAAAAAAATTCTATCGCAGTTATTTTTCATAACCATGATTGAAACTATAAAGTCTCGTGTTCATTGAGCCTTAAATAAACACTTTTATGCATGGAAATATCAAACTTTGTCCTATTCTGCCATGTTAAAAAAACATATAAAATTTCTTAACTCGAATTTAGATAAAAGTCTTAACTCGAATTTAGATAAAAATCCTATCGAGTTCTGGATTTTTTATAACAAAGCCGGATGCAAAGTTTCGTGAAAATCTATTAAATATGTAACCGCTATCGTGCACACAAAAATCGATTACAGACTGACTGGCAGACATACAGACAGACAGATAGACCGACTGACAGATAGACGAACAGTCAGATGGACATCCCTTAAACATAGACTAAACGTGTTCAGAAGGTCTTAAAACATGTATTAACATCAAAATCTCGAAATCGAAAATTTTCATTAGAACAACACTTTCTAATTCCTACGTATCAAAAAGCAATAAAATGTTATTGACCCAGATCACAACATAAAATGCAGCGAAAATTACTTTAAGTAAGAAGACGTATATTTCAAGAGTAAGTGGATTGCCTTCTTCAGTGAGAACAGCGCATAGATGAGAGCAAGACTATACTGTCCAAATAAAAGATAGCAAAAACTGCAGATCTTAATATCATAGCGCCACCCAGTATGAGGAAAATGAAGTAAAACGAGGGAAAATAAAAAATAAAGAGAATATGAAACTGAAAGGCAAACAAGAAGAAATAAATTAAATACAAAGCGTCCAAGCTCAACTTGCAGACTAGAAAAAGTGCAAAACATAAATAAGACAATAATTTCCTAATGTTTTGAAGATCATTCCCACTAAAAGTGGTTGTGCTTTATATCTCTGCTTTATATTCATATTGCCCAGTACTGAGAGTCGAACTGCTTTATATTCACATGTAAAAACTCAGCAGATATATTTTATATATGATCATATATATATTAAATATGATTAGATATATGCCATATATGATTACTCTGTGTTTTAACCTATACTTATTTGATAATAGCCATAAAATTAAACGTTTATTATTTTTTCTTAATTTTATCTAAAAAAGTTTGTTTTTGCATTCTAAAATGTGCATTTAATCATCTTTTGAATACTTTTAGCTATTCTTAAAACATTATCGTATTATCGGTTGAAGCATTGTTTCTTAATTAATTTACATTTTTGTATAATATTTTATATTATAGAGTGAATCATATTATGCTTAGAAAGCTCGTATGGACTCCCCTTGAGATATTACACGAACTCCCTAATTGTAATAACAAGGTCATTTAAATTAAAAAACAATATTTCAAATACGGTATAACGAAAACAGAAATCTATAAATATCATTATCAGGGCAAATTCAGTGTAATTCATCTGAAAATGCACTGTGAGACCAAGATACACTTAGACAGGTTTATATGTAGATTTATGAGTTCTAACAGGAATACAAAGATCCCAGACGGTTAGACGCTAATTTACATCAGCCCAAACCCGAGAGGTCAGGAAACGCATAAAATAAGGGGCTGAGGATGAAGCCATGGGATTGGTTAAATATATCACCAATGAGGAAGTGTTGTTGCATCCTCCTGAGGTCAACCAATGTCCGCCGAAGAGTTGTATCTAGACCGCAGGCAAAAAGCGGTGGAAACAGACAGAGAAGTTACAGTTGAGAATATAGAAGGGATTCAGATATGCATTAAGTTCTACAGAGAGATGGATCAGGATAGCTGAGAAAAGTAGGACGCTCGGATGAGCAGTGAGCTACAGATAAAATGCGAACATATGCATAAAGTTCGGCACTGGTGTATAAAGAAGGTGCAACAGACGAGATCTGAACATGAATCAAAGTTCTCAATAGTGCCATCATTGGAGAATATGCTTCAAGTGACAAATTTAAGTCATAAATCCTAAATTCATGAAATGCGGTTCAACAACCAATGGCCCACAAAAGGCTAAAAGCATCAAGAAGGTATGTGCTTTTTATGATACATAAAAGGTCATAATCAGTTTCATAATAATAGTTTACCTGGTTTCACACCCAATCTCCTCATTACATATAAGAATATTTATTGTAATTGAAGTATGAATAGAATGTTCTTAATAAATAGTGTTTTTTTAAAGTTAAAATGGATGCAGTTAATTGTGTAGTATTATGTTAATATATTTCATATTCCAGGAACCTGTACTAAAGATAATATGGTGGGTTTTAATATGCGCACAACGCAATGTTTACGACTTACGGTGTACGGCCATAAATAATATGTTTATTTTAAAAAGTATGCTTTGCATACTGTTCTTTTGTACATCATATGCACATTATACACTATGGAGATACCAAAATATATTTTATAAAATTGTCTTACAAAGTGTTCTTGACATTTAAATGTAGCAATGGGGTATGTTGTATGTATACAAGCGTTTGTATACAAGCGTTTGTATACAAGCGTTTGTATACAAGCGTTTCGTATTAACAAAATCATCAACATAACTGTCAAATTTCAATCTAAGCGATGTTTAATTTATCTCAATAATAACGATGCATGAATCTGCTATAAAATAGAAAAAGTGAATAAAAATGCATGAAATAAACAAATCCCGTCTTTACATTTATATGAAATTACGTAGGAACGTGTACAGTATAAGGAGAAAGTCACATGCTTCTTAAAACGTAGACAAACGTAGACAGTTATATACTTAAAGTTTATACTTTAAGTATATAACTTTATTTTAAGAGAAACGATTTGTAAGCTTGTAATTAAACATTGTCTGTACTTCGCAGCAGAAGAATTTCTTTTAATATGAAATGGTATATACAATTTAAAAACACGATTTTTTAAATCAAAAATTGTAGAATTATTAATAATTGCCGAATTTTTGTGACTTTAAGCATACGTATCTCAAGCGATATTTATTGGTCATTGAACTTGATTTTCTGTTTCACGGTTCAGCAACATGTTATGTAATAGACAAAACAGTATGAGCAGATTATCAGAAAACAGTATGAGCAGACTCAAAATATTTTCTAGGAATTCGGTTTGTTCCCATAGAGAAACATGGGTTTTTGAGTTTTGTCCCGCGAGCATACTATTTCTTATTTTGTTTCATTTCCTTGGCGCTCTCGGTGACTAACGTGGGATTTTGGCAAGAGGCGAAACGTCATTAATGCAGTGATGGATTGACCAATGAGATTAGATCTTGAGGAGGGATATTAGCGATTGTAACGGTAGTGGTAGGGCTTTTTCTCGAAGATCGGAAAGCCGAGAGGATGCCGGTGGAGGGATCAAATGAAGGGAACAAAGGATTGGCGGAAAGCCTAAAACTGCCTAGATTTATTGCGGATTGACTGATCATTAATGTAGGGAATCCAATCCTGAGGAATTTCTCCCTTTTCACGAAATCGTTTAGTGAAATGAATCTAAAATTTGTCTTTAATTCTTGCAGGTGAAAGGAACCGGTTGGAGGAGTCCAAGATTCCCATTGAATCAATTCGTGAGCGCGGGATTCAGGGAGAGAGAAAGTGAAACTGCCCGGACTCTTTGTCGAAAGACTATGCACTTGATGGCTTATTTATCAGCCGGAATTCCCCATGTCATTAATACGAAGTATCTCTCATCTTATATCTGTAAATCAACCGGCATCAAAAACTTACGCAACGACCGATGCTCTGGACGTGAGGTAACTTTATCCCAAAATCATAAGTGATTATAATTTACTGGATAAGAAATTGCTGGTTAAATGCCACAATATTATTTCTTAAGATTGCATATATATATTTGTTATGAAATATAAATTCAAATCTATGAAAGGAGTATTGATTGATATATGAATATGTGGTTTAAAGAATTTAATGTTTGCTCAGGAGGCATTTTTGAAAAAGGCAATATAATTAAGTCTATATTCCTATATTCTTTACATATTTATGATCTTATCATCACAGAATAAAATATTATTTTAAAAGATTAAAAATTGTCATATTTCCCCATCTTGTTTCGATTGTGTTCTATTTTATATCCCATAGCTTACACGACGAACCATCCTGTGTTTCGCAGGACAGGGAATATTACCTGGGTTTGTTTGTTGGTTTGTTGGGTTATTTACAGTTTGTCGGTGGTTGGTTTTATCACGGTTATGCAAACTTATCATACGTTGAAGTAAGTTAAAGTTGGTGGAAACCTAATTACATATTTGTCAAAAAAAAAAAACACTATACTTTTCATTGATATTTGCGTATTATTTTTATGGCCTAAAATTCTTATTGTTAAGATCTTATTAACTCCATATTAGAAGAACTAAGATTTACACTCTTGTCTTGACATGTAATATCTTCCCCCGTTGACAAGTGGTAGCACATAAGTTATGTTCGTTCGTTATTAATTCCCCCGTGGGGAAGGGGTGCCTAATAAGTTATGTTGACAGTATATATAATATGTAGTATATTTGATGACCAATTGACATGACTCCCAATTTAATTTGTGTACAACCCCTAAATTCTTCGGGAAAAATTACTGAAATCTTGAACTAATTAATATATTGCGGTTAAATTCGGTCGTAAATAAAACGAACACATTTAGATTTACATGTTAATGTATCAATAAAAATTTATAATTGGAGCTTTGAGGACCAAGTTACGTAATACAAAACTACATTTTGTACTTTTTAGAAAATATATATCCTTCGATTTAGAAATATTATAAGTTACTAGCTTATTTAAAATATATTTTAAAGTGAAAATATATATTTACAACTAACGGTTGCGGAAATAAAGGTCGTGAAAGGACTTTTTCGAACACCCTGTTATATGCAATTTAATAAATGCTACTAAAATGGAAACTTATAAGTGCGTAAATATTTTTAATTCCTTGCTACAAATGACGCTATCAATGACATTGACAATTTCTTAAACTATATTTATATCTAAGAAAATTACAATAAATACATTCAATTTTCCGTTGCTTGAACCAAAGTCAATATTTTAAGGAAGAATGTTTTCTGGATTCTTTCTGCTTCCCACGTTATATTACATACTGCCATACCTGTTTGAAACCATCATTAATTTCCTGAAACTGTTTGCAGCCCGTAAATGAACTTTTCTTTATAAAAGTCACATTTCTCGTGAATAAAAGTCGAGAAATTAAATTTCAAAATATGCGTGGGCTCCTTATTTAACATTCTAAAAACACTTGGATTAGAACTAAAGTTGAAAACGTTTTCATGCTATCTTTACCATTACAATTACTAATCGCAGTTGAAACAACTTTTATTTTCATAATTCTTGTTTCAGGATTGTTTCATTTAGCCATACTTGTTGTTTTAGCCGAAATCGCTGAGGTATTTTTAGGTATTATGTCATATATACAACAAGAAAGATCAATCATGCTTAAAGCATTGATTATGAAACACTTTCCAAATTCAATGCAATTTTATTTAAACAAGTCTAAAATGCAATATATTCCTCGGTAATATTTTAAAATTTATCACAATACTACATTAATTTATTATATTTGAAAACTTAAAACTTCCTCGAAAAAAAGAACTGCATTCAAATGACGACATTGAAATATAAATTGCCTGGTTTAAACATCTCTAAAATGCGACACATTCCTCGGTAATATTTTAAAACTATCATAATACTACGATAATTTATTATATTTGAAAACTTCATCGAAAACAACTGAAATTAATTCAAATGACGCCATAGAAAAAATAACACGCCTGGATTTCTCTATAAAAACAGCATTTTATTCACCACATTTTCCCATTCATTTCATTCACCACAATACTATAATAATTTATTTTATGTAAAAATTAAGACCATGGAGCTACACGTAATTAAACTCTATGCTTAAAACTTCATTAAAAAATCGTTCTATGTAAAATCAATGAATATTTCATTCATATCAGTTATGCAGACTCCATGGGCTAAAGAATTTCATGATAAAGAAATACATCAATTCTAATACAACTCATTCTATATATTTTGTTGTTTACATTTTACATAAGTGAAGAATAGGCTTCGTTGTAGAAATAATCAAATTTGGATGATCATTTAAACTCAAATATATTGCAATTGTGTTGTTTTAGTATGTATATGCACAGAATTTAAGCAAAATTAAAGCGGTTTTAGGACGGATACAACACTCAATATCAATTAAAAAGAACTTCAAAAATCACGATTTTGAGACAAGATGGATGCCATATATCATTTAGAAGTGGGTCATGTGATTTTTTCATATCATGGTCACGTGATCGCTTTATATAAGAGGTGCAATTATTATTTTAATTTTTATTTAAAAAAACTTCTGAATATATTTCACTGAATTTCTTTTTTATATTTTTTATGGAATAATTTGAATATTACCTAAAATTTTCGAAGCAATTTGTGAATTTTAAATCCGCTTAAAAAATGTTTGAAAAATTAGGTCCCATAGGGCTCAATGTATTTCATTTTTTCAAACCGAGTTCAATCCAAAACTAATTGGGGGATATTATTCATTTATATTACCATAGATCCTACAGACCGTCTGAACAACATACTAAATTTCATTTTGATTAAGTCATTTTTACGACAGTTATCGTGCTAACGGACAGACAGACAGAATGAACAAATTCATAAACACTTTTCAACTTTGTTGTAAAGTTAAAAATAACGCTTCAGCAGACGATAATTACCTGAATATTTCAGTAGTGAAACTGGAATTTTCATAAACGCCTGTAATTGTGGGTTTGTTTATTAGTTTACCGAATTTATTAACATAGTAGTTGAAAAAAAATGAGCAAAGTTTGCAGAACGTTTTACAGTGTACTTTAAATTTTTGTCAATCGCAGAACTGTTTAATGCCTTTTAGAGGTCGCATACGAAATATCAATGAAATGAAAAAAGAAGCTCAGAATTATGAAATACATTTCATTTCGCAATTTTTTGGTCTACGATTTGATACAAAGACACACACATAATCGATCGTCCATGTATTCGTATAATTCATAATTTCATATTACACATCGAATGTTCATTTTCGAATAGGAATTTTACATGTCAGCTGATCTCCGACTGTCCAAACAGTTACCTTACACCTTTCTGGTAGGTCGGACGGTCTGGGTTTCAACAACATGTCAGCTGATCTGTGAATTTGATTCCAGATTAATCGTGCCAGTCGTCGCGTTACACAGTTAGCAAATTGTTCTTCAGAATTTTCTTTTATTTGAAATACATAATTGAATTTTGGTAAAAGCCCCTACAAAAGATTAGAATGTCATTTGAGCCGCATAAAATTAACTTACGAGATATATACGGCTTGCAAATCGCTCTGTGAATATTTTTAATGCAAGCCGGGGCAATATGCCCAATTTGCATTATTTCTAAATTTACTCCCAACTTGCTGATCTTCCTTCATCTTTATGAATATTTTTAGAATTTTCTTTAGTGACATCCATTACACCATGACCCCTTCTTAATCTCTAAAATTTCTGCATGCATTATTTTATTCATACATTCTTTTCATAACTTATTTTATTATTTATAATAATTTTAAATTCTTAAGAAATTCATCTTAAAGTGTGAAGAAGCTATGATGATGAATATGAAATTCTATATTTGTTCCTGCACAGCTTACCAAGCGAATAAGATTAAGTTTTATCATCGTATCCATGTTCAGTGTCGGCATAATATAGTATTCACACTATATTTGTGGTAATATGCCAGGGAATGCCTAGACAGGTTAATCAAGGGTGAGAACTATCTCGTCTCTAAGAAGTTTCAAATAAATTTTCACCATTCTACAAATGATAAAAGCTGATATATATTATTAGAAAGGAACATGCCCAATAATTAACTTTCATTTGGCAATTCGTTTTTTTTTAATCTAAAGCTATTCAATACTCCATCTCCCTTTTATAATTATGTTTCATTGTTACATATTATAATCAACTTTCCTATTGACTATATGATGTAGTTCCAGTTGTATATCTAATTTTGAAACTGTTCTGGAATTATGGTGAACCCTAGATTGGCACATTCCGCAACATGATAGGGGATGTGTTACTATGCTGATATATTCATTACTCTGTGAGTATTATTATTTCATTAGTTTTACTATTTGTATGTCACAAACCATTTTGCTGTGATTGTGATTATCTTGGATTTCTATGATTATAAGTTATATCTAAAAACATTCAAAGAACCATTGAATTATCTGCTTAAATCTAAGTCATTACTTTCAGAAATACACTCTGGATTATTTCTGCTCTTGTGTTATATTACATACGTTCATGCTTGTTCAAAACCATCATTAATTTCCTGAACATCTCTGATCTTTGCAACTCGTAAATGCACATTTCTTTACAAATCCTCATCTCTCATGAATAAAAGTCGAAAAATTAAATTTTCAAAGATATGTAGCCGCTTCATTTAAAATTCTAAAAACACTTGGAGTAGGAAGAAAGTTGCAAAAGACTTCAAGTTATCTTCACCATTAATAATCACATTTGAAACAACTTTAGTTTCAAAAATAATTACTTTAGGAGTTCAAAAGTTAAAAGTAATGTACATTGCAAAAACTGTTCAAACTGTAATGCATTCCTCTTTGAAATTTAAATAAATTTAACACCTTGTCTTTTTTTATTTCAAATATTCTCTCAGATTTCTCAAGAAACAATGGGTGTAAACAAATAAGTTTTGAGCTTACATTTAGTTTGGATAATGTAACAACATTAAACATTTTAGCGACTGGTTGAGTTCATCACATGGTATTTGAATGCGAAATTGGTTATAATGGTCAAAATCAAAGATCTTTAAAATTTCGTACTAAGGAACACTTGAATTACATTTTCAAGTAAACAGTATCTAAGTTATTTCATTAATGAATATTTTAAGCATTTGAATGCGGAATTGGTTATATTGGTCAAAATCGAAATTCTTTTAAATTTCGTATTAAGGAACACTTTAATTAAATTAAGCAAGGAGTATTTATGTCATTTAATGAATGTTTTTGGGATTTTAATCATGTTTTTATGTTTCCGAATGCTAAGATCTTTTTTCACCTAATTCTATTCATGAATTTAACTTTCTCAAATATTTCTATATAATTACTCCGGAACTACATTACTTACAATAATTTTTACTTCATCTCATGAAAATATCTCGTCTAGTTCTAATTGTTCCCTCCCTTACTTTCATAGAGTATGTTACTTCATTGTGTATGGTTTTGTAGATTGCCGATGACGTTAGCTCAGAAGTTAGTGTTACGACATATCCTATGAAATCGCGTCTGTTTGTCCAAGATGCAAGAATAAGTCCTAATCTCTGGATATCCAACACGTTTATTCACAAACAAAACGTAAGCAGGAATAATATACCGTAAAACAGCACTTAACTTTTTCATTAATTTAAAAAAAGAACCGATGCTATTCTCAATACACTGACGAAAGTCCCAGTTTAATGTAGCACGTATCTCGTCAACTGCTCTCTGAAAGAGTGATGATTCTTTCTATAGACTCTCCATAGAAACTTCTAGAAATATCTAATATCTCGTAGAATAGTGATTATTTTGGGGTGCTTCTCAAACCTGCGGAACGTCGCCAAATGTCGTCAAATAGACGATAAATCGCCAAATCTGGAAACCCTTATTTGACCTTCGGCATTCTGACAACCCTCGTTTTACGTCATGGGAAAGAATGCGTGTACGGCTGTTTTCTGCGTCTAGTAGTTGAAAGAGACGAAAGTAAGGGGGTTGGAAAGGAACTCCAAAGCATTTTACAATTTCGCAACAATAATCTCTCTCATGGGCGTCGTTAGCGTTAAGCGATTCCTCAAACACAATGAAACAATTTTACATAATGAAACATAATGAAACAATTTTACATAATGTAACATAATGAAACAATTTTACATAATGAAACATAATGAGAAATAATGAAATAATTTTACAAAATAAATAGATAAATTAAAAAAAGTCATTTATTAAGAGTGTCAAACGTTAGAAAAGAAATATTCTAGCAATCAATACTTATTTTTTTTTCTTTTCTAGTGTTCTTTTAATTATACGTCTGCAGGAATAAAATATGACTTTTTCCCACACCTGTAATTTACGAGACAGTCATTTTTAACTCTTGAGGATTGTATTTCTTGAAATAACCAGTAATTAATGAAATATAAGTGAGCTAATTTATACGTGAAATATACTTCAAGCATTTGAGAATATTGATGGATCTTATGTAATTATCCATCAATTTCATTTTTCCGATTATGTAAGAACTCAAATTTCTGGAAAGATATGTGAAAACAGTTCGTAAGGTCGAAAAACCAGGTTATAAACATTAATAAACATTGATGAACATTGATTCTAACAACTGATAAATATACATTTCTTTCCATAACGAAACATTGGTCGCTTAACTTGTTGAGCGCCGCATAAGTCACCGGTGACTGACAATATAATTTCCGTTCAGGTCGCGAAAATCACCGGTGACTGACGATATGTAATTAAAAAATTATATTATTATATTGATAATTAAATAATTTGAAGATTTATCAAAATGTATCTAAACATTACTTCTTACCAGAAAAATTATTTTAATGGGTGTTGTTGAAACACTGGATACACAAATTTGTCTACCCTGTGCAGGTTTCACATAATATTCTTACTTGTTTTGTGAACTTTCTGGCAATATCTCTTCCAAATCGTGATGCATTATCTTATTTGCACTTTTTACAATATTTTCGAACTTTCGAAACTCTTCCAGTTTTTTGTTGTAATTCGTGACAAGACATTTGAGGTGTATTTACAATATTGCAACTTGGAATTTCTTCATTCCGACTCTTTGGAAGGCAGACGACTAATTTGTTTTGAAATTCTGCGATGCTCATATTCTTTTAGGTTATATTTTTAAATAAAATGAGCGCATTTAGTAGGATCTCAAAAGCTAGCCGGCATATCGCGGCGTGAATAAAAACAAAAGCAGAGTAAGCTCGGCGCTTAACGTGTTAAATTACATTTCTTTGTTATACCTGCTTTGATTTATTATAAAACATAATATCCCTAAAACCTCCGTATAACTGTGTATAACTTCATTCCGTATAACGTCATCCTACTTCATTGAAATCTGTTTTATAGGTTGTTTTACACTTCGTTTAATAACATGTTTATATACTTTGCATTATTTATTACTAAGTTTGTCTTGAAATGTGTGCCACATTTTAAAATAGAAAAAGCTAAAGTTAAAATTATAATTATCATTACTATAACGTTGTGTTTGTTCTCAATAACCCTCTCATTATTTATCATTAACATATCTATCTTTATCTCTTAACATGGCCTTAAATTCGTGCATAGAGGATTTATTAATTAAAATGTACATTGCTTATTGTGCCGCTATAAACCCTTCAATTATTTAACTTTTGCACGAGTTCTGTAAAGAAATTATTATTTAATATGTTACTAAACTGATTACTCCATTTAAACGTAAGCAATAAATGATTTATTAACAACATAAACACTTGTTACTTCATTACACAATTAATTATATTATTTCGGCGATGGGAACATGTGAGACATATGAGACCAGTATGAATAAAATTACTTAAAATATGTCTATGACCTTTGATTGTTGATGAACACATACCTTCAAGGCCGTCTTGGACTGTGATTATATATCAAAATGCTGGCATCAGTAATTCGTACTCGCCACGACTCGCGGTATGTGGCTCCTTCTCGTACTCTGATTGCACTCACACATCAATAGATATCGCCATTATTTTGGAACATCTGCGGAACACTCTCGCACAAGTACTTTCTCGAAATTCTCACAAGTCATCTATCTCTCACAAGTCATCTATCTCACAAGTCATATATCTCACAAGTCATCTATCTCACAAGTCATCTATCTCTGCGTCGTTCTAGGCATCGTTCTTATTGTAATTGCTAAGTCATTTCTTCAAGTATATTCTAAGTCATATCTGAGTCTCTTCTCTTTACAAGTCATAATAACATACCTGCACAAGCCATATTGTACAAGTTATATGTTTCGTCGTTCTCGGGTTACCGGCTGTGGCTCTTCTTTTTGGGGGGGGCGTCATTTTCCCCCTTGCTTTCATTTGAAGCATTCAATGTGACGTAACAAGTACTTTCTCCATTGGTTAATCCTTTAACCAATGGAACCATTCCACATCCTCGTAAGGTCCAGCTCGGCCCCCTCCGTCATGGCACCCCTAAATTTATGGTTTTCTGACCTTTAGGTTCACGGGTTATAAAACTCGGTGCCATCCAGACTACAAGTATTGTTCGATGTTTCGTACACAAATATTCTCATAAAACTGTCTCATCAAGGTGTGAGATCAATTTCTGGTCTCACATATACACTTGTTCATCTACTTCATATGCTACTACTAAAGTTGTTGCGTAACCACTAAAATTCAAACAATTTATAAAACACTGTTTTCTTAAATCACCGCCTGTGTTATACTTGAGCGTACTTATTACAGACTATTTTTTTCAAAAATCTTATATAATAGCAATTTAATCTATTTCATCAAAATTAACTATATACGTAGTTTTACAGTCGGTTTAAATATCACAATAACCACAACCAAAATCCCAAGTGCTGATTTCATTAACCGAGAGTGCGTCGAGCTAAATATCGCTGCGTCGATTTCAAAATATCTTTATAATAGATGCAAAATATATTTAGTGCCTCTTAGCAAAAATGAATTGCATTATATACATTACAGTTGTCCGGTTTTACTGATTATCGGAGGTAATCATCGAGCGCTTGAACGCTTTGTGTTCCACCTCGCAAGGGTAAGTTGTATGCCACAGTTGTCCGGTAGCGGGGGATTATCGGAAACCAACGCCTGGTTATTTCACCTTTGACTACGCACGTCGTTTTACGACACTCAGTAACGAATCGATTGTCTTTTACGGCGATGACTGCAGTCGCTCGTTTTTTTTTTTATTTTTCACCGAATATAGTGGACGTTCCATCCCGTAGAGCCATTTTATACATCGCAGTTGTCCGGTATCAGTTTTAAACATTCCACAGTTGGTCCTCGATACTGCGCCTTCGGTTATCTATGCAAATCTTTAAATGTGCTAAATGTATGTGTAAAAATGTACTAAATGTATTTTATATGCATTCTTACGATATTTTTCGAGGTCAACGCTACAACACCTAATCCGTCGCGCTCTCGGTCGATGAATCAGCTCTTGAGGCTGTGGCTGTAAGCAGACACTTCTCAGTGTAATGAAACAATTGTTTTTATACTTTGCATGCTACTACTAAGGTTGTTGCGTAAACATGTAAGTTTTAAACATGTATTTCTTTCCGTATCAAAAGATTGGTTTCTTAAATTACAGCACTCCGATATACTTAAATTGACATATTACACAATATTATATATTTAAAACCTTATTATAACCAGCGCTTGCTACATTAAAATTGGATTTATAAAGAGTTTCACCCTCAGTTTAATGACATAATTGTTTATATACTTACTGCTAAGGCTTCTATTGCTTTATGGGTCTCATGGTTAAGTCTTAAATATAAAAAATATATTATGCAATATTATTCAACAAGTGCCGTAACTGATATTTATTTTTATACTATCCCTATATAAAACTCATCTATACGCAATAAAGGGAGATGCCTGTATATATATATATATATATATATATATATATGTGTGTGTGTGTGTGTGTGTGTGTGTTCAATCTGTAACGGGATGTAAAACAGTCGCATGAGCATAAAATGTGTACACTGGTATTTCAGGATTCGGAAAGTTGCCCCTCGGCGTTGTTTATTTTCAATTAGTTTGTCATGTCGCATTTCTGCGCCATGAACCTTTTCGTATTTTTCTGTGAGAGAAACATCCTTCTCTCCGTCCGTGCCTGTGCTGTGTTTTTCGTTAAGACTTGTTTCTATTGAAATCGCATTGAAAAGCGCATTTGGTCGTGAATTCGTTGGGAATGTCTAGGTTTTACGTCTGGCCGAGATGCGTGACGTGTGCTCGCCTGTTGCTAGGAGAAGCGCGCCTGTCCAATCAGGAAGAGGCGCAGCGGAGGAGAAATTCCTTGGCGTGGGCTCAAGCGACCCGCAATTTGTTCTCTTGGAGCTGGAGTTTTCGACTATGAGAGTCGCATAGAGATTTTGTCTAAAGTTTAGACAAAGAAGCTTTGGCCGAAATGGCTAAACTGGCGGAGTTGGGCATTTGGTTCTAAAGGAAACCGCCCCTGCTTTTCTGGAGATGTTTGAAGAAGAACCTGGAACCCATCGTTAATATTTCTGTACAAATTTTCTAAATCTTTTTTTTTATTCCAGGAAATTCTGCCATCGCATTCCGGGTTGGAATTGTACTTTTATCAGAGGTCGGCGTTCTCGCATTATTGAGATGAAGTTCGGTGTTCTAAATTTTTTGGACCTCGTCAATCCTTTTTGAGAACTTTTTGATTCAACCTTAACTGTGCTCTTCTGATGAGAATACTTTTTCTGCAAAAATTGAAATGTTTAAGAGACCAGGTAACTTTTCTTTTCGGGAAAATTTAGTGCCGTACAGCACTGGCATAGCGAGGACTAATTTCTATTAATATGACTGGCTCATGTTAAGATTATATTGTGATTAATTTAGATTCCTGATAAAATCAGATGATTTTTGAATATCTTAATTATTGGTTGTTATATTATTTTGACCAGAGCAGTAATGTTGAATGTGTTCATAATAGATAAGCTCTGAAGTCTCTGAATTAAAATTTGAAGTTAAAATGCATATATTCAATTTTGAAAATATTAAATAAATATTAATTTGTGTGATAAATGAGCCTGATTATTGTGTTGCCTTTGTGTTTTCCTCACTGTAATCATTTAGGATTAAATTCTCCTAAACTGGGAACTCCCTTGAGTTTTGAACCTGGTGTTTATTGTGGTAATTATGATAAAATTAATAGTTCTCTTTTGGTATATTAAATTTACGTTTCACGGTGTTGTGTGTAGTGGAGTCAGTAGATACTGTTGGTACTGATTCCGCTCCCACAAACTGGTGCCTGTTCCCTTTCCCAGAGTATTACAGTGAGTGAAATATGATTTTTATGAAGGAGTGCAGAAAATTTTTATTTGATTATGTGTAAAAATAGTGCAGATTTTCAAAGTAAGTTGAAGAGTTCTTTTTGTGGTGCAAAATATTTGAGTTTAATGGGCATGAAAATTTTTTATTTATGTGTCATATAGTAAATATAAGTGCAAAAGCACATAAGCCCAGAAGCACCAAAAGTATTGTTTGCATGATGAATTTGCATTTTGAATATTATTCAGTTGCATATATATTTCCCGGTTTATATTTGACATACATAAATACACAAAATTCTATATGATATATGATATATATGAGTAAATTGAAATTTTCAAATACACATACATTAAAGGGTAAATACATAAATTGCATAAACACATTTATGAAAAGTGAATACAAAAGTTCTGTGCACATGAAAAAGTGATTCGAAGTTCATGATAATGAACAAAAAGTGAAATAAGTTACACGTAGTGTTTTTCGGTGCTCTACTTATACATAAATAGGTAATAGAAAGTGAAATCAATTTTCCACAATAAACTGTGTCTCGTGATAAATTAGAATCTGTGTTGGTGAAAAACCTTGCGCTAAAATGCCAAAAACTAGAAGTACGAGAGCAAGCAGGAGTAGAGACTCCTCTACACAACGGAATACGTCGAACCGTATCCCTTCGGTGTCTCCGCCACGACTTTCTCCAAATTCTGGCAGATCAGTTTCCGCTGTCAGAGACTCAAACAAAATGAAGGTCGGAATTGGATCACAGTTCCTTGGATCCATTCCGGGTTTTGCTGGCAATGCAAATGAATCATTTCAGGAATTTTTGGAAAAGTTCTCCCTGGTCGCTGAACACGCCGAATGGTCAAATCGAGATAAAATTTTCGTCTTGAAGTTGAAATTGTCTGGTCGTGCTGAAAGACTGATCAGATCCATTCCTAAATTAAACCAAAGCACGAATTTTACTGAAGTTGTTAACGCACTCAAGGACAATTTTACAAAAAAGGAAAATATTGCCAGGAATGTTGCTAACCTGGTCAATTGTAAACAAATGATTAACGAAGAGGTTCGAGAATACGCGAACCGCATAGAAGCTGAATCCTATGTGGCTTTCCCACAAGATACTGGGACTGACAATGAAGATTCCCTGAGAACTGCTATATTACTAAATGCATTTAAGAAAGGGTTGAAAATCATTATTCGAAAAGCTGTTTTATCTGCAAACCCACAGTCATTTGAAGCTGCGAAAGAGATAGCAATATTGGAAGAAGAAGTGCAAAATGAAGTGCTGGAAGAAATGACAGAAGACATAAATGCTGTGAGAATTGAAAATGACCCTAAACATGAAATTGAAGAGCTGAAGAAAGAATTGAATTCAAAGAAGAAAGAATTTGAGAAATTAAGAAGAAAATTCAGTGAGAACTCAGAAAAAAGAAAGAAAAGACTGAATGAAATAAGAGAAGATCTGGAAAAGAGCAACTCCAGTTTTGAAGATTCCTTCTTGGATACGCCCTCTACAAGCAGATACAATGAAGATGAGTTGATAGAGGAAGATTGGGAAGATATTCCAGTAAAGAAGAAACATAAACCATCAACATCTTTCAAAACTTCTACACCATCTAGAAGAACTGACAATAGAAACCGTTTCAGTCAAAGAAGAACTCCGGTTGCCTCAAAGGAAGAAGAGTGGTATGTTAAAAGTCCATATCAAAATTATTCTCCAAGAAAAACTTTCGGTCTTTTAGAAGACCTTTTCGTAACAGTTTTGGTAGAAATTCAAATTTCCAGAGAAGAAATTTTTCAAATTTTAGAAATTCTTTTGATAATTATAAATCTCAAAACTTCAAAAATTTTGGATATAGAAGAAATAACAGATATTTTAATAATGGTTTTGGTAATAGAAGACAATTTAGAAGACAGAATTTAAGAACACAAAATTTTCAATCTCCAAATTTTAACAGACCAAACTCTGAAATTAGTTGCATGACGGAAAGTGAAACTCCTTGCCAAGGAAATTTTCCGATTATTCAAATTTTTGTTGAAGATGTTAAATTAAATGCATTAATCGACACTGGAAGTTCTATAAACATTATCTACAGTGATGCTTTACACAAAATTAATCCTAAGAAAGTGCAAATAAAACATACATCCACTATTCTGAGAGGAATAGGTAGTCAAAATATTTTGGTTGAGAGAAAAGCTTCCTTTTCCATCAACGTTGGAAATGAAAACAATATGATTGAGTGCTGCATTTTAAATACACCTGCCCCAGGAATGTACAACATGATTTTAGGAAATACCTTTTTACATGAGAAACAAGTGACAATTACTTATAGACATAAACGTGTGAATTTTTTGT
Source organism: Amaurobius ferox (assembly GCA_951213105.1). Lineage (NCBI taxonomy): Eukaryota > Metazoa > Arthropoda > Arachnida > Araneae > Amaurobiidae > Amaurobius > Amaurobius ferox. The sequence continues at coordinate 119,797,254 of OX578136.1, forward strand.
ACTGTAGCATTCCCTTTACTGAATTTACCGAATCACAAAGTTTTACTGTGATTTCTGATGATGTGCAACTTAAAACAGTCGAGAGTTATGCAATAAGTCATGATTTTGACAGAAGAAATTACAATTTTACAAATGATGTGGATTATAGATCCAAAGACACAAATTTTTTAAGAAATTTTAGAGGATATGAAAATAAGTGTGATAATGGATATTTATTTGAACAAAACATATACCAAAATGAATTCAGAGATGTCGACTTTAGAGACTTTGATGCAAATGTGAATGAAAGGTCAGATTATGAATGTGAAAATGATTTACATGAAATGCAGATGAATGATTATGTACATACAAACAGATCCTTGACAGAAAACAATACCAGTGATAATGAAATTCTTCAGACAGAATGTGATAAACATGATGAAGGAAGTTCACAACAAAACAAGGCAATAGGTATTGCCAAAGCATTTAAGAAATGTGTTCTAAAACCATTTTCGGAGTCATTTGTTAAATTAAAAAGAAATTACAAATTAGAAAAAGACACGACAATTTTACTTGAACCTATCAATAGTAAAGAATTTTCTGCAAACAAAATTTTCGTTGCCAGAAGTATTCATAAAATTCCTGAAAATGACTTTTTGTATGCAAAAATTGCAAATCCATCAGAAAAGTGTGTTTACATAAACAAAGGTATGAAATTAGGAACTTTCGAAAACATCTATGAAGCTGATATTGACATAAATAATAGAGTTGACATTGAAAACTGTATTGAAAAGAATGACACATTTGATGCATGGGGAGGAGATTTTGATTTAAAACATATGAATTATGCCCAGAAAAATTTGCTTTTGAAATTACTAAGTAAATATAAACATGTTTTTGCTAAGAATATGAAAGAATTGTCTGGATGTGACACCATACTGCATGAAATTAATTTGGAGTCTAACATACCTGTTAGACAAAAGCCATACAGAATTCCACATAATTTACAGAAAGAACTTTCGCGCCAGGTGAACGAATTGTTAGATGCCAAAATTATTCAAAGAAGTACATCTCCTTACAATACTCCTGTGCTGTTTGTTAAGAAACCTGATGGAAGTTACAGGTTAGTAGCCGATTTCCGAAAGTTAAATAAGATTACGATAGTGGAAAATTTTCCGATTCCCAACATATCGGAATTAATAGATAATTTATCTGGAGCCTTGTATTTTTCGACTCTTGATTTAACTAGTGGATTTTACCAATTGTGTTTACATCCTAATGATTATCAAAAGACTTCTTTTTCAACACCTGACGGACACTTTGAATGGACCAGAACTCCTTTTGGTCTTAAGAATGCGCCTGCATCCTTTCAGAGACTGATGTCTCTGGTGCTGGCTGGCATATCTGGAATTTACATTGACGATATTATCGTGGCTTCAAGAACATTCGAAGAACATTTGAAAAAACTAGAAGAAATTTTTGTAAGATTAAGTAAACATGGTCTTAAATTGAAACCAAGCAAATGCCATTTTTTCAGAAAAACAATTAAGTATCTTGGATTTTTAGTATCAAATGGAAAAGTACAACCTGATACTCATAATTTGGAAGTTGTAGAAAAATTCAAGATTCCTAAATCAATTAAGAATGTGAGACAATTTCTTGGACTCACCGGATTCTATAGAAAATTCATAAAAGACTATGCTGAACTTACCCTTCCACTGACAGATTTACTGAAGACTAAGAATAATGAAAGTAAAAAGAAATTTATTTGGACTAATGAAGCTCAAAAATCTTTTGAAATTTTAAAAGGAAAACTTTTGTCAAAACCAATTTTGACCCTTCCAGATTTTAGAAAACCATTTATTTTACATACTGATGCTTCAAATCACTCTTTAGGCTGCTATTTGTCCCAAGAAGATGAAAATAAAATTTTGCATCCAATATCTTATGCAAGCAGAAAACTTAATGAAGCTGAATGTAAATACAGTGTTGTCGAAAGAGAAGCATTAGCCGTTGTATGGGCTACTAACTATTATAAACACTATTTAATTGGAAAACCTTTCACAATTTTTTGCGACCAAATCTCACTTTCGTTTATATTTAAATTAAAAGATCCTACATCTAGATTGGCAAGATGGATTGCATCTCTATCACAATTTGATTACCAAATAGTACATAAACCTGGAAAAGCAAACTTAGTGGCAGATTATCTTTCAAGAAATGTTGATGAATGTACTAATACTATTGAGAACATTCCACGAAGATTTGTGTCACAATATAAAGTTATAAATCAAAATGTTAATCAAAATTTTCAAAATGTTAATCAAAATTTTCCAAGTGTAAATCAAAATTCTCAAAGTTCTAATAATGTAAACAATACTAATAGTAGCAATAGAAGAGAATCAGAAGTCAATTTGAATCCTGCCAATACAAATGAAGTAAATGAAATTTGTGCTGTTGATGTTAATGAAAGTGAAATTCAAAATGAAAATAACATACAAAGTGGTCAATTAGAACAAACATTTACTTGTCCTACCTTGCTCATAAGAATTAAGAATGCTCAAAAATCTGACCCAAGATGCAATAAAATTATAGATCTCTTAGATAAGAACATAAAACCTTACCCACAAACTTTGGTATTTTTTAGAAAAGATGATATCTTGTGGTGTACTCATAAACACCCTAAGCGTAGACACCAAGAACAAGAAAGAGTTGTTGTTCCACAAGAACTTGTGTCTGAAATTTTATGGTTGCATCATGATTGCCCTACTTACGCACATTGTGGATTTAGAAGAACTTTAGCTTCTGTGAGCAGAAAATACTTTTGGCAGGGAATATATTCCCAAACCCAAAATTATGTGTCATCATGCGAAATTTGTGTGGTAAATCGTGGTTTTAGAAATAACAAAGCACCCATCCAAAAATTTTCAAAATCCACATATCCATTTGAGCGAATCGCCATGGATTGTGTCGGACCATTACCTATATCAAGATCTGGAAATAAATTTATTCTTGTGATAACTGACTATTTTACAAGATGGCCTGAAGCATATCCCTTGGCTTCAATGAAAACTGAAGATATTTGAAATTGCCTAGAGCACTATATGGCTCAGCATGGTATACCTAAATACATTGTCTCAGATCAAGGCACGAATTTTGTTTCTAGAACAGCAAGATGTTTTTATAAGAAATTAGGAATAATAAAGAATACTACTACTGCCTATATGCCTTCAGTAGATGGATGTGTTGAAAGATTAAATGGTACTTTGGTCAGATCCTTGAAAAATATTGCATATAACGATAAAGATAATTGTGACAATTTGATCCACTTTGCTTTATTAGCGCATAGAAATGCCATACATGCTTCTACGGGTGAATCTCCTGCTTATTTACTCTATGGTAGAGATTTAACAGTTCCAAATACTTTGATTGCTGGATTTAAACCTCCGACATATGAATCAACATATGATTATGGTGAGGACATGGGATTCCGACTTAAAAGAACATATGATGTAGTCAAAAGTAACTTGGAAAAAGCTGAAAATTCACAAATTTTACAACAACATAAGAAAGCGAAGATATCTAACATTAAGGTTGGTGATTTAGTGTATCTTTACACTCCCTTTTTGCCTCATGGTCAGTCAAGAAAACTGAGTTCATTTAATAGAGGCCCTTTTAAAGTGATAAAACAAACATCTGCTGTAAACTTCTTAATAAGACATGTGATGAATCCCAAAAATTAACAACTGGTTCATGTGAACAGACTGACTCTTTTACCTCCAAGAAGAGAGGAATTGCAAAGATTTTCAAAACAAACTACTGAAAGTCAAAAATTGAACTCTAAGTCAAATAAACTTACTCCTGTGATCACCGCTGAGAAAGACTCTGCGAAACTAAAATCTTGTTTAGCAAGATCTGCAGAAAAATCTCAAAACAAAAAGACTGTGAAAAGAGTAAGATTTAATTTGCCAAATAAAAGGGTAAATGAAAATGCTGTTCATACTAGATCAAACTTTCATGCTAATAAAGGTCAACATTTCACACCTATAAATAATTCAAATAACTTTGATAATAGAGGAAATGGAAGAATCATTTACAACAATAACTACTGAAATAGTTATACACCACACCAAAATCAGTATTATATGACAAATAGAAATACAAGTACACCTTATAATCTTAGATCTCAAAGATTTTCACAATATTAAATTTTGGTTGAGTTCACAATTTTTCAGAAATTAAATTTTGCAAGAAAAATCTCATTTTAAATTTAAGTTGATACTTGTTTAAGTTTTTATATTTCAATATTGTCTTTAAAAATAGAATTTATGAAAGAATTGTTGTGATTTTAAAATTTATTGGAAATCTTGCATTTAAGTTAAAAAGTAAATAAGAAAAAGTAATTGATTTTGTGAACCATAATTTATGAATGTTTATATTGTAATTTAAAATAATAAGTAATTTTGTTAATTGACTCTCCTTGGACTTTAAAATTTTTCGAGAGTCATGTTTTGATTGACTTTGATTATTTTGATGTGTTTTATTGTGAAAAAAAAATTGTTTGATTACTTATTAAGTTCATGAATGAAATAATTGAAATGGTGTTGGTAATTTGTTGTTCCCCTAAGAAAAAGGAGGAAATTTTGAATTTTGAAAAAGGTAAATGATTTTGTTAAAACAAAATTGAAATTAATATAAAGTAAATATAAAGAATTTAAGTAATTTGAATTTGAAAATGGAAAGTTTGATTTTGAGAATTTTTGAAATTTAATGAAATTTTTTTGAAGAGCAAAAGTAAATGATCTCTTTTGAAAAATGTTTTTGAAACTTTGTTGCTGAGAGAGGTGAAATTTTTGGCTGATGTTTTGTTGAAATTCTTTTCTCTTGAAATTCCATTTCACATTGTTGTTTTTTTTTGACCTGCAGTTTTCAAACATCTACACAAATTTCAGTCAGACATCATATTTTTGTGCTGCAACCTCTTTTTCTGAAAGCTGGCTGGTGGACGCAAACATGGACATATTTACATTGGATCACAGATGAAGAAGCAGCTTGACAAATTAAAGCCCCGGTGTTTTGTGGCAGGACTGGAGTCCTGGAAGACAACTTGCTCCGAGCCTACCTAGGAGGGTTGTGATTGGCCAGGTGGGAAACTGGTGAAGCTGTGAGGATGATGATGATGAAGATGATGATGATGACGATGATGGGGTCAGCGCAAGCTGTCCAAAAATTTTTTTGTGACGTCCGTGGCTTCTGAGGCGTGTCCTGGCGTCCTGTTTCTGCTGCATTTGCATCCTGCACGCGAGTATTTTTTTTCTTTTTCTACACCTCCCTTTTTACTTCTTGGCAACTCGTTAGTTCCCGCCGAGTTTGCTCTTTGGATGTGTTCCTTCTCTTTTACATAACTCACGTGAATTTCAGGAGAATTTTTTCTCCTTTCTCTCTCTCAGTAGACAAATGTGTTTAAATGTAAAATTTTTCTTTTGTGACATGAAGTGGTCACTTGTTGAAATAATTTCAGAGTGAAAGTTGTTGAAAGTAAAGTAAATTGAAATTTTAAGATAAATTGAATAATTTTAATGTAAAGGAATAATTTAAAGTAATATGAAAGTTGAGTCAGAATGAGAAAATTCTGAATTGTTTTAATGACAAAAATAAGTTGAATTAAAGTTAATGTTGAATATGTTGAATAATTGTTGAAAAGTTGAAATGTTGAAAATTTGAAAGTAAATGTAATTTAAAGTTAATATGTTGAATTTGAAAGTAATTTAAAGTGAAAGTTAAGATTTTAATGAAAGTTTTTGAATTGAAAAATTGAATTAAGAAATTGAAAGTTGAAAGTGACTTTGTTCTCGAATAGTGAGACAATTTTTGAATGAGGGAAGAATCTCATTACCTGATTATGACAAATTTAATTTAGAAATTAATTTTCAAAATATTTAATCCTTTAAGAATTGTTTTGTGTCACTTGTGTGTTTTGAAAGTGACAAATGTTTGAAATTTAAAATTTTTTTTTCTAATTGTTTATATTGTTAAGTTTGTTAATTCACATCATATCATGTTTTTGTTTCACATCACCTGGTTGATCTCAATGTGGTTGATTGAGATATTGTGTTGTCAGGCAAAGTGCTTTGACAAAAAATTTTTTCTGAATATTTAAATGTAAATTTTTGTAAAGGTTCCTTTAAGATGTGGTGACGCCTTGTCATCCTTTTGGTTTTCTTTTGGTCTTTACCTGTGGTGATGAGTGGCTTGGCCAGTCATTCAGATCTACAGTGTTGTTGCTTTTGAGAAGGGTGAACGATCGCACTTTTTCTCGCCCAAAATTTTGTTTTAAATTATTTTACACTTACAGGATCCTAAGACTCTTTGTAAATTCTTGTGTTTTTGTGTTTTTGAGTGAGAGAAAAATTTTCCTCACTGTGTTCGGAAAATTTTTGCCTCCCAGAAGGGGAGAGCTGTCATGTCGCATTTCTGCGCCATGAGCCTTTTCGTATTTTTCTGTGAGAGAAACATCCTTCTCTCCGTCCGTGCCTGTGCTGTGTTTTTCGTTAAGACTTGTTTCTATTGAAATCGCATTGAAAAGCGCATTTGGTCGTGAATTCGTTGGGAATGTCTAGGTTTTACGTCTGGCCGAGATGCGTGACGTGTGCTCGCCTGTTGCTAGAAGAAGCGCGCCTGTCCAATCAGGAAGAGGCGCAGCGGAGGAGAAATTCCTTGGCGTGGGCTCAAGCGACCCGCAATTTGTTCTCTTGGAGCTGGAGTTTTCGACTATGAGAGTCGCATAGAGATTTTGTCTAAAGTTTAGACAAAGAAGCTTTGGCCGAAATGGCTAAACTGGCGGAGTTGGGCATTTGGTTCTAAAGGAAACCGCCCCTGCTTTTCTGGAGATGTTTGAAGAAGAACCTGGAACCCATCGTTAATATTTCTGTACAAATTTTCTAAATCTTTTTTTTTATTCCAGGAAATTCTGCCATCGCATTCCGGGTTGGAATTGTACTTTTATCAGAGGTCGGCGTTCTCGCATTATTGAGATTAAGTTCGGTGTTCTAAATTTTTTGGACCTCGTCAATCCTTTTTGAGAACTTTTTGATTCAACCTTAACTGTGCTCTTCTGATGAGAATACTTTTTCTGCAAAAATTGAAATGTTTAAGAGACCAGGTAACTTTTCTTTTCGGGAAAATTTAGTGCCGTACAGCACTGGCATAGCGAGGACTAATTTCTATTAATATGACTGGCTCATGTTAAGATTATATTGTGATTAATTTAGATTCCTGATAAAATCAGATGATTTTTGAATATCTTAATTATTGGTTGTTATATTATTTTGACCAGAGCAGTAATGTTGAATGTGTTCATAATAGATAAGCTCTGAAGTCTCTGAATTAAAATTTGAAGTTAAAATGCATATATTCAATTTTGAAAATATTAAATAAATATTAATTTGTGTGATAAATGAGCCTGATTATTGTGTTGCCTTTGTGTTTTCCTCACTGTAATCATTTAGGATTAAATTCTCCTAAACTGGGAACTCCCTTGAGTTTTGAACCTGGTGTTTATTGTGGTAATTATGATAAAATTAATAGTTCTCTTTTGGTATATTAAATTTACGTTTCACGGTGTTGTGTGTAGTGGAGTCAGTAGATACTGTTGGTACTGATTCCGCTCACACAAGTTTATTATTTCGAATTAGTTTTTTTAGTTATGTTATATTTAACATGTTTACACAAATCGGTTCCTTGGCAACCCAAAATATTATCACAAAGTTTCTATCTTGAAACCATTAGGACTATCAAAGAACGTTTTCTCCGATGTTTGATCCAAGGACAATTTCTGCATATTTATTTATTTTATTTAAATATCGAAATTTGCACATCTTACGTTATCCATTGAAACTAAAATTAGCACAATTCTACAATTTGGGTAAAAGCTCGGTATATATCTTAGCAACATTTATTTATTTAGATAGTTTTTATTTATTGGTTGAGTATTTATTTATTTATTTATTTATTTCTGTGAAGAGCACATGCGATTTGGAGTGTTGTTGTTGTTGAGACCCAGACCGTCCGACCTACCAGAAAGGTGTAAGGTAACGCGATTTGGAGTGTGAAAATCCGGATCAAACCCATTTCAAATTGTGTTCGAATGCATTAGTTTACTATTTATAAATTATCCTTATTTAATTATTTATAAGTAGTAGGCGCTTATTTAAGTCATGGGCAACTGCCTTTCATTCGTTCTAGTAATGCATTATAGAAATCGTATTGTACTGTGGTCTAAAATTGAAATTCGTATTTTCTCTGTTTTTACACGGTTTGAGCCTGTCCAAACGCGTATTTTGAACCAAAACTGGTGTGTGTGTGAGAGAATGTGAAATGTCAGTTGAGGATGCGATATCTGAAAAAAAATTTTAATGTTTGTAATGATATTTGGTACGGCTAATTGCAACATATTAACATATATCATGAAGACAAATTATGAATATTTTTAGTTTTATCAATTTTAGTTACTGTACATCAAGTTCCCCATTTTCAAATTCAGCCAAGTTTGAGAAAACACACATTTTACAATTTTTGCTTAATAATTATTATACTGCTTAAGAATTTTTTTTATTACATAAATAGGAGCCTTAATACAGGAGTCCCATGTGTGAAAATATATAAAAAGCATAAGAAAGAAATATGAATATATTTATACCATTTTAAAAACACACACAGTTCTGAAATATATATTCTCATCAGCATTTTTTTTGTTCTTAAAAGCTCTTTTATAATATACATAAACTATTTAAAAAATAAGTACTTTTCAAACTCATTTCGTTTCCTACAGTGTAAGCCATATTAGACAGAATTATATGGAAAATGCAAATTGAATTCCTGAAAAGAAATGCAATAATTTAATTAATTAACACGGCTCCTATTGTTTATCAAATATTACTACATTTTCAATTATTTTCAGTTGAACCTATCAAACTTCACACTTTTTTACAAATAGAAAATACTAAAAGAAAATTAATTATTTTGCGTGTTTCAAAAGTAACAATTTTATAATTTTTCTTCGTAAAACAACTAATCAAAAGCACGCCACACAATAATTAAGAGTATCATATTTTTCTTTCTTATTATTGTCCTACAATGCTACACATTTTTACATATTTACAGAGCTGGAGAATTTTATCGAAACTACGTATTTCGATAAATCAAATGTAGTTAGAATATGAAAGAAATGATGTGTATACATTGTTATTCATAATGTAAGTAAAAGATGTAAACACCATAAAACTTGATTGTATATGATATGTACATAATAAACCATTGGAAATAACGAACGAATTAGAAGATATAATAAAACATCTATGGAAGTTACAAAACATAAAATAATGAAAGGAAATTAATTGATGTGCAATATAAGACACGTATTATACATATGTTGCCTCTCCATTTTTATAAAATCGAAGAAGCCATGGTAAAACAAAGACCATAAAAAAATGAATTTTGATAAATATGCATTTTGTGCTGTAGTCAACGCAAAAATTGACGTGCAGGTGCAACAATACATGTATTCAAAAGTATTGGATCAGGGTAAGTCCGAGACTTTCCAAGCGAAACAAGGAGCCACTTAATTTCTGATTTAAACAATATACTTATTTAAAAAGCATTTGATGTGTCTAGATCTGCACAGAATGCGCAGTATATTATCTAAATGCAGTTTAACTGTCTTCAGTGGATTTTGAAGTTAAAGTGTCAATGTTTTTGACAATATCTTTTTAGTTGCTACAATATATACAATATTTCGGATTTTTATTTACGCATTCACATTTACAAACTAAATTAAACTGATTACTTAAATTTGGTACAAAGTACTTCAGTGAGTTTCGGCACTTCGAGGGACCAACAGTTTGGAACACTTATACAGACACAGACACAGAAACACCCACACACACACACACACACACACACACACACACACACACACACACACACACACAGAAACACACACACACACACACACACACACACACACACACACACACACACAGAAACACACACACACACACACACACACACACAGAAACACACACACACACACACACACACAGAAACACACACATATATACAAACATACTCATACACACACACAGACACACACATATACACAAGCATATACAAACACATACAGACAGACAGGCACACACATATAAACACACACATACAGACATACACTCACACATAAACACCGACCAACAAAAGTATTTTCTGTTATTTATGGACCCCACATATGTATTTCAATTTCGCATTTTTGAAACTTAACTGGTAATTAAATCAAGATCGAAATACATTTCTTAGGCTACATAGGTAAATGCGAAACGTTTATTCAATTTACTGCTAAACACATAACTGTCAAGACAAATAGTACAGGAAAATATCACTATTACTATATTTTACTCTAGCTTAGTTCTAGAAAAGTGAAAACGTTGCTGCATATTCATTAAAGTATTTAAAAGTCCAATATCTGAAAGTCTATTTTACTTGAAAAATTTGAAAAAGAGATTAACAAACAATACTACATAGTTTATGCTTGAATACATGTTTCACCTCAAAGACATTTCTGTTTCGAATAACTTAAAATTAGTCTGCAACATAATTCTTTGGAATGCATTTTAATATTCTTATTTAATTAAAATTTCAGAATAAAAGTATACATATGCCCTTAATTAACTTAATATCCTACTATTTTTTTTTACTTTTCAGAAATGAAAGATTAAATAAGATTGCATCTGTGAATAATATTAGAAAAACTTATTTTCCTGTTAAAAAAGTAAACCTTTAATTGAATTCATTGACTTTCGAAAGAAAAATTAATTTTAAAGACACACGCAATGTAGATGTTACTTAAATTTCTCTTTATGAGATCTCAAAAGTTCTATTTTTTCTTTTTCTGAAAACAGACACAAGCGACAGAAAATTGATTTGTAATTCGTGACTAAAACACAAACATAAATATTTTTCTTTGTAATTAACGTTTTATTCTGATTTTCCAAAAACAGTTTTGATTTTCAGCTAAGTACAGGAAACACAAATTATCTGCCGACTTCAATTAGTATGAGTCAATTTTAAGTTTCTTTGTTCATATTTGGTCAACGAGAAATACAGAAATTAGAAAACATGGACTATTTAGAAGCTGCAAATAACTTTAGGTCAGTCAAGTAAAACAAATTAAATTTTGAAAGGAAGAAACTTTTCATAAGCTGTTTGACGCATTTTGATTGAATTTCAAGAATACTGCATCGAACATTCATTTTTATCATAGTAACCATATGTTTAGTAATTCATTGCTATAATCTTTGATAAACTTGATAAAGAAAAATTATTTTAAAAGCAATATGTATATATTATGACAGAAATCTAATAATTTCTTTCAAATATTACAAAATATGTGTTCGACAGAGAAGGCTAATTTAAAAAATATATTTTAGTATTAAGAAGTTATATGTATTTTAAAAAGATTAATTGATGACAATCAAATTTAATATCAGCGTTTTTACAAACATTTCCTTGAATTACCTAATTATTTTGATTAACTATACATATACCTTAGATAATGTCTCATATGTATTCAACATTAAATGTTGAATGAGAATGAGTGTTCACTGGGGATTTATATTTCCGGTTCACTTCTGATTTTCGTTTCAAATTTTTAAAAAAATTTTAAACATCTTTTTTTTTCAAATTGGCTATTAGAGCTTAAATGAAAATTTATGTGGATTAATCATCAAAATCTGAAGGAGGTAGGGTGGCTAAGAATCTTAACTACCGGTCCCTTTCTAACTTTTGCTTCAGAAATTTCCCTTAAAATATATATTTCTCAATATTAGCTATAGATGGACTCTTGATAATGACAGCTATGGATTTATAAATAAATTCCAAAAAGTTGGTGGTTGTGTGTGTGTGCGTGTGTGTGTGTGTGGGGGGGGGGAGGTCATCTAACTAAGTATCCCAATTTTGGTTCAGGAGATGTTGCTGAGGAGTCATCTACCTTTTTTAATATAGAGAAAAACTATTGTTCAATATGAAGTATATATTAAATATTCTGTTAAAAATTTAACAGCAAATTGCCTTGATAAAATAAAAGAAAATATATTAAATTTAACAAATATATGATACATATATTTTAGATATTTTATTCTTTAAGAAATTCATCTAAATTTTGATTAATTTGCTCTGTTAAGATTCCATTCCTTTAAATTTTCAGACATTTAAATAAAAATAAAATGTATTTTTCAACGCATTTTTAAGTCTCCTGCATTAAAAATTAAAATCAGATAATTTCGACGTTTTGCATCAAATGAAATAATTGGTTAAGAACAGTTCGACTTGCTAGAATTTTTGAATTGACTTAAATTAAAAAATTATATTGGACTTGCAAAATAATTATAAATATTTAATTATTTAATGAATCAAAATATATAATGTCATTTTTGAACGCAAATGGGACTATTTTAATGCATTAACCTTCGATATTTTAAAATTGAAATTGTTGTAATGAAACTGACATTTTATGAACGTTATACACATTAAAATGTTATAACGCTGCGTATATTACATAACATTATTTATATATTAATATTCAGTTTCAATAATACTGATTTTATAATACTTCAATAATATGAATTGCTGTCGCTAATCGAAAAGTATTATTTGACACTTTCATATACAGTGTTTAGTAATGTTATTTAAATCAAATTTAGATGTTCTTGAGGATAGGATTTACGCTGCTTTTGACAGTGCTGTTTGAAATCACGCAAATTACAAATAAATTTGCATAATGTATTAGAAGAATAAATATGTTTATTCAATAGCAATTACAATGCTCTTATGAACGTAAAACGTTATTTTTTCTATTTTATGTGTTCTACATCAGCTTTAGTAAATAATGCTAAACTAATCGTAGTTAAAATATTAAAAATGTACTCTATAATAATAATAACACTATAAATACATAAGATAGCAATTCATCTTCGAGTCTGAACTTTATTTAAGAGTAGAACGCATTACACGGAATTGCCCCTGTCCAAAATAAACGAACGCTACTTAAGTAATAAAAATACAGATAATAACGCTCAATTGCAAAATCACCCGTTTAGAATTAATATCATTGCCATTTTTATTTTCAATTATATGAGCACTTACATTTGAACACATTTTAAAATGACTTCATTCCGGAAATTGTACGCTTCAAATCGCACGTTCTAAGCAAAAACAAGATTAAAAATGAAAAATAATGAGAAGTAAAGGTGTAGCTTTAACTCCTAAGCGGACATGCTCAATAACATTCGCCGGTTGAAAATGGGGTACGTGGAACGTGAGGAGAATTCGCGAAAGATGATTTTCGATCACCCAATGCGGTCAAAATTAAAATTACTTATGAAACCGATTTTTTTTTTGCTAGAATGTTATGATGTGTGTAGTTCTGCTAGTCAAATTGTATAATTATGTTAATCTTGTTTTTCTATTACGCATTAAATGACGTAAAATATGCAAATATCGGTGTATTTAACAAAGTGTGAAGGAGTAAATATGAAGGAATTGCCTGATTCGGTTCAAACATTGTTGAAAAGAACGTTCCATCTTGACACCATCTTTCCGATGGTGTCAAGGTAGAAATTCTGGAATAATATTTTGATCGCTGAGGAATCTGTGAGACCATAGTGAAATTATGCAATATGGATATTTACGACTATTTACTACGAAATAAAGCACATACTTTTAAGCACCGTTTTACGATAGTCTTGGCCCGGAAGATCATGAACCAATATATTCACTACACTTGCAGGTGTGGTTAGAGCAGAGATCTCCTAGTAGCCAACATTTAAACCAAACTTCATTGAAAAATCAAGTAGCAAATGATGTAACGCTGCTACATCACACTGAGGAGCCTCCAATTTGGGCAAGGAGGGCGTATCGAGACATCAGGCAAAATGATGTGGAGACAAGGCAATAAAGTCAAATATTCAAGCATTGATGGTGCAGAAACGAGATTCAAAAATGATTATAAATCAAGAAGCGAAGAGAGCCGTCATGAAAATATTGGAATGAGAATTCGAGCAGTGTGTTTCATAAGCAATGATAATCAAAACGCGATGAGAGAGAGTTGTGATTTAATGAATATACACAGGTAATGAAAGAGAGTCGTGATTATACAGAATGATAATGCAAAAGTTCCAAGAGTCGTGTTTTCAAACAGTCTAGTGGTTATTTTGAGTATTAAGAATGTGTTAGAAAAGAGGAAAATGACTCCAAATGTCAGAAAAGGAAGACGCAAATATTTCAAGCATTCTGAGTAACAGACCCGGCAATCAGGGGTATGTGCCAGTCTGCGTGTATATTAGGTCAATTGTTCATTTTGGATTAATATTCTAAGACTTGGTCTCACACGGGGCATTTTCTCCTTCTTAAGCGTTTATTAAAATTAATTTAATTTTAATCACAACCGTAATATTTGTGAATAAATAATATTTATTTTAAAAGTTAAAAATGTGGAATTTAATGCGTAGTGTTTTAATTAATGATTGTATTTTAGGAACTTGTAGAAAGAGGTAATGGTGAGTTATTGCTGCCACGATAAAAATTTATGAACTATACGATTCACGATCACTTCAATTAAGAATAACAATTTAATCCACAAAATAAAATTAAATGTATAAAGGAAGTAAATTCTAATGTTTATTCATCGCAGACACGATTAGCGTGAAAACGCAAAAACATACAATAACTAAAAATTTAATTTGAAATTTAAAAAAAATTACGCGGAGGTGCACCTTCTTGGATTCTGAAGTGCCAAATTCCATGGCTGTACGATGCTTCGATTTTCCACTACATACTGCATAAAAGACATTTTTCTTTTATATGTAAACTCCACGGAATTACCATAATTTCTTCTACAATTTACATTAAGTTAATATTTAAATTCTATTTAAAACCCACTTTTTTATTGAACATAGAAAATTGAAAGTGTCCTTTCCTTAACTTTTGAACTGGTTTATATTGCAAAATATTTTCAATATATTTTATTCATATATTCCTTCTGAAAATAGGTCACATGAAAAGCAAATATAAAAATGCATATTTTCTGCTTCAAGGCGATCATATCATAAAATCTTTGAAACTGGGTGTAAACATGTTACAATTTCAAGAACTTTATATATAAGAGATGTTGCAATTTTACTTATTTACTTCCCATCTTAATGTGTTTCAGAAATAAATGAATTTAAAATAAAACATGTTGTATTAAATGATTCAAACCATTTATTACTAGATATCTTTACCGATTTAAAAGTAACATCAATATTCCATGAGCGGCTACATCTACAATTTTTTTTTTTTTTTTTTTTAATTTTGCCAATCTTTTGTAAAACAATGTATAACATATTTCAAAATACATTAACTTTGTCATATTCATGGGTTATACTTTTGTGTTAAGATTATGAAATGTCATACTCTTGACCCAAGTGTATGACAGCATTTTTGCTCTGTCTAGAATATTTTAAAATTTAAATACGCATGTTTGGAAAAATGTGATTCAAAGAAGAATAAAAATGATTCAGCTAAAAGTATAATCAGTTCTTTAATGCAGTTCGAACTTCGATATTTATCGCCATAGAAACTTCACCTTATTTTCAAAATTTATTTGACGTATTAAAAAAAAATAGATGGAAAATTCTTCGATTTACTCCCCCACAGTTCTTAATTTTTAAAATGTATACTGTATTATACAATAACTCTTATTTGTATTTGATTTTATGCATACTGTGTTTTATTTATTAGCATGTATATAAATATGTATTATTGTTTTATCAATAGCGTGTTTCGCAATGTTTGTGGCAACCTTAGAGTCCGAAGGGCATTCCTCTTGTTATTTTTGTTTATTGATTTTGTTCACCCACACCCACAATCCAATCTATTTTCACCAAATCTGAGATTTACTTAATTTCCCTAAATGTGTTGTGAATAATGCGTAGAATATATTCACGGCATATGACCTGTCTCTGAAGAAAAAGGAACAATTATAAGCAACCATTGCTGTTCCCTCACACCAACGATCGTCATATGTGTGACAGTGACGTTGTAGTCACGTGGCAGCTGGGTCACAATGTGACATCATATTTGTGACTTCTATGCGACGTTACGTATTAGTTAGTTTGCAACTTCATTGTGACTATATTCTGTGACGTTTCCACAATTTAATTTGCATGTAACAACATTACGAAGGCAATTGCAATGTGACGTCACAAACAAGTTAATATGCGACGTCACAAATGACCATGAAAATGACCGAAATGACTTCGCCGTGACCTCAATATGACATTGCCAAGACGTACTGCGACGTCCTGTGACGTCCCAAAGTCACAGTGTGACGTAAATCTTACGTCACTGTGAAAAAAATACTGTTAGGGTTATTTGGAGGTCCGCGTTGCCTAACCTTGGAGAAAAATTCGTTTACAGTTGTATCATATTTGTCTGTATGGTGTCAACTTGACGGATTTTGTATTGGAAACGTTTCGAAGTTTCTAATTTGCTTAAGAATTTTAAGAGTTACGGCAGCTTTTTGATATATTTTCACATAGGTATATTTCCACAGAGTTTTGTTGTATATAAGAGGGTCATCGTTCAGTTAAAGTCAGTCAGCGTGATATCACAGATTTAAATTATGCAAAACATTATTGTTTTCAGAACACAGCCCTCTATTTTGTGTATAATATGGACAATTAATTGTTGTTTTATTGTACCTCAGAGTAAATTCGTGACCATGTAAAATGACTAGAGATTTATTATATGTATATTGCTCCTGTTTACGGTTACTGGTGCTTACACTGACATATCATTTTATCCTGCAAGTACACGCAATATTTCTAAGGATACGTCATAGCGATATATTCTTAATTTACTGGAAATATATAGGGATAAAGTTAATGCAAAAATGAGCACATTTTAAATAGACTCAATGTTTTCATTTATCATTTTATCCTGCAAGTACACGCAATATTTCTAAGGATACGTCATAGCGATATATTCTTAATTTACTGGAAATATATAGGGATAAAGTTAGTGCAAAAATGAGCACATTTTAAATGGACTCAATGTTTTCATTTGTTAAGTTTGTAAAGTTCACAGAGTCATGTAACTCTAACGAGATTAATAGTCCAGTACATTAGATATTTTTCACCTTATTAGAATAGTTTATACAGTTATCTCTTTAATGATCTCTTAATCTTAAAATTTTAAAGAGATATTTAGATATCATATTCCGATTTCTGCTGCATATTTTTTCATAAAATTTAAGCGCTTAAATCTTCCATGTTTGTATTTTATTTCCTGAAGCAAAACTTATTTTCATAATAACTTTCACAAATCCTTAATTTAAATGAAAGCGCCTTATATTTCTTAGAATAAAGAATTGCATAGCAGATTAAAATATCCGTTACTTAAATTGTGAAAATGGAATTTAATTTATTTTTCTTTTGTTTTATTGTGAAATACCGATAAACTATCATATCGCGTTTAATATGTTTATAATAATGTGTCAAATCTATCTTTAAAATGTTATGCTGTTCAGTTTAGTTATAATAATATGTTAAATCTTATGTTATTTTATATTTTTATAATAATAATATGTTAAATTTATATAATGTTATAGTATTTTAAATCTGTCTTTAAAAGTGTAATGTTATTTTATATGTTTATATTAATATATTAAGCTTATCTTGAAAATGTACACAATTTTAAATTAAAATAAATCGATGAAATTCTTTAATGTGTTCTACATTGTCCTCTAGATGAGAGTGAACATTTATTGCACATATGACTCACATATGACTCACATATTCTTTACATATGACTCAAGGTATAATCAAGAAAATAGAAAAAAATACTTGTATTTGCGCAAGAAAATGAATAAAATAAAATATCCAGAAAAATTGAACTGAAATATTAAATGATGAATAAACAAATCACTGAAAAATTTCTCACTTTGATAATTCGATTATGAATTTCAAATCGAATTATATCAGAAAAATGATGCTAATTGCTATTAGTTTGATGGAAACAAAAGTATCTAAAAATATATTCTTTTGAACACAATTCCTCATATGTCTCCAATTGCATCAAAAGATTCAATTCTGTACTTATTTGACAAATAATTCCTGTTTTGAATTTTTAAATCTGTAACAAATGATTTTGCTACACTTTGTATTCATGCTAATAATAAAACTGTGCCAGTGATATTTTCACTCTCAACGAAAAATAAATATCCCATTTGGTACCCCCTTTTAAATATACAATATCCTTTATTTTAAAAACGCTTCTACAAAAAGTTTTTAAAATGGGAAATTTTAGATAATAAATACGATCGCATCTTTGTTATTTTGATCTTATTCAAATCAATCGAAAGTTGTTTAGATTCTATTGTCAAGCTATTGTTAAATTTCAGGGTAAATATTTCAATACCAATAATTAAACCAGTCTTAAACTAAAACTACTCGCATATTTATTAAAAAAAACATTATACTACTACAACCATTTCAGTGAAATCCAATTGTAACAGGAAAATTATTGTGAAAATAATATATCAAACAATCCCTAAAAATAGTTTGTATTCAGTGTGTATAGAATACTCAAGATAAAAAGAGGTTACAATTACGTTATATACTAAAACAAATTAATTCAACATGCATTTAAAAATCACATTTCGTCTTCCATAGGATCGATGGAACATTTTTTAATTCAAGAAAATAGTGTGAATTCTCTGAAAATTGGTAGTCAACTTTTAGATCTTACTCGTATTTATTCAGTTCAGTTACACCTCGTATTTGAAATAGTAATTATATATGCTTAAAGAAATAAAGAAGGTAATTGCTGTAAATGAATCGTAAAAGTTTTTCTTTTACGAGCGAACGAAATAATTTAATTGATTTTTTATCAGACTTAAGCAAAAAATGTTCATACTCTTTTACTTTTTCACATTGTTAGTCACGTTAAGTGATATTTGAATAAGAAAATTAAATTAAATTTCTGAAAGATGTTAAATAATTTATCTAAACATTAATCAAAGCTAACCTTATCACGCTATTTTTCTATATACTGCTATATTCAATTAACATTTCCTGGTAAAAAAAACAGTGATAATTAATTAATTTTACCGCACTTTTAAATATTTAAAGCAATTTTTATGCAAAATACTTTATTTCCTTTTAGTATTTAATTTTTTAATGCATCATTTTATATATTCCAATTTATTAACCAATTGCATAACGGCTTAGATAAAGTTAAAATGAAAATATTGTTGTGAATTACAATAATATACGAAAATTTCTGGCACCAACAGTTATCTTTATAACTGTTTAAAAACTACGCGATAATATAAAGGTTGAAAAATTTTATAAATTTTGTATTCTGACTGTTGAACGATGGGAACTTGATCTGTGTTTCGTAGGTCGTTTATTTCCCGTTTGCCTTAGTCACGATCATCGACGCCAGTACGCATGCGCTAACTAATTGAGTTTCATGGTAAAATAAAGGTGATAGCGGCAGCCAAAAGCATAAAAGAAACTAAGACACAAACAAAGCGTAACTTTCGCATCATGGAGTTAGAGAGGAGATAAAACATCTATGGATGAAACGCTTGAAAATACTTTAATTTGATAATTATATCTAGATGTCGATAATGTTAGTAGAGTCATTTGTTTCCATCTGACAGAATAGAGAAGTATAGTATTGAGAATATGTATTTTTGATTAATTTTACATTAAGATTCCTCAATTATAAGTATAATCAATCAGTATTTTTTCACAGTTATAAGACATAGTTCAGAATATCGGGAAATAAAATGAAATTGAAAGGTAAAAATAAATGTTAAATGCATAGGAATATTCTACATTGTTTTAGTTTGAATTTGCATTCAGCTACTAATTTATTTCTACAAAATTGACAGTACAACTAAATATTTTAAGCCTTGAACCATATAAATGCATACAATACAGGAGCCCTAATCTTATCGCAGAGGCGCTCTTATCTTATCGCAGCGCCACGTGATTTATTATCTCAAATGATATTGGCTTTTTCTCAGTATGACCTTTTTAACTCCTTACCTTTACCTCCATGTCTCCAATCTTCAACCTACTACCCCTTGTGTGTTTGGAATAGCCCACATAAACTGGGTGATTGTTCCGTGAACGAAAAGTAAATGTCCAACAAACTCAAAATTACAAGTTAACTTTAAAAATACTTTTATTATTCCAATGTGATAAATAATAAAAAAAATAATAATATGTTAGGAATACGTAGCCAACAACAGAAATCATTTTAATGGTTTGTTTGTGTCTGCTCCTACCTAACGTTTTTACCTGTTCAACAGATAACCTTTTATTGTAATTTGGCGTGTTTGTGAAGATTTCTGGTCCAGTAACAATAAAATTAACAAGAAAGATCAATCATGCATAAAGCATTGACTATGAAACACTTTCCAAATTCACTGCAATTTTATTTAAACGCCTCTAAAATGAGGTGTATTCCTCGGTAATATTTTTAAAACTATCACAATACCACATTCATTTATTATATTTGAAAACTTAAAATTGATCGCAAAAAATGAACTTCATTCAAATGACGGCATTGCAATAAAAATTGCCTGGTTTAAGCATCTCTAAAATGCAATACATTCCTCGATAATATTTTTTAAATTGTCATAGTACTACAATAATTTATTATATTTGAAAACTTCATCGAAAACAAATGAAATTTATTCAAATGACGCCAGCGAAATATAACAAGCCTGGCTCTCTCTATAAAAGCAGCACTTCGTTGATAAACACTTTTTCATTCATTTCATTCATCACAATACTATAATAATTTATTTTATTTATAAAGATAAGACCATGGAGATACAAGTAATGAAACTCTATGCTTAAAACTTCATCGAAAAAATCGTCCATCTCTCTGTAAAATCAATTGATATTTCATTCATATCAGCTATATTGCAGACGGCATGATCTAAATAATTTTACGTTTAAGAAATAGCAATTCTTGTACAACTCATTCAACATCTTTTGGTATTTACATTTTCCAAACGTGAAAAATAGGCTTTGTTGTAAAAATAATCAAAGTTGGATGATCCTTTAAACTCAAATATATTGTAATTGCGTTATTTCACTATGTAGATGCACAGAATTTAAGCAAAGATATAGGGGTTTTAGGACGAATTCAACACTAAATATGAATTAGAAACAACTTTAAAAATCACGATTTTGACACAAGATGGATGCAATATATTTTTTAACACTTTACAACAAAGTTGAAAAGTGTTTATGACTTTGTTCAATCTGTCTGTCCGTTAGCACGATAACTGCCGTAAAAATGACTTAATCAAAATGAAATTTTAGTATGTTGTTTAGACGGTCTATAGGACCTATGGGAATATAAATGAATAATATCACCCAATTAGTTTTGGATTGAACCCGGGTTGAAAAAATGGAATACATTGAGCCCTATGGGATTTAATTTTTCAAGCATTTTTTAAGCGGATTTAAAATTCACAAATTGCTTCGAAAATTTTAGGCCATATTCAAATTGTTCCATAAAATATAAAAAAAAATTCAGCGAAATATATTCAGTTGTTTTTAAAATAAAAATTAAAATAATAATAACACCTCTTATATGAAGCGATCACGTGTCCATGATATGAAAAGATCACATGACCCACTTCAAAATGATATATGGCATCCATCTTGTGTCAAAATCGTGATTTTTAAAGTTCTTTTTACTTCATATTGAGTGTTGTATCCGTCCTAAAACTACTTTATTTTTGCCTAAATTCTGTGCATCTACATACTGAAACAGCGCAATGACAATATATTTCAGTTTAAATGTTCTTCCAAATTTGATAATTTCTACTATTAAGCCTATTTTTCACCTATGTAAAATGTAAACAGCAAAATATGTAGAATGAGTTGTATTAGAATCGCTGTAATTCTTTAACACAAAATCATTTAGTCCATGGAGTCTGCTTAGCTGATGTGAATGAAATATTCATTGATTTTAGAAAGAGACGGACGATATTTTTCGATGAAGTTTTACGCATAGAGTTTACTTACTTGTATCTCAATGGTCTTAATTTTTAAATAAAATAAATTAATATAGTATTGTGATGAATGACATGAATGGGGGAATTATTTATGAATGAAATGTTGCTATTATAGAGAGAGCCAGACGTATTATTTTTTTATGACGTCATTTGAATGAATTTCAGTTGTTTTCGATGAAGTTATCAAATATAATAAATTATCGTAGTATTATGATAATTCTAAAATTATTACCGAGGAATGTATCACATTTTAGAGATGTTTAAACCAGGCAATTTATACTTTAATGCCGTCATTTGAATGAAGTTAATTTTTTTCGATGAAGGTTTAAGATTTCAAATATAATAAACTAATGTAGTATTGTGATAAGTTTTAAAATATTACCGAGGAATGTATTGCATTTTAGACATGTTTAAATAAAATTGCATTGAAGTTGGAAAGTGTTTCATAATCAATGCTTTAAGCATGATTGATCTTTCTTGTTTGTTTTGAAGTGGGACACGTGAACTTTTCATATAGTGGTCATGTGATCGCTTCATTTAAAAAGTGAAATTATTATTTTAATTTTTATTTAAAAAACTACTTAATATATTTTGCTGAAAATTTTTTTGTATATTTCACGGAATAATTTGAATATTTCCTAAAATTTCCGAAGTAATGTGTTAATTTTAAATCCGCTTATAAAATGTTTGAATAATTAGGTCCCATGGGGTTCAATGTTTTTAATTTTTTCAACCCGGGTTCAATCCAAAACTAATTGGGTGATATTATTCATTTATATTCCCATAGGTCCCACTGACCGTCTGAACAACATACTAAAATTTCATTTTGATAAAGTCATTTTTAGGGCAGTTATCATGTTAACGGGCAGACAGACAGACAGGCAGACAGACAGAATGAACAAAGTCATAAAAACTTCTCAAATTTGTTGTAAAGTGTTAATAAAATGAAAAAACAATTTTATTTCGGAAAAAAGTATGAGGGTGGCGGGGGCTTAAAAATACCATAACGCTTTCAAAATTACATCTAGGTGTCTCTAGTGTTAGTAAAGCGCCTTTTGTTTCTGTTTGACACAATACAGACGCTTAGTATTGAGTACAGGTAATCTTGATTATTTTTAAATTAAAATCCTCAAACTACCAGTATCTTTTTCACAGATTTAGAATATAATTAATTTTATAGAGCGATAACAATTAAATGAAAGGTAAAAAAAATTGAATACGTGGGAATGTTCCTTATTGTTTCAGTTCTAATTTGCATTGCGTTACTAATTTATTTATACAAACAAGAAAGATCAATCATGCTTAAAGCATTGATTATGAAACACTTTCCAACTTCAATGCAATTTTATTTAAAACAGTCGAAAATGCAATACATTCCTCGGTAATATTTTAAAACTTATCATAATACTACATTAATTAATTATATTTGAAAAATTAAACCTTCATTGAAAAACATGAACTTCATTCAAATGACGGCATTGAAATAAAAATTGCCTGGTTTAAATATATCTGAAAAGCGATACATTCCACGGTAATATTTTTAAAACTATCATAATACTACGATAATTTATTATATTTAAAAACCTTCATCGAAAACAACTGAAATTAATTCAAATGACGTCATAGAAAAAATAAATAAAAAGAACGAATATGAGTCTGCAGGGAAAGACATGTGCTGTCCACATCAGAATTTTTAACAATATTACAACAATGATTTATAGAAGTGAACGGGGATTATTTTCAGGCCATTTCGAAAAAAATGTATGATCTATATTTAAAGATCCATCAAATTTTTGTCCAATAAAATCTTCAACAAATTTAAGCTGTGTACCAAATTTTAACTCTCTAGGACGTAGGAAAGTGCATTAAAAATGCCATCAAATAAATTTATCATGAAGAGTTATATAAAATTTAAAAAAATGAAAAATTGTTATCTACCAAATTTATTTTAAAATGTGAAGCCACTCCCATATGCAAAACGTTTAAACAAATGGAGAGATATTTATTATATAATATATCTCTCTTTTCTTTCTGGAAGATATCCCAAAGTCAGAATTTAATTGAATTTGTTTTTTTCCCTATATTAAATAATTTTTAATTAAAAAACTACTTAACATATTTTACTGAATTTTTTTTTATAAATTCTATGGGATAATGTGAATATTTTCTAAAAATTTCGAAGCAATTCGTGAATTTTAAATTTACTTAAAAAATGTTTGAAAAATTAGGTCCCATAGGGTTCAATGTATTTCATTTTTTCAACCCGGGTTCAATAAAAAACTAATTGGGTGATATTATTTATTTATATTCCCATAGGTCCTACAGACCGTCTGAACAACATACTAAAATTTCATTTTGATAAAGTCATTTTTACGGCAGTTATCGTGCTAACGGACAGACAGACAGACAGACAGACAGACAGACAGACAGACAGAATGAACAAAGTCATAAACACTTTTCAACTTTGTTGTAAAGTGTTAAAAATGATAGTTTAAATAAATATTTTAAGCCTTTCACCAATGCAGGTCGCTTTTCTTATCGCAGCGTCTACTGAATTATTGTCTCAAACGATATTGGCATTTTCTCGGTATGTAGTTTCAACTCCTTAACTTTACCTCCATGGCGAAATCTGCACAGTTACAGTATTGACTACGCATGCCCTAAAACCCACACTCATCAATTCCATTTCAAGATGGCTGCTCGAGAATTTTTTCTGTATGCTTTTAAATATTGTTTAATAAGTGATAATTTTGATATTTAAGTTGTGAATATTTTATATTGGTGTTTAATAAGTGATATCGACTGCTTTGGATGTAAATTTTAGCTTCATTTCGTTCCTCTTAAGTTCCTTCTCGAGTTATTTCATTGAAAAAGTTATCACATGTTACACGTGGCTCAGTAATGAGCCGACATTGTTTTCATCTCATCAATACTTTTAATGCTGTCTCTGTTGGGATCATCAACCTTCAACTTTTATATGAAGTAACTTTAACTATGTTTTGCCCTTTAGTGATTCTTCCATTTGCTATTAAAAGCTTTATAGTCTTTGATGATGTTGGTAAATTGACGCCATTGATCATGTTTTAAGAACACTGCGCATCTTTCTTGTCAGACAATTTATGAGATCTAGTGAATAATTGATAAATTTTATTATTATCGAGAAATATATTTTTAGATGCAATGTATTACTTTTTTTCGTTTTAGCATTTGATTATTTTAAGTGACTGTGTTTTCAAAATGCAAAATTTTGGTTTTCTTGTTCTCTCGTCAGTTTGAGCATCCCTTCTAAGCACCTAGTTTACTTTGAAGATGATATTCAACAGTTTTGGAAATTAATGCACTTATAAAACTGTATTTTAGTTTTTATTATTTTATTGGTAACTAGCAGCGATTACCCGACGTTGCTCGGGATTATTTTGTAAATTTCATGGCTGACTTTCAGCGCAGCCTGGCAGAGTTGGCCAAACTTTGTCGCGGAAAGTAAAAAAGCGCCATATTTGAGACCTCATGGGTCCATGCACTGAGGGTCAGCCATAGTTTTCGGGTTTAACTTGTGTAGTACTACCCAGTATTAACTTAATTAGCTCATTTGCTGCATGGCTCACCCTCAGTGCTGCCGAAAAATAGCTACTTTTGTATCTAACGAAACGAAAAAGTGTCCTTTTGGTGGTCCTGTATCTCAGTGCACTGAAGGTCAATTTGGAACTTAATAATT
The DNA here is from genome assembly GCA_951213105.1 of Amaurobius ferox. Taxonomy (NCBI): domain Eukaryota; kingdom Metazoa; phylum Arthropoda; class Arachnida; order Araneae; family Amaurobiidae; genus Amaurobius; species Amaurobius ferox. Next base: position 119,823,083 of record OX578136.1, read on the forward strand.
GTATTTCATAGTATGGGACCTGTATTTTAACAGACGATTGGCACAACTTTGGCTAATGGTCATGCGAGCACATAGGACTTAATGCAAGACATTGTGAAAATGGAATATATGGTAACAAAGCATACAATTAGCTGTACAGTAGGCCTATAACCTATTCACTATATGTCATATATTTTTTTATTATATATGTGACTAGTCAGTAGGCAACCATATCCTTTTTATACAATGTCATCTAATTTCACTTCTAGCATAAGTAATACAAAAATAACATTGTAATTGTGAGCAGTCGTAGTACCAGTAGCCTAGTTCCGAGAATATAATTTTCAATGCAATGTTGTACACCTTAAAATTGACAAAAAGAGTAAAAAAACAATGTTTATCATTATGGTAAAACATTTTTATTGAAATATATTAAAATATTTAAAACACCTTTAAAATAAGTGTTACAAATATTTTATGTTTTTAACGTAATGATAAACGTTGTTTTTACTCTTTTTCAACTATAATGTATGGTGTGAAACATAATATACCTATATATAACAGCCTATTACTATTTTCAGATATTATTTTGATCACAGCTCTGTTACTTTTTAGGATCTGGCAACACTTTTCACGATAGACATCTTATCAACAAGGCAATTCAATATGACTGTATTGTGGTTCTAGTGGAAACTTGTGAGAAACTGATATAATATTTTTTAACAAGAAGTATGGATGAACAATGTGTTTTCCATAAGAAAAGTGATTTTGGAGACCATAAAGCGTCAAGAAAGAGTGGTTCATATCAACTTAGTAGTCTTGAACTATCTGTAAACAAACAATTGGAAAAAATTGAATTTTACCCAAAATAAAATGTTTTTGAAGTTCAGCTTATCAGTATTAGAAGTCAACAAGACATTTCTACTGTTGAAGTTGTGATATATTCATTTCACAGATTCAAGTGCGGTACATTTTGGCAGCCATCAAGAAGGTGTGCACACCCTGGTCAATGGTCATACAGTGCACCCTGCTAAAAAAATAAGAAACTGTTCGCATTCCATCATGTTATGCAGCAAGCACATGTTATGTAGCACGCCATGTTATGTAGGAAGCACAGAATAATTGATGATGAGAACCGTGCAGCAGAAATCGAGGATGAGAACAATTCAGAAGAAACAAATAACACAAATTATCAGCCTCCAACTGGTACTTTATATATGAATGAGGAAGAGAGAGATCAACGTAAACAACAAATGCACACCTTTACTGAAATTGCAGCTCCTGACATCAGTCCTCTCAAATTCCAATGTAAATATACCTTCCATGATGCCATGCGAACACTTTACTTTTTCTTAGCAGGGGATGCATTGTATAATCAGGGTGTACACACCTTCTGGATGGATGGCAAAATGTACCGTACTTGAATCTGTGGAATGAACATATAACGCCTTCAACAGTAGAAATGTCTTGTCGACTTCTATTACTGATAAATTGAATTTCAGAAACATTTTGTTTTGGGTAAATTAATCTTTTCCAATTGTTTATTTACAGATAGTTCAAGACCACTAACTTGATATGAACTATTCTTTCTTGACACTTTATGATCTCCACAATCACCTTTCTTATGGAAGACACATTGTTCATCCATACTTCTTGTTAAAAAATATTATATCAGTTTCTCACAAGTTTCCACTGTAACCACAATTCAGCCATGTTGAATTGCTTTGTTGCCAGGTTGTCTATCATGAAAAGCGTTGCCAGATTCTGCAAAGTAATCTGTGATCAAAATAATATCAGAAAATAGTAATAGGCCGTTTTATATAGGCATATTATGTTTTACAAAATACATTATAGTTCAAAACGAGAAAAAAACAACGTTTATCATTACGTTAAAAACATAAAATATTTGTAACACTTCTTAAATGTGTTATAAATATTTTAAAATATTTCAATAGCAATGTTTCACCATAATGATAAACATTGTTTTTTTCTCTTTTTTCAATTTTAGGGTGTACATCATTGCATTGAAAATTATTTTCTCGGAACTAGGCTACCGGTACTATGATTGCTAACAATTACAATGTCATTTTTGTATTACTTATGCTACAAGTAAAATTAGATGACATTGTAAAAAAAGGATATGGTTGTCTACTGACTAGTTGTTTCATCGGTTTTGTCATGCAATGTAACATTGAAATGATTCACATACCTACAAAGATGGTCCCTGTGTTTCCACACAATTTTTATAAAGTTCCCCTTTGACAACCTGCAACAGAAAGGTCAGTGGATTCTGGACTTTATGCTTGTGGGTGGTCTCGTTCAAGATGGAGGAAGACTCAACGGGGGGTAAGCGGTCGTTGGGGGTGCAGTTAAGCCCAGACGTTCAGGCAGGAGCGTGGGACTCCAGCCACCTACAAATAATAACTCAGGGGCTAATGACAAAGCCTTTCTGCCATGGACTGGCCACTGAAAGTGAGGGTCCAAATGTCCTCCAATGATATTAAGGGGGACTTAAACCTTGCAACGAATAAAATTTAGGAGGGAGGAGAGAGTGATTTGGAAGATTTTCGAGAGAGTGCATTTTTGGTTGAGAAATCGGGAGTTGCCTCTTCTTTCTTGAATGTGAATGTGGTAGAATTTTGACGGAGCATGATGCTCGCCTGCTCCCAGATAGACTTCGCACGAGAGGCCGCGGGCCCAAGAGCAACGGTAAGGTTTTTGACTTCGTATAGCTCTCAATTGTTGGCTCTCTCTTCCTCTCTTTCATTTTAATTACCTCTATACGAGGAGTTTCTATGATTGTGCATTGTGGCCTCAAGCCAAATGCGATTTGTTTTCAAAAGCCATTAGTCAGACGCGCAAGACATGTATTTAATGCTTAATAATAATTTGTGACTTAAAAGAGAAGATAACATGTTGAAATATTGATTACTTGTTTGATGTTTATGTTAATACTCGAAAGATTGTATTTGAGTTTAGGATAGAATTAGTGAGTGTTTTTTTTTATATTGGTGTTAACGTTTTTTTTAAGCGAGAAACTTATGCTCAAACCTTTTATATTATTTTATAAAATTGTTAAATATGTAAATAAACCTTTTGTTATTTTTAAAATCTAATTGATGTCCTCATTTCCTAACATTTTAATTATTCCTTAACTTTTCAGAATAAAATCTTTGTAGCTATACGGCACGTGGGCTTTTAACGGAATGTTCAATGAAATTTGTTCATATTTTTCGCGCCCAAACCGGGCGTGTGGTATTTCCCACGCAGCACTAGTCACATATATAATAAAAAGACATATGACATATAGTGAATAGATTATAGGCCCACTGTACAGCTAATTGTATGCATTGTTACCATATATTCCATTTCCACAATGTCTTGAAGTAAGCCCTATGTGCTCGCCTGGCCATAAGCCAAAGTTCTGTCAATTGTCTGTTAAAAGACAGGTCTCACACTATGAAATACAATTATCAAGTTCCAAATTGATCCTCAGTGCACTGAGATACAGGACCACTAAAAGGACCTTTTTCAATTTCGTTAGATACAAAAGTAGCTATTTTTCGACGGCACTGAGGGTTAGTGAGCCATGCAACAAATGAGCTAATTAAGTTAATACTGGGCAGTACATGAATTAAACCCGAAAACTATGGCTGACCCTCAGTGCATGGGACCATGAGGTCTCAAATATGGCGCTTTTTCATTTTCCGCGATAAAGTTTGGCCAACTCTGTCAAACTGCACTGAAGGTCAGCCATGAAATTTACAAAATAATTCAATTTAACTACTAAAGGTCATGTTGTAATCAGAAGAATTACTTTGGTTGATGCTCAATGCACAGAGATAATAGAATAGAGAGAGATGTCGATTTTAGAAAAATACTGGGTCGCGACCAACTTTAGGAATTTTTGTGGGTCACAAAAATTTTTTTGGGGGAAAAAAAAATTACGTATCTTCTAAAATCATTAGAAGAAACCACCATAAAAATTTCAGCAAAATCAAAAATGGTGTGTATACTGACCTGCCTCACTCTTTTAAAATCTGCCTCTGAAATCTTTGAGTTTTGTGGGAGTTTATTGAAAGTATTAGTCACTTTTGAAAATCGCAGGTTTGAAATATGAATTTAAACAGAAACACTATCATCATGGTTTATTTTTCACAGGCTTACTCAACAAATTTTATTACTTTGAATAATAAATAAATGAATATAATAATATCTATCTATCTCTCTATATATATGTGTGTGTGTATATATATAAAGAAGAAAAATATGTATACGCGATCCAGTGGATCTTATTAGCCAAAGAGTGACCAATCAGATCCATTTTTTTTCTTACATAATGCAAATTTACTTCTTTCACAGTGAAAGAACAATGTATAAGATTCACGGCCCTATATGTTTCGGTGTAATTTTTATCAGTGTTTTGTATCGTATATACCGAACAACGCCGATAATCGCTGCTAATTTTATATAATTCAGGTTTAACGCTAATGTATACATCACAACAAGAAAAATGTTTGATTCACTACCATTGAAGGCGACGATGAATGCAAAAGTTTTCATCCCCAAATTACTTTCTTGTTATTCAATCTTCCGAGAATTATATGTTGATTCTTCTCCGTGAAGCCTGTCACATCAGTTTCGAATGCGAAAATTAAATTTTGTTAGATTTATTTTTCCACTCCAGAGACAGATATCTGCCGGATTTTTCATATTTGGAGATAGAAAAGAACGGGACGTTTCGAAACTTTTCGAAGCAAATAACAGATTTTCTAAATTTTTACTTCGGTTACACTTTAGACATAAAGTTGATATTTTGAGATAAGATATTTTATTTATAATAACTTTCATTAAGAATGACGGTTTTACTTTGGGTTGTTATACATTGGCTATTTAGAAAATGAGGGCGATTGGAAATTAAATGTATACTATAGGAAGATTAATTGATAAGAAGATATCCTAAAACAGATTTAGAATTAAACAAGAAAGATCAATCATGCTTAAAGCATTGATTATGAAACACTTTCCAACTTCAATGCAATTTTATTTAAACATGTCTAAAATGCAATACATTCCTCGGTAATATTTTAAAACTTATCACAATAATACATTAATTTATTATATTTGAAAACTTAAACCTCCATCGAAAAAAATGAACTATATTCAAATGACGGAATTGAAATATAAATTGCCAGGTTTAAACATCTCTAAAATGTGATACATTCCTCGGTAATAATTTTAGAATTATTATAATACTACGATAATTTATTATATTTGAAAACTTCATCGAAAACAACTGAAATTCATTCAAATTACGTCATAGAAAAAATAACACGCCTGGCTCTCTCTATAAAAGCAACATTTCATTCTTAAATAATTTCCCATTCATGTCATTCATCACAATACTACAATAATTTATTTTATCTAAAAATTAAGACCATGGAGCTACAAGTAATTAAACTCTACGCGTAAAACTTCATCGAAAAAAATCGTCCTTCTCTTTTTAAAATCGGTGAATATTTCATTCATATCATCTATGCAGACTCCATGAACTAAATGATTTTGTATTAAAGAAATACAGCAATTATATTACAACTCATTCTACATATTTTGCTGTTTACATTTTACATAGGTGAAAAATAGGCTTCGTTGTGGAAATAATCAAATTTGGATGAGCATTTAAACTCAAATATATTGTAATTGTGTTGTTTCAGTATGTCGATACAGAGAATTTAAGCAAAAATAAAGTAGTTTTAGGACGGATACTGCACCCAATATGAATTAAAAAGAAATTTAAAAATTACGATTTTGAGACACGATGGATGCCATATATCATTTTGAAGTGGGTCATGTGATATTTTCATATCATGGTCATGTGATCGCTTCATATAAGAGGAGTTATTATTATTCTAATTTTTATTTAAAAAACTACTGAATATATTTCGTTGAATTTTTATTTATATATTTTATAGAACAATTTGAATATTACCTAAAATTTTCGAAGCAATTTGTGAATTTTAAATCCGCTTAAAATATGTTTGAAAAATTAGGTCCCATAGGGCTCAATGTATTTCATTTTTTCAACCCGGGTTCAATCCAAAACTAATTGAGTGATATTATTCATTTATATTTCCATAGGTCCTACGGACCGTCTGAACAACATACTAAAATTTCAATTTGATGAAGTCATTTTTACGGCAGTTATCGTGGTAACGGCAGACACACAGACAGACAGACACACGGAATGAACAAAGTCATAAACACTTTTCAACTTTGTTGTAAAGTGTTAAAAAATAACGATCAATCATGCACAAAGCATTGATTATGAAACAGCTTCCAACTTCAATGCAATTTTATATAAACATCTCTAAAATGCAATACATTCCTCTGTAATATTTTTGAAATTATTACAATGCTACATTAATTTATTATATTTGAAAACATAAAACATCATAAAAAAATGAACTTCATTCACATGACGGCATTGAAATATAAATTGCCCGGTTTAAACATCTTTAAAATGCGATACATTCCTCGGTAATATTTTAAAATTATCATAGTACTACAGTAATTTTTTATATTTGAAAACTTCATCGAAAACTAATGTACTTTATTCAAATGATGTCATAGAAATATAAATCTCCTCTACATAAAAGCAGCGTTTCATTTATAAACGTTTTTCCACTCAATATTTTTTTACTATAATAATTTATTTTATTTAAAAACTTGAAACCATGAAGGTACAAGTAATTTTACTCTATGCTTAAAACTTCATCGAAAAACTCATTTGCTTCTTTGTGTAAAATCAATTAATGTTTATTCATATCAGCTATATTGCAGACTCCATGAGCTAAATAATTTTGCGTTAAAGAAATGCAGCAATTCTTATGCAAATCATTCTATATCTTTTGGTGTTTACTTTCTCCATAAGAAAAATTAGGCTTCGTTGTAAAAATAATCAGAGTCTGATGATCATTTATACTCAAATATATTGTAATTGCGTTGTTTCAGTATGTAGATGCACATAATTTAAGCAAAAACAAGGCGGTTTTAGGACGGATGCAACACTAAATGTGAATTAAAAAGAACTTTAAAAATCACGATTTTGACACAAGACGGATGCCATATTTTATTTTGAAGTAGGCCACGTGATCGCTTCATATAATGGACAGCTGATCTCTTCATATAAAGGGGGTAATAAGTATTTTTATTTTTATTTAAAAAACTACTAAATATATTTTTCTGAATTTTTTTTATATATTGTATGGGATAATTTGAATATTTCTTAAAACATTCGAAGCAATTTGTGAATTTTAAATTTGCTTAAAAATGTTTGGAAATTAGGTCCCATAAGGTTCAATGTATTTCATTTTTTCAACCCGGGATCAAACCAAATCTAATTGGGTGATATTATTCATTTATATTCCCATGTGTCTCACAGACCGTCTGAACAACATACTAAAATTTCATTTTGATAAAGTCATTTTTTTCGGCAGAGATCGTACTAACGGACATACAGACAGACAGACAGACAGAATGAACAAAGTCATAAATACTTTTCAACTATGTTGTAAAATGTTAAAATTTATAATTGAAAGCATGTTGCCAAAATTAAGAGTGAGAGAAAGTGGAAACATAAAATTAGCCGACTGGTTCAAAGTGCTCCAATAATTTTGTAAAGAAAAATCCGTTAGTGCGTATGTTAGCTATATCTTTGTTACAGTGATCATGACCAAACAAATTGATTACCGGGCACCTAGAAGAGAATAAAACTATTTTGGATATCTTACTAGGCAACAAAGCAAGATAGACGAAATAAGGCAATTACAAAGTTATACACCATTAAAAAAAACTTCATTAAATTAAAAAAAACAGCTATAACAAACTTTCAACATTGGATAAATAAATCATTAGATAACAAATTCATTCAAAATAAAATAAAGTCACTTATCATTTTTCCTCTGGAAAACTAATTACACCCTCTCCAGTCTTCATCCTAAAACTGATTCATGCATCCTGCCTAATTTATTTTAGATTTATTATGTAATTTTTAACACTTTACAACAAAGTTGAAAAGTGTTTATGACTTTGTTCATTCTGTCTGTCTGTCTGTCTGTCTGTCTGTCTGTCCGTTAGCACGATAACTGCCGTAAAAATGAGTTTATCAAAATGAAATTTTAGTATGTTGTTCAGACGGTCTGTAGGACCTATGGGAATATAAATAAATAATATCACCCAATTAGTTTTTTATTGAACCCGGGTTGAAAAAATGAAATACATTGAACCCTATGGGATCTAATTTTAAAAACATTTTTTAAGTAAATTTAAAATTCACGAATTGCTTCGAAATTTTTAGGAAATATTCACATTATCCCATAGAATATATAAAAAAAAATTCAGTAAAATATGTTAAGTAGTTTTTTAATTAAAAAAATTATTTAATATAGGGAAAAAAACAAATTCAATTAAATTCTGACTTTGGGATATCTTCCAGAAAGAAAAGAGAGAGATATTATATAATAAATATCTCTCCATTTGTTTAAACGTTTTGCATATGGGAGTGGCTTCATATTTTAAGATAAATTTGGTAGATAACAATTTTTCATTTTTTTTAAATTTTATATAACTCTTCATGATAAATTTAATTGATGGCATTTTAAATGCACTTTCCTACGTCCTAGAGAGTTAAAATTTGGTACACAGCTTAAATTTGTTGAACATTTTATTCGACAAAAATTTGATGCATCTTTAAATATAGATTATACATTTTTTTCGAAATGGCCTGAAAATAATCCCCGTTCACTTCTATAAATCATTGGTGTAATATTGTTAAAAATTCTGATGTGGACAGCACATGTCTTTCTCTGCAGACTCATATTCGTTCTCTTTATTTATTCAATGATAATTTGAGTTTATCTGCACAACATAAGTATTTTAAATGACATTGAATTTACACGTTAAACTTAAATTTGGTTCTCATTTGATAGCTGGACTTATTGTCAAAGGTGGCGTAGCGAAAACGCGAAAAAACTAGAATATCTCAAGAACGGCTAGTCCTAGAGTAATGGGGTTAGTCTTATTCTTTTTGTTGTCAAAAATCACATATAAAATAGGAATTTAATTGATATAATTGAGCACACGTAGTCTTTTATTTTTATATAACGATTTTTGCTGGCCATTTCGCAAAAATAGCCCGTTCCTTTTTCCCGAATCGTAGTAGAATAACCTACAAATGATTTATATACAAAATTTTGTTAAATTTGGTATATAAATCACTTGTAGGTTATTGAAATATTATACTCTAAATTTTGTTAAATTTGGTTCATTAGTTTTTAGCTAGAGTGGATAAAGGCAATTTCTGCGGCCATTTCGCAAAGAAGGCAGATTCTTTTATTACGAATCGTACTATAATCTAATGAACATCAGGATTTCCCACAAAAAACATACCTACCAAATTGTATGAAATTCGGTCCATTAGTTTTTCAATTAGAGTGGATGTAATATCCACACAGACACACAGAAACATACACAGATACACCCTTACACGCACAGACGTCTTCCTAAAAGTAGTTTTTTCGTGTTCTAGAAGTCCCAAAACGTGTAGATACTTTGAAAATTCGAGTTCCGATCCTCGGCACGATTCCAATACTTTGAGTACATACACATACACATATATATTATCTGTGTATTATCTGTGTATCTAAATTCCGTGCCTATGCAATTACAATAGTTGTGATTTTAAATGATCCCTAAACTTTTATTATTTCTTCAAGGAAGCCTAATTTTAACATATGCAGAATGCAAATATCTCAAGCGATTGTAAGATGAATTACATAAGAATTGCTGAATTTTTTTCACACAATATTATTTAGCTCTGGAGTCTGGAATACAAGTTATATGAATGAAATATTTATTGATTTTGCATAAAGAATCAGATGATTTATATTTCGATACAGTTTTAAATATTTAAGTATAATAAATTACTGTAGTTCTGTGATAATGTAAAAGATATTACCACTGAATGAATCACATTTTAGAAATTTTTAAATGAAATTACATTTCAGTTGGAAAGTGTTTCATAATCAATGCTTATGCATGATTGATCTTTCTTGTTTAATATTTATTTTTTTTAAAAACTCTTTACAACATAGTTGAAAATGTTTATGACTTTGTTCATTCTGTCTGTCTTTCCATTCACACCATAACTGCCGTGAAAATCACTTTATCAAAATGGAATTTCAGTACTATGTTGTTGAAACGGTCTGTGATACATATATGGGAATGTAAATGAATAATATCATCCAATTAGTTAATTTATATGAAGAACGTGAGTTAGTACTTTTACCACCATGGTGTTAAGTTTCATGTAAAATAAATTATTGTTGTATTGTGATAATTTAAAAAATATCACCGCTGAATGAAGGGAATGGAATAAAAGTTTATCAATGAAATATTCACTCATTTAATATAGAGAAACGGACAATTTATATTTCGATGACGTCATTTGAATAAAATTCATTTTGTTTCGATGGAGATTTAAGTTTTCAAATATACTAAAGTATTGTGATAATGTTTAAAATATCACTGCTGCGTGTATCGCATTTTAGAGAGATTTAAATAAAATTGCATTGCAATTGGAAAGTGTTTCATAATCAATGCTTTATGCATAATTGACCTCTCTTGTTAGTTTTGGATTTATTAACTATGACAGAAAGAATATTTTTAATCGTATTTAAATGTATTGTGTATTTAAAATATAATTTTAAAATTACATATTTTGCACTTTTTTGTACATTTAGTATTCCTTAAATTTTCATTTTTTTTTGTACCTATTTGTATTTCTGTACTTTCCAAAATTGCTTTTTAATTATATATGAAACCGTTTCTAAATTATAAATAAATATACTTTCGGGAGGAAGAGATTAAATTTTCAAACCATTATTTGGTAAGAATCTCTATTCTCCCAAGAAAATTGTACTTTTCGTATTCCTTGAATTTTCATTTTTCTTTGTACCTTTTTGTATATGAAACCGTTACTAAATTATAAATAAATATACTTTCGGGAGGAAGAGATTAAACTTTCAAACCATTATTTCGTAAGAATCTCTATTCTCCCAAGAAAATTGTACTTTTAGAATTCCTTGAACTTTCAATTTTCTTTGTACCTATTTGTATTTCTGTACTTACCAAAATTGCTTTTTAATTATATATGAAACCGTTTCTAAATTATAAATAAATATACTTTCGGAAGGAAGATATTAAACTTTCAAACCATTATTCGGTAAGAATCTCTATTCTCCCAAGAAAATTGTACTTTTAATATTCCTTGAACTTTCTTTCTTTTTTGTACCTATTTGTATTTCTGTACTTACCAAAATTCCTTTTTAATTATATATGAAACCGTTTCTAAATTATAAATACATATTCTTTCGGGAGGAAGAGATTTGACTTTCAAACCATTATTTGGTAAGACTCTCTATTCTCCCAAGAAAATTGCACTTTCAGAATTCCTTGAACTTTCATTTTTCTTTGTACCTATTTGTATTTCTGTACATACCAAAATTTTTTTTTAATTATATTTGAAACCGTTTCTGAATTATAAATAAATATGCTTTCGGGAGGAAGAGATTAAACTTTCAAACCATTATTTGGTAAGAATCTCTATTCTCCCAAGAAAATTGTACATTTAGTATTCTCTGAACTTTCATTTTTTTTGTACCTATTTGTATTTCTGTACTTACCAAAATTGCTTTTTAATTATATATGAAACCGTTTCTAAATTATAAATAAATATACTATCGGGAGGAAGAGATTAAACTTTCAAACCATTTTTTGGTAAGAATCTCTATTCTCCCAAGAAAATTAAAAAAAAAAGAAAATTGTGAAATCGTTGTTTAAATAGTGGTAATCGATAATAAAACTGATAGAGAATTAATTTTTATTATATATTATGGTTATTGGCGAATCGCTGTTATATTCAGGAATCTATATAAATAAAATTTGATGTGTGCAGCACATGTCTTTCCTTATATAATGCAATGAATTTACTACTTTTACATTAAAAAAATGGTATTCTTATAATAGATAGTCATATTCTTTCCAAGATATTGAATTTTCGTCACTTAGTCGTCATTTTCCTTGATTTATCGTCATTTTTATCCATTTGGCGAGATATTGGTTAATTTGGCAGCATTTAAAAATGTCGCCAAGTTGGCGACATTTCGCTAAATTCATCGCCAAAGTCTCGTCAAGCGTTATGGACGGATAAATAAGTTATTCTTACAGCGGATAAATGGCAATTGGAATTCAAATTCAAAAATATTACTAAAATATCTTTTCTCGTGAATGGAACGAGTTAGATTCACGAGAATGATGTCACCAAATTTATCGCATGATATTACATATGAAAAGTGAGCATAATTCTTAACAGTTAACATTTTTTTAATTTATGCGATTTTTTGATAATTTTAATTGAAAAATGCGCAAAATCTCGAGAATGGTTCAGGCTATGGTTCTAAAGTTTATGTCAATCGTTTTCTAAGGAAAAATTACATAAGAAATGTCTATTTGCATAACTTTATTAAAGGTTTTGATTTTTTGATGATTTTTTCAAAATTTCACTCGAAGATTTAGGGGGGGTTCTGAACATTCGATTTTATGTTTTAAAACAATAGACTTTCAGCATTCACGGATTGTGATCATTGTACCAAATTTCATTCAAATTGCTCCATTTGTTCGTGAGATATCGTCTCCAAAGTCTCACTGACACACACACACACACACACACACACACACACTCAGACATCACTTCAAAAATGTTTGATTCGTGATCAGGGATGCTTGAAACGTGCTCTCCCGTCGAAAACTCGAATTCGCATTTTCGACCCCGTCACAATACTTTCCTTATATATTATGTATATAAGAAAAGTAGAAATTGAAAATCTCTCTCTTTGTGTATATATGTGTCAAAATCACGGGAGAATAGCTGCACACAAATTTCATGAAATTTTGTGGTTGGACGTAAAATAGTCCCACTCAATATTTAGTTCAGGTTTTGAGTTTCTTGGACCTGGGGTATCGAGACTGTAATAGAAAACGAACCTCCTATAGAGTAACAGATGATATTTTTATCGAAAATTTATTTGAAAAATAATTCCTACTACGGTATTATATCCAATGTACTGATAAAGCAGTCGATTTTATTAAAACGTTTCCGATATTAATAATAAAACATGTATATAAATATATATTTTATCGGAATTGCATATTTGACTAGACTATATCAATTAAAGCTTTCGGTTTAACGATTTCTGAAAAATTTTGGTTTTTTCAATTTTTTATGTCATCAGTTTTATTTTGGTAGACTCATATATTAAATTTTGCCTATTGTTGAAACATAACAAATGTATTACTCGCTTATATTCTCATACCATTTCAGCACTTTCATTATGGCAAATATTCATTTACTTTCATACTTAATATAAATTTGTTTATAAACGGGACCAGATGTTTAATTCTTCAGATATGCACATGGATATAATTTTGTACAGCTAGAACATATGTTATTATACTTTTTGGACAATTAAATTAAATATTTATTAGACTGTTTTTAATAACAATATCATTTAGAATACTATACGAATGTGCACATAATTGAGCATTTGAATTGTTTTTATATTATATATTCCTTACGAAGAGCGGGTTATGCAATACAACTGCTAATTATACAAAATAATTGATAGTTATATAATAGACAACAACAACGTAAACAGAAATATAGCATAGCGTCTATTTAAAATACGCTGCTCAGTCAGAAAAAATGTACCTTTGAATTTCAGGCAGATTTAACGATTACATTAACAAGCATAGAATGTGCCACCGTGTCACCATGTCAGACACCCTAATGATACAATATTTTAACAGCTGTTTATTACCTTCGGTATGTGCTTCACATTGCCACTAATATATATTATTACTCTATAGACATTGCTCTATAACTTTGCAATTGGCGTCATCTTTTTTCACCCATCTCACTTTCTTGCGGAGTTCGAAATATTATTATTTAAGTTCTCCTCTAGGGGCGCCACAGACCCTTTTCCTCAGTAAGGAATAGCAACTTTATTATAGATAGATTTAAAGTGCACATTGGTGGACTTATCTTTACGAAATTATTGGGTATTTAAATACTTGAAACTCCGAATAATTAGAAACTCCGTATAGTTGATATATTTCCAGATACAGAAAATTGTTATACACTTAAACTCTATACATTGACGGGCTTCTGCTTTAAAGTTATTGGGGTGCTTAAGCACATTATTAGGAACTCCGTATAGTAAGTATAATCCTGGATACAAAAAAATTATATAAACTTAAACTCTACATTGATGAATCGCTCCTTACATAGTTATTGGGTTGTTTAAGCCCTTATTAGAAATTCCGTATAACAGATGTAATTCTGCATACAGAAAATTGTATACGCTTAAACTCTATGCATTGATAGACCTATCCTCACAAAGTTATTCGGGTGTTTAAGCCCTTTATTAAAAACTCCGTATTATAGATGTAATTTCACATAAAAAACCTTATATACACTTAAACTGTATACATAATTATATGTGTGCGAGTTCCACATGATCTCGTGACGGTGTATATGTACTTTCATAATTGAGCAATTAAATAAACATGAAATTAATTATATAAACATGGAATTTCTATTCAATGTTATTACTTATGCTGTGTTTTACTTCAAGCCAATAATTTCTCTTTTAACAACTTAAACTTTGAATATCGATAATGTAATTGAATGTGAGCTTATTTTGCACCAGAAAAATATATTTCTTTCTCAGACACAAAAGAAAAATGCCAAATAGTAAGACATTTCAAATTTGACTCTTTAATATATACATCAAAACAAGAAAAAATTATATCTATATCAAATTTGAATATGTAAGTGAATGTAGCAGTTTTCATTCCGAAACTGATTTCTTTTTATTTAAAAATATATGTTTTTTTTTGGTTTTTTTCATCCAAGAAGTAGGGCGCCAGTCTCCAATGAAAGAAGCAAGTATTAAATTTACTTAGTTTTCTTTTTTATTCGTTCCTTACAGTTTTCTTCTTAAAAATTTTCATATTTGAAGATGGCAAAAGGGAACATTTTTGAAACTTTAGAAGCAAATAGAAATAGCGAAAATACATTTTTCATTTGATTTCGTTTTGGGTTTCGTCTAGGACATGAAGCTGTTATTTTATTATAATTAATATATGCTTTGAAAGATAAGATATTTTTGTTGTTTAAATTGTTATATTTTATGTATGCATGCCGAACATGATGTATTTTCGTGTTAGAAAAATTATTTAAACTAACTTATAGTTTAGTTTTCCAATGGCAGTTGGAGTATTTTTGTTTGGTTTATGGGGTAATGCTTCTTCATCTTCTTTTTCGACCCAGACCAAGCGACTTACCGGAAGGTGTAAGGTATCTCTTTGGACGTAAGGAAGTGCCACCCATTTTAAAAATCTGATGTGGGCAGCACATGACTTTACCTACAAACTTAA
The DNA here is from genome assembly GCA_951213105.1 of Amaurobius ferox. Lineage (NCBI taxonomy): Eukaryota > Metazoa > Arthropoda > Arachnida > Araneae > Amaurobiidae > Amaurobius > Amaurobius ferox. The sequence continues at coordinate 119,838,617 of OX578136.1, forward strand.
ATCCACGTTATCTTTATTTTATTTAAATTTAATTCACTTTTCAATTTTCATTCTCATTTAGTAACTGAACTTATTTTCAAAGGTGGCGTAGAGAAAATACGAAAAAAGTAAAATATCTCGAGAACGGCAAGTCCTAGTGTAATGGAGTTGGTCTTATACTTTTGTTCGTTAAAAATTACGCATAAAACAAGTATTTAATGGATATATTTGAGCACACATAGTTTTTTTTATTTTAATATTTGGCGATTTTTGCGGGCCATTTCGTAAAAAAAGGCAGGTTGTTTTTTTCCCGAATCATACCAAAATCTAATAAGCACCGGATCATCCTACAAGTAAATTATCTACCAAATTTTGTGAAATTTGGTCAATTAGTATTTTAGTTAGAGTGTGTACATGAAATTTTTGAGGGGACATTTCGCAAAAAAAGGCAGGTTCTGTTTTTACGAATCCTACCAAAAACTAATCAGCACCAGGATCTCATCCAAATGATTTACATAACAAATTTTATGAAATTCGGTTCATTAGTTTTTTAGTTAGAGTGGATACATACATTGCACAGACACACAGACAGACAGACATACACACAAACAGACAGACAGACACACACAGAGACGTCACGCTAAACATAGATTTTCGCATTCTAGAGGTCTCGAAACGTGTAGATCTGACGAAAACACGAGTTGTGATTTTCGGCATGATTCCAATACATTCCCTATACGTTAAAATGTATTGCACGGAAAATAAAAAGAACACCTTTGAAACACCTTTGAAGAAAATCTGATGTGGGCAGCACATGACTTTCCCTGCAGACTTATATTCACATTCTCTTTATTTTAATTAAATTTATTTCATTTTTAATTCAATTTTCGTTCTCATTCTGTAACCGGACTTATTATTTTCCCTGCAATACATGGTAATGTATGGGGAAAATATTGGAATCATGTCGAAAATCGCAACTCGAGTTTTCGACGAATCTACACGTTTCACGACCTCTAGAATACGAAAAAACAATTTTTAGCGTGACGTCTGTGCGTGTGTCTGTGTGTCTGTGTGTCTGTCTGTGTGTCTGTCTGTCTGTCTGTGCAGATTTTGTATCCACTCTAACTAAAAAACTAATGGACCGATTTCACAAAATTTGGTATGTAAGTCACTTGTGAGCGAGTCTGGTGCCGATTAGTTTTGGGTACGATTTGGAATAAAAGAACCCGCCTTTTTGCGAAATGGCCCGCAAAAGCTTGTATCCACTCTAACGGAAAAACTACAGGACCGAATTTTACAAAATTCGGTAGATTAGTCACCTGTGTGTTACTCTGGTGCTGATTAGATTTTGGTACGATTCGGAAACAAATAAACTGCCTTTTTTTGCAAAATGGCCCGCAAAAATCGTCAAAATCTAAACTAAAGAACTAGGTATACTTAAATATATCCATTAAATGCTCGTTTAATACGTAATTTTTACCGAAGAAAAGAATAAGACCAACCCCATTACACTAGGACTAGCCGTTCTCGAGATATATTAGTTGTTTTCGTATTTTCTCCACGCCACCTTTGAAAATAAGTCCAGTTATCAAATGAGAACGAAAATTGAATTAAAAGTGAATTAAATTTAATTGAAATAAAGAGAACGTGAATATAAGTCTGCAGGGAAAGTCATGTGCTGCCCACATCAGATTTTCTTCAAAGGTGGCGTAGAGAAATTACGAAAAACTAAAATATCTCGAGAACGGCTGGTCCTAATATAATGGGGTTCGTCTTATTCTTTTCTGCGCTAAAAATTACGTATTAAACAAGCATTTAATGGATATATTTGGGCATACGTAGTTCCTTAGTTTAGATTTGGGCGATTTTTGCGGGCCATTTTGCAAAAAAATGCAGGCTATTTTTTCCGAATCGTACCAAACTCTAATCAGCACCAAGGTGACCCACAAGTGACTCATCTACTGAATTTTGTGAAATTCGGTCCATTAGTTTTTGAGTTAGAGTGGATACAAACTTTTGCGGGCCATTTCGCAAAAAAAGGCGGGTTCTTTTATTCCGAATCATATCCAAAACTAATCAGCACCAGACTCGCCCACAAGTGACTTACCTACGAAATTTTGTGAAATTCGGTCCATTAGGTTTTTAATTAGAGTGGATACAAAATCTGCACAGACAGACAGACACATAGACACACAGACAGGCACACAGACACACAGACAGACAGACACACAGACACACACACAGACCTCACGCTAAAAATAGTTTTTTCGTATTCTAGAGGTCTCGAAACGTGTAGATCCGTCGAAAACTCGAGTTGCGATTTTCGGCATGATTCCAATACTTTCCATATACATTACCATGTATTGCAGGGAAAGTAAAAAGGATCCCATGTGGAACAGCATCCACAGTGACCGCACCCTCTTTTTCTTATCACCATCCTCTCGAAGGACTTATGGACATACATATTCAACGTGCCCGTACTTTGCGGGAACACGGGGACAGTTTGGGTATATCGGACTTTGGTCATCGTAGTGCAGTCCCTGCACTCTGACTGCTTCCCTGTCCAACTCCATGGTGTGCTGTTTATTGTTGTATTGTGGAATGGAAAAGTTATATATTTTCCAGTTAAATGGTAAATTATAAAAACAACATTTTTGAATGGAAACGCTTAGATATGCATTATTTATATTTTGATTAATTTTAAAATTTGTGTTAATATATTTAACAAATAAATTGTTTGAAATCAAAAATAGAGCCATTAGTTGAAATCCTACCATGCAATAATTGAATAGAATATATTCAACATTTTTTTTCGAATTATTTATGCAATATGATAAATTCGTATTATAATACCAACACAATGCGGTAGTATATGTAATAAACACAAGCTAGCATATATAATAAAATTAATTGAATAAAATATAATAAAAACAAATTGATATATGTAATAAACTCAAATTAAACTTATATAAAATGCTAACATCACGGAGTCCGATTGTGGTACAGGAAATCAATATGTTTACTATCAGTAAAGTGTGATACAATATAATTAAGGTTTCAATTGTGCATATGGATTTAAATACAAATCGTAACTGAAAAATATTCAACTGCGTCAACGTTGCATATATTAGACAACTTTTAAACAATTATTGGTATTGCAGATACGTAAGTGATTGTTTTTACGTTAACAGCATTTTGTATTATTATTAGAACACATTTTTATAAAATTATATTAACATTGGTATATGGTTTAAAACGCCATTTTATAGAAACTGGGGAAATTAAATTTATTAAACTATATAAACAAAATTGAAAATTTGTCTGTCTGTCTTTTTGCTTAACCCGTAATCACGGAAGAACGGCTGAACCGAATTTGATGACATTTGGTGGGTAGCCTTGAAATAGTCCCACTAAAAATTCAATTCATATTTCGAGCTTCTACGAATAGCGGTTCTCGAGATATTAGTGAAAAACGAATCTTTCGTTTGTCTCATAATCATGAGAGACCGGCTGAACCGAATTTAATGAAATTTGGTGGGTAGCCTTAAAATATTTCCCCTTAAATTTAGTTTAAGTTTTGAGTTTCTAAGATCAGGCGTTGTCGAGATATTAATTGAAAACCAAACTTTTTCTTAGAAGTTCTATTCTCTAACTCCGTGGTTTATCCAAACGAAAAGGTTGAAAATCGTTTGAAAGTGAATTAAAACTTTATCTTTGAGTTTGGTGAGAGATATTTTGCGCTAATTACTCACTTCCTGAAAACATTAATTGTTTGAAACTTGAATTTAAATGGGAAATCTATCTCCATAGTTTATTTTTTACAAGATTTTACTGAACAATGAAAAGGATAAATAAATCAAAATGGTTACTTAATTTCGCAGTTTATGAGGAAGATTCTGTCTTATATCATATTGCTAAGAAACGCAATTAAATTAAATCTGTCTGTTAATTTAAATTATTATATTTTCGATTTTAATAATAAATAAATAGATATAAACATATATTTTAGAAAATAACTGTTTTTTTTAAATTGTGTTAATTGCGAACTGCGTACATCACTTTCATTTATTTTGGCAAAGAGTTTTTAAGCTTATATATTGTGTTTAGCTAATAAACTCATATATTGTGTTTATACAATAAATTCATTTATAAGATTGTTGAAACAGAAAAAGAGTAGAACGGGTTTATCTTCTAACACAATTTTAGTGTTTTCATTTAGTATATACAAACGGGATCAAGATGTTTTATTCTTCAGATCTGCAAATTCAGAGCTATGAATTTGGATGAATATCTCCAACTTGGCAATTTTTCTTAAACTTTGCCAAATTGATAAAATCGACGCAAATCAATGAAATTAAATATGTTTTTTTAATAGAGTACTGAAATGATATTTCGGAAACATATGTCGGTCAGTCCATCCTTCCTACTTAGAAGCAAAGTTTTAAAATATCACCAAATTGATGAAAATATCTGTAAATCCATTGAAATATCATGAAATTGATAAAATTGCCCTGGATGATAAAATGGAATTAATTGTATTTTGTTATTGTATAGTATCGTGATGATGTTTCGTCAATTTGTAACTAAGTGGGACTGCCAGTTCTACAGTCTCAATTTTCAATAAATTTGGCGATTTTTTAAAACGTCGTCAAACCTTCCATATAGATAGCATTATTCAGATGATATTTTTTCCTTCAATTTATTTCAAGCAAATGATACCATGTCGCTTAGCAACATATTTAAATCCAATGAGTTTATGCGGCAGATGATTTTTATTAAACCTTATCCGATTTCAATGATAGAGGTATGTATATAAAATAATTTTTTTTCCCATTGCATTTTTGACTGGATAATATCAGTTACGGTCTTCAAGTTCAAACATTAATATTATTGACATTTTCGGGAATTATTGATCAAATATTATTGATATTTTAGTTATTATGTGTTTTATTGCGGCAAAAATTATCGAAACTCATATATTGTACGTTGTACGAGAAATCTTCTAAAAATGTACGGGTATATCTTCTAATCTACGAGAATATAAGTAGTACAGGTATATTGGCATATATTTTGGCATACATTGGCATATATTGGAATCATGTACGGCCTTCTGATATGAAGATTACGGGGATTATTGATATTTTCAATTTAAAACGCCATCTGTTTTATTTTGTCAAAGATTTTTGTGACTCATATTGTAATACTGCCAAACGAGTAATCTTCTACTAACACTCAGGCATATCTTCTAATCTATGACAGTACAAGTAGTATGGGTATATCTTCCCATATAATTTTAGCACTTTCATTTTTACATATATTGGAATCAATTACTGCCTTCAGGTTTAAGGATTACGTGTTTATTGAAATTTTCAATTTATACATGTAATCTACTAATACAGGTCATATTCAAATATTGGCGTGTATAAGAAGTACGGGTGCCATACGATTTTAACGCTTATATTTTGCATATATTGATTCGATTGTATATTTTTTTAAATGCGCTTACAAACGGGACCAGGATGTTTTATTCTCCAGATTTGTCCGTGAAGATAATTTTGTATAGCGAGAACAGAGATTCTTAAACTTCCTTTTAGGAGCATTACATTAAATATTTTAACAGAATGTTTTGATTAAAAATGCCATTTAGGATACTATAGGAATTTGCACATGATTGTGAATTTAAAGTTTCTTTATATTATATATTCCGCACGAAGAACGGGTATGCTGTTAGTGATATATAAACTTAGGCATATTACATTTTTTGTAAATATTTTGAACAAGTATATTATATTAAGACATTAAAGTTTATGTCTTATACAATTTGCAAACTTTTAAGGATATGAATTTCGGATATATTTTTTCTTCAATGCATTAATTTTTTTCATGTGTGCTAGTACACAATATTTTTACTCTGATTAAACTATTATTTATGTCATCTTACAATTAGCTCTAATAGACACAATGATGAATTTATCACATCTGCCTTGCCTTGAAATGAAACTTATAATCTTATTGTATTTATCTAATTCTAATTTATTTTTATATAACTTAACTCTAAAATATTAGACACATTCACATTATTAAAATAAATCTATCATTAGACATTAATTTAAGGTAAGATTAATAATAGGTTATTTTGTATTATTCGTTACATATTAAAAGACCAATATATTCCTGGATTTTATAACCAAAGCTAACATGATCTCTTCCATAATAATTTAGATACATTCTAGCTAAGAATCTTGAACTTGAGAACGGCAATTATACAATTAGTATAAAATTTACTAAATTGTTATGCATTAATTTTAAAGAGTATAAAAATAAAAATATTTTTCAAATGATTTAAATTAACAGCTAATGAAATATCTTGAAATCGCATGCAAATAATTTTATAATATTTTTCAGATAGGCATGAGTCTTGTAAAATATCTGTATGGCATTAAAATTAATATTAATATTTTGTGATACTAGTTACTAATTTTTAACTATATGTCAAATTTTACTATATGTATATACTGCAATATTATTAATCTAACAGCTCTGTAAGATCTGCTTAGTAAGAAGTAGGCATTTTTCTTCTTGCATGAAGCTTTTAGCAGAAGAATATCCTTCGGTCTACGTTTTTTGCTCTCGAATCAGATTCGGTTGAAATATTTCGATGTTATTTTTTTCATTTTTGCACAATATGTCTACTTTTATCCAGTATAATAGTTTGCAGTGGATTCCGAACTATACGGGCATATCTATATATTCTGTCTTCTTCAGTGATATCTTGCATTTAAAAAGCAAGATTCTATGCAGCTTGAGAAAGTACCCCACCACTGCGTTTCCGATTGTAAGAATAATTTCGCTATGTGAGAATCATTGCAACCGAATTTTGAGCATTTATTTCAAGCAAATTTCTATTCTTTGGACTTTGAAATCTTTCCTGAAAGCAGTTGAATTTTCCGAATTTCTCATTAAAAAAGTCTAAAGGAAATGTTTCACAGTTTTTGAACCAATTTTGAGCACTTTTCAAAAAATGCTTTTGCATTTTTAATAGGGTATGTTAAATATTTACAAAAATTTGAAATATATTCGTTCAATTCTTTTTCCACTACTTAGAAATAACAAAAACAGTGCTATTTTCATGATATTCTTCCCTCTAATGACTACAAAATTAGACGTTGAGTCGTGTGTAAAGATAAGAATTCCGAAAGTGTTTTTTTAAATAATTTGAAATTATCTATAAACTAGCAGCATACCCGTTCTTCGTACGGAGTATATAATATAAAGAAACTTATAATTCAGAATCATATGCAAATTATGTTAAAATATTAAATTTATTGCTCCTAAAGAGAAGTTTATGAATATCTGTTCTCATCATGTCAAATTATCTTCAAGGGCAGATCTGAAGAATAAAACATCCTGGCCCCTTTCGAAAGCAAATATACAAAAAATATGCAATTGAATCAATATATTCAAAATTGTATGGGACCCGTAGTATTTATATACTATTATATTTATATACTCGAATATTAGAAGATATAACCTGTATTAGTAGATTACATGTATAAATTGAAAATATCAATAAACTCGTAATTGATTCCAATATATGTCAGAATGAAAGCACTAAAATTATATGGCAATATATATATATATATATATATATATATATATATATATATATATAATATATATATATATATATATATATATATATATATATATATATATATATATATATATATATATATATATATATATAATATATATATATATATATATATATATATATATATAATATATATATATATATATATATATATATATATATATATATATATATATATATATAATATATTTATATATATATATATATATATATATATATATATATATATAATATATATATATATATATATATATATATATATCCCCGTACTACTTATATTGTCGCAGATTAGAAAATATGCCTGTATGTTATTAGAAGATTACCCTTATTACAGTATGAGTCTAAAAAATCTTTGCCGAAATAAAATAGATGACATAATACATTGAGAATTTCAATTATCCCCGTAATCTTTATGCCAGAAGGTCGTAATTTATTCCAATATATGCAAATATATATCAAACTATATGTCTATATACCTGTACTACTTATATTCTCGTAGATTAGAAGATAACTCGTGCATTTATAGAAGGTTACTCGCACAACGTACAATTATGTGAGTTTCAACAATTTTTGTCATAATAAAACAATGGCATAGAATTAATATGAAAATATCTATAATCCCTGAATCAACAGTCCACGAAAATACCAATAATAATAATGTTTAAACCTGAAGACCGTAATTGATATTATCCAGTCAACAATGCAATGTCAATGAAATTTAATTTATATACATATCTTTGTTATTCAAATCGGAAAAGATTTAATAAAAATCGTATGCCGCATAAACACATTAGATTTACATCCGTTGCTAAACGACATGATATAATTTGTTTCAGATGAATTGATGGGAATCTTATCGTTTGAATAATTCAATCTCCATGGACGGTTTGGCGACATTTTTGTTAATTTAGAGACAATTTAAAGCATCGCCAAATTTATCAGCAAGTGGGACTGTAGAACTGGCAGTCCCATTTCCAGTCCCATGACAGTCCTATGGCGACACTTTGACGAATAATCATCACAATACTATGTCCTAACAAAACACAATTAATTGCATTTATTAAGCGCAATTTTATCAATTTTATTATATTTTTATGGATTTGCAAACATTTTATCAATTTGGTGACATTTAAAAATTTTCTAAATGTGTTACTATGTAGGATGGATGGACTGGCCGACAAATGCTACTTAAACATCATTTCAGTACTCTCTGCTAAGAAAACAAATTTAATGTAATTGATTTGCGTCGTTTTTATCAATTTGTCGACATTTCCGTCAATTTGGCAACGTTTAAGAAAAGTTGCCAAGTTAGCGATATTCCTCGAAATCCATAGCTCTGAATTTGCAGATCTGAAGAATAAAACATCCGATCCCTTTTGCATATACAAAATGAAAACTCTAAAATTGCATTAAAAATATACCCGTTCTACTCTTTTCCAGTTTCAACAATCGGCTAAATAAATTTATTGGCTAAACACAATATATGAGTTTATTAGCTAAACACAATATATAAGTGTGAAAACTCTTTCCCAAAATAAAGGAAAGTGATGTACACAGTCCGTAAATAATATAATTAAAAGAAAAATCAAACCATTCATTTACAAAATATATTTTTACATCTATTTATTTAATATTCAAATAGAAAAAATAATAACAAATATTGAAAAACACATGTAATTTAATTGCGTTGCTGAGCAACATAAAATAAGAAAGAATCTTCCTCATAAACTGCGAAATTAAATAACCATTTTAATCTCTTCCCCATAAAATGCAATAAATAAACATTTTGATTTCTTTATACTTTGCATTGTTTAGTAAATGCTTGTGAAGCATAAACCATGGAGTTAGATTTTCCATTTAAATTCATGTTTCAAACAATTCATGCTTTCAGATAGTGACTAATTAATGCAAAAATCCTGCACTAAGCTCAGAAATGAAGTTTTAATTCACGTTGACGTTTTAAACAAACGATCTTCATCCTTTCCGTTTGGATAAACCACGGAGTTAGAGAGTAGAACTCCTAGGATAAAGTTCCGTTTTTCATTAATATCTCGACAACCCCTGGTATTAGAAACTCGAAACTTGGGCAAAATTTATGGGGGCTATTTCAAGGCTACTCATAAAATTTCATTAAATTCGATTCAGCCCTTCTATTGTGATGAGGAGACAAACGAAATATTCGTTTTTCACTAATATCTCGAGAACCACTAGTTGTGGAAACTCCAAAAATGGACTAAATTTTAAGTGGGGCTATTTCTAGGCTACCCACAAAATTTCAACAAATTCGGTTCAGCCGTTCTCCCGTGATGACGGGACAAACAGACAGACGTAGACCGCTAATAAATTTGCGTAAATTTATTAGCGGTTATAATTTGTTGATGATTTTTTCAAAATTTCACTCGAAAATTTAGGGAAGTCCTGAACATTCGATTGCGTATAAATACAATAGGCTTCCAGTGTTTACGGATTGTGATTTTTGTACCAAATTTCGTTCGAATCGGTCCACTTGTTCGTCAGTTAGCGTCTCCAAAGTCACACTGACACACACACACACACACACACACACACATACTTTCACACACACACACACACACACACACATATACTTTCACACACACACACACACACAACACACACACACACACACACACACACACACACACACACACACACAGACATCACTTCAAAAATGTTTGATTCGTGATCATTGATGCTTGAAACGTGCTCTTCCGTCTAAAACTCGAATTTGAATTTTCGACCCCGTCACAATACTTTCCTTATACATTATGTATATAAGGAAAGTAATAATAATAACTGCAATAGCTAATACATATATTTTGCTACATATGATGATACATATGATGAGACATATGATTTTGCTGGTGCATACATTTTTGACAGCTTTTTCAAAAAGCTGTCAAAAATTGTACATGCTATGCATAAACTGTTTCCTTACACCTTTCTGGTAGGTCGGACGGTCTGGGTCTCAACAACAACAACATGCTATGCATAATATTGAAGATTTCACACATACGATCTGCATGTGTCAAAATACACTGTTACAATTAGAGGAAAATGTGAAAAATACATATATTTAATACGATAAAATTAAATTTGTGTAGGTTTCAACGGTACAAAAATGACGTCTTCTTCAGGACCGATAAGAAGAGTGCATTTACTATCAGCATCTTTTAGAATCAGTTTATTTTTGCATGTATATATATATATATATATATATATATATATATATATATGTGTGTGTGTGTGTGTGTGTGTGTAATTTAGAAATTTTTATTTTATCGCTTTATTGCAGCATATTTACGCTTTTATTCGACACATATTTCAATAAAAAATGAATCGAATAGTTCGATTCTGGCATTACTCTGCTTTTATTTAAATATTTGAAAATTTCGTGATCATTTGTTTATCAGCTTGAAATGTGTCACATTGAATTTTAAACAGCAGACGAGTCTTACATTTTCTCCTTTTTTTTCTATACTTTTGAGACAAATTCTTTGACGATATTTTATAATATTATAATGTGGGTGGATCGGTTTCTCTTAAACTCTTTATTTAAATGGAAGCAGCACAGATGTGTTTTTCTGTTATTACTTTCCTTGTATACATAATGTATAAGGAAAGTATTGTGACGGGTTCGAACATTCGAATTCGAGTTTTCGACGGGAGGGCAGGTTTCAAGCTTCCCTGATCACGAATCGAAAATTTTTGGAGTGGTGTGTGTGTGTGTGTGTGTGTCAGTGAGCCTTTGGAGACGATAACTAACTAACGAATGGACCGATTCGAACGAAATTTGGTACAGAAATTTTATACGCAATCGAATGTCCAGAGCTCCTCTAAATTTTCGAATGAAATTTTGAAAAAATCGTCAAAAAATCAGAAACCCTAATAAAGTTACGCAAATAGACATTTCTTATGTAATTTTTCATTAGAAAACAATTGACATAAATTTTAGAACGCTAACATGAACCGTTTTCGAGATATTGTACATTATTCAAAAAAAGTATCAAAAAGTCATATAAAATAAAGAAAAAATATTTCCTACTGAGAAACATGTTCACTTTTGATATGTAATACCACGCGATAAATTGGGTGACATCATTCTCGTGGATATAGCTCATTCCATTCATGAAAGAGATATTTTGAGTAATACTTTTATATTTGAACGCCAGTAGTAATTTATCTGCTGTAAGCAGAACTTATTTCTCCGTCCATAACGCTTGGGGAGATTTTGGCGACGAATTTTGTGAAATGTCGCCAACTTGGCGACTTTTTAAATTTTGCTAAATTAACTCGCCAAATGGATAAAAATGACGCTAAATCAATGAAAATGACGACTCATTGACGAAAATTAAATATCTTGGAAAGAATATAAATATCAACTATAAAAATAATATTTTTTTTTACTGTAAAAGTGGTAAATTCATTGCATTATATAAGGAAAGTCATGTGCTCCCACGTCAGATTTTTTTATATTTACTCCGGATATAATTCAGTGATAAAAATGAAATTTTGAGAGCACGTATTTTTTGCACCAATGTTTCATATAGTAATATGATACACTCATCTCTATTTACGCCGCAAAATATTGGCACTTCGATTTGGAAGACTAGAGTAATTCGATAAATTGTGTATTACTACAACAACATACTTTTGGTGTATCTCAATTACCTATCGTAATCTGTAATTGGAAATGAAATATGTATGATCCCGAATGCTGACATTATCTTTGGAATCAGCTATATATGATATATAATTACTTCTGATTTAAGGAAATTAAGAGAATATAAGTTATCTTAAATTTATGTATATTGTTAAATATATGTCGCGTATACTTTGCACACAAGACATGCATTTAAAAGTATACGTTGTAAAATATACTTAAAGAAGATAAAATTGTGATAATTTCCATTTACAATCGAAAGAAAATATAAAACAATGTTTATTATCAAATTCATTTATTATGGACGAGCTCAGCAAAGTCCATTTACCATTCCTAACGAAGCGAAATCGATATTTGCCTGAATTTTGTTATCCCTTCTAATCAAAAACAGCAATTGGACGATGAAATATTGCATACATACGCAAAATTGCACGTAAATTTTCAAAATCACAATTCCAGTTATGGAGAATTGTAACAGGACAAACCGTCCATTTTAAAAGTGAACATGATTCCTAGAAATAACAAGTAAACAACAACTTTTAAACAGCAACTTCTAAAAGCGTGTGCAATTGTACGTATTGTGATTTAAATGTGCTCCTGTATATTAAATACATTATTGCGATTTACAGGTGTTACTTGATATCATTGTTTTTCTGTATTCTAATTTGTTTAATTTAATATTTAAATTCTCAAAACGTATATGCTCTTTTGTATTATAATTCTCAAAAATTGAAATTAAATAGTTATCTATATAATTTTATAATTATTTATTAATTGTAGTTTTAATTAGAAGTATTTCACATCACGCATACATAATATGCGCAAGTCCATTCTTTACTCGTATTTTTTCTAGTATTTATTTAATCATGTGCTGGGTCCATCTTACTTTGTACATCTTTCGAGCAAATCATGACACTGTCAAGTATAATATGGGTTTATTCAATAATTTCAATTTTCAAAACGCAACACGAAATATTTTAAAACATGTAAAACAAATAGAAACAGATAAAATAAATTTTACGTCTCTCATGTAGTTTCGATGCATATGTATTTACGCTCTTTCTCGATGTATGTGTATTCTTACTCGGGTTGTATGCAGTTCCTTCCTGAAGATGGAACCTGCTTAATACGGAATCACGATGTTTTAAGGCGTAGTACGTCAGCGCATTTAGTTTCAATTTCGCAGAAGGCCAAAGGCTCTGCGAGACGTGTCCGTAGCAGTCCATACACTCAAGAGGCGTGTGTCGAAAGCCCTGACCATCCGGCTCGTCCAAAGACTTAGAGCAGCGTAATGGGTGTGTATTTTTTGTTCATTTTCCTTAAAAAATGTAATTGTGAAAAAAGGGAACAACACAAATAGTATACAGGATACTCGGTAAAGAACATAAACATGTTTAAAGAGCCTTGCTGCCCCAATAGGGAATCGAATCCCGGATTTCCGAACTGGCCAGTCGAGGTTGTGCCGTCGAGATACTGGGACCAATTTGCTAGCTCTTATCGTTGAAGTGGATTCTGCATTATCCCCTCTTTAATATCAGAATAGCGGGCAACTGACAATCTGGCTGACCACCTCCTGCTATTATTACCTCAGGCTAGCCTCTTGCTACTATTTTTACCCAGGTTACTCTCCTGCTTGGTGATTATATTCTCAATTTGAAATTGACGCTCATTCTTCCAGAGTCCAACGAATCCGTACCAGTCATACTGTGGTCACTTTCAGAACTCCGACATCTTTGCACTTACCTACAGTGTTGGTTTGTTTGGGCGCCATTGTAAAGAACCTTGTTGCTCTGACAGGGAATCGAACCTCGGACGGTTTATGGTTAGTTAGATCGCATTTAGAAAAAATCTGATGTGGGCAGCACATGACTTTCCTTATATAATGCAATGAATGTACTACTTTTAGAATAAAGAAATAGGTTATTCTTATAGAAGATACTTACATCCTTTCCAGTATATTGAATTTTTGTCAATTAGTCGTAATTTTCACTAATTTAGCGTCATTTTTATCCTTTTGGCGAGATTTTCGTTAATTTAGCAATATGTAAAAAAAGTCGCCATGTTGGCGTTATTCCGTTAAATTCATTGCAAATATTCGCCAAGCGTTATAGACGGAGATATAAGTTATTCTTATAGCAGATAAATGATTGTTGGTCTTCTTTTCAATATTACTCAAAGCGTCTTTTTGCATGAATGAAATATCTACATCTACGAGAATGATGTCACCGAATCGCATGATAATAAATATCGCATGAATTACATATAAAAAGGGAACATGTTTCTCAGCAGTTAATATATATATATTTTTTAATTTCTGGGAATTTTTTATATTTATTTAAAAATTCTGCAATATCTCAAGAACGGTTCAATCTAGAGTTCCAAAGTTTTGTTAATCGTTTTATAAGAAAATATTACATATTAAATGTCAATTTGAGTAATTTTATTAAATATTTTGATTTTTTGATGATTTTTCAAAATTTCACTCGAAACATTAGAAGGGTTCTGAGTATTCGATTGTGTTTAAAAACAATAGGCTTCCAGTATTCACGGATTGTAATTTTTGTATCTAATGTCATTCGAATCTTTCCATTCGTTCGTGAGATATCGCCTCCACACACACACAGAGACATCACCTCAAACATGTTCGATCCGTGATCAGGGATGCTTGAAACATGCTCTCTCGCCGAAAACTCGAATTCGAATTAGTCCCGTCACAATACTTTCCTTATGCTTTATACTATGTGTATAAGAAAAGTAATAAATAAAAATGATGTTCATTAGAAACTTTGAAAGTAAATGCTAACAGCATTTTTTTAAAAATATAACACTACTTATTCGGAATTTTGTATACAGACTAACGTTTTAATTTCTAATGCGTCAAATTTTTATGATTCTCTGAATTTTATCTCTTAAATTTCAGTAAGAAAAACAAATTTAGATTTTATTTTTGAAAGGAATGCGATTTATGTATAAAAGTTCCTTATCCTTCACTGACATATTCTGTCTGATTTGAATTAAATATTAAAGTTTACTTTAGAACTCAAAAGTCTTGCACTCTTAAGCAAAAATATTCCATGTAGAAATACTTTTCAAACGAAGTTTAGAATATTTTTTAAATTTGAAAACGAGATTTAAAAATATATTTAAATTATGATAAAATCTCCAGGTCAACAATCGAATAAATATATTTGGAATAGTTTAGGGAATATTTAAATGTTCAGGGAATAAACTCCGCAAACATATTTCTTTCATAATATCAACATTTTAGGGAATTTATTTTCGAAGATATATTTATTTAATTACGAATATTGTTACTGTATATTTATATTTTCTGTGTGTTTAAAAATACATTAAAAACATTCAGAGATAAAACTGTTGCAACTAATTTTGCTGTTACTTAATTTTTTTTATAAATATATGATTGTATATATTGACTTATTACTTTATTTTATATTTATTTTCAGAAATGGCTTGTAAGATGTTTGTAAAAATGTTGACAATAGTTATCACATGTGTTACTACCTTTCCACACACTCCAGAAACTACTTAAAATTTAAATATTTGCACATTTATATTATCGATCACGGTACAGAATATGTCGTTACCGTATTTTTGATTTACCCACCAAGAGTGGAACATATGTTTTAAGCTATTTTTTTATCTTTTAACCTCTTCAGATGTCCCTAGTGACCTAGGAGGCTAAATTTATAGTACCGACTACGAGGCAGAAACTAATGGAAACAGAGTTTCGATTTCTTGTCTTTGTATACAAATATTTTAAGTGTTGCCAGACCTTGAAAATCGTTCAGCCTCACCGATGACTGAGAAAGCTGAATCTTAGCACAATTACAATACTGACCACGTTGCGGAAACTAACTATGGCGATTTTTTTAAATTATTCCGGTACAGATGACAACGTAGCATTTAAAAATCTAATATATCCCTTACCTCGGTGATCTACAAGTAGTTATATTATCGATGCTGGAAAGATGGTAATTAAACCAAGTTTTGATTAAGAAGAATTTTTAGACAATAAGTTTAGATAATAATATTATTAAACGAAATTCACTTGTTAAAAAATTGCAATTTGTAACTTTTGATGGTGTTCGTTTTACTGTCCTTTACAGGTTTAAATACTATTATAATATAAATAAATAATTATGTTAAAGATTAGATACAAATGTGCATAAAATTGAAGATAACAATGCTTTCAATGAAGCAACTACTATTAATGGAACAATTTCGGGCTCTTCACTACCAACTAGCAGGACGCGACAGACCAGTGGTTAGCGTGCGGGGATTGTACTGTGTAGGCACGGGTTCGATTCCCGCCACTGCCGAAACTGCCGCCGAATTCACGTGGAGTACCATCTCGTTAAGCATGTGGGTCCGTAAGTCCTTCAGAGAGATTGGTGGTAGGGAAAGGAGGGTGAGGACCCTGTGCATGTCTCCCCCACTGGGTTCCGGTCTAAATTGGGGGGCACTTCCCGGCCTTACAAACAGATACCTTACACCTTTCTTGTAGGTCAGGCGGTCTGGGTCTCAACAACGACAACTACCAACTAGCCGTAAAGTGCACAAGCAACAAGAAAACTTGCTGCACTCTGCAATTTTGAAAACTTCTTATTATTCTACTAATTAATATATCATATACAATATCATTAAATACATGATAGATTAATTTAATCAGACCTCGCAGACAGCATCTAATTTAAAGTATGTTTATCTCAGCGTGTACAAGAAGAAAATGTTGAAGTTTATAATGACATTTAATTTACAGTCTGTCACAGTTTGCTCATTATTGTCTTGAACCTTGACCACTGAAGCCTCGTACAGTCTTAGCTTAATATTACATAAATCATAACCCTTGTCTGTAGTATGCCTTACTCCGTTTGTTACCATTGAGTCTAAAAATTGCAGCGTCTAACAAATTTTGTTAACACTACTGTTATATGATATTCGGTACTAAAAAGGAGCAATCACGAATTCTGCCGAGTAATATTAGTTGTTGCACTGTGAGGATGATAAACTGTGTTAACTCCCTTCCATCTATAAACGATTTTTGTGAATATAGAAATGAATAAGTTAAACGGTTTATAAATGAGTATTGCAAGCTATAAGCACACCATGAACAATACCGCTGGTAATCTTGTTATAAAATCTACTATGGATGTTTCTTACTTTCTTTATATACATAGTATAATATACAAGGAAAGTATTATGACGTGGACGAAAATTCGAATTCGAGTTTTTGATATGAGAGAATGTTTCAAGCATCTCTGAACACGAGTCAAACGTTTTTGAGGTAATGGTTGTGTGTGTGTGTGTGTGTCAGTGATTCTGTTGAGACGATATCTCACGAACCAGAGAAAACAATTCGACCGATATTTAATACAAAAATTGCAATCCGTGAATACTTGAAGTCTATTGTCATTAAACGCAATCGAATGTTCAGATATCCATACAATTTTCGAGTGAAATATTGAAAAAATTAAAAAAATAAAAGCCATTAATAAAGTTACGCAACTCATGAATCTTTATGTAATTTTTCATTAGAAAAAGATTGACATAGACTTTAGAAAGATATCATGAACCGTTCTCGAGATATTGCAAAATTTCCAAATTAATTTATCAAGAAATCACATAAAATAATCTTAACTATTGTGAAATAAGTTCACTTTTCATATGTAATGTAATGCGATAAATTTGTTGAAATCATTCTCGTAGATCTAGGGCTTTCCATTCACGAGAAAATATACTTTGTGGAATACTTTTGTATTGGGACACCAATATTCATTTATCAGCTCTAAGAATAACATATTTCTCCGTACCTATCGCTTTGCGATATTTTATTGACATATTTGACAGAATATCGTCACTTAGAGACTTTTTTAAATATTGCCAAATTAACGAAAATGTTGCTAAATTGATAAAAATGACGTCTAATCAATGAAAGTGAATTAATTGATAAAATTTATAAATTGATAAATTGATTACTAATTGATTACTAATTGATAAAATTTCAATATCTCTAGCTGGATATCGCCAACTTGGCGACTTTTTGAATATTGCAAAATTAACGAAAGTGCCACAAAATTTATAAAAATATCGCCAAATTGATAAAAATTATGCTAAATGGGAATTAATGTTTTTCAAATTTTAAATTCCGTCATATGACGGGCAAGTAGTAAAGAAGTAGCGGTTCACTGACAATCCGGTATGGCGGTATAGCGGTATGGGTGACGTCATCCCCGATGACGTCATCGGCTTATCTTATCGGATGACGTCATCGGCTTATCTTATCAGATAATCTTATCAGATAAGCTTATCTTATCGGATGACGTCATCGGCTTATCTTATCGGATGACTCACTCGATAAGATTATTGGATGACGTCATGTACTGACACAGACAGTGGGGTTGAAGAAGAACTTGGCGGCCATCTTGGAAATTTAGGTGGCGCCCTCTATGGGCAGGTTGGAGAACTGTGTTGGCTAAAAGGAAAGAATTGGTTCTGGACTGAGCTGGATTCGAACTGGGGACCGCTTGCACTGTAGGACAGTGCTTTAACCAGTATACAGTTTGCGACTTATAAGCAGATGGTGAATGCACGATATCTTCCCTGCGAAAGGAGTTGGGGACTTAGAATATTTTCTGAACTTTTACGATTGGATTTAATGAGCGCGAATGAATTAAGATTTTAATTAATTTTTAATAAATGAATAAAATGTATTATAAAAAAAAATGGAATATGCTCATAATTGATTTTTAATAAGGGGATTATTTTTTAATGATTGGGTAATTATTGTTTTTATGAAATGTTTAGGAAAGTGCTTGAAGACATTTACGAAAGTTTAGACGACGGTGATGGCGCCATCTATTGACACTTGAATGAAATACATGCGACGAATTTTAATACAATTAATTTCAGAATGCGGTTTTTGTGTTCTTTTAATTAGGTAGTCGGACGAGGACTTAATAATTTTAGCTTCACGCTCATACATGTTTTAATGAATGAAGCTAATTTTTTTTTTATGTTGGCCGTTCATTAGAATTTTAAGGACGGGGTGTATGTTTTTGAATTTTAATGAAATGATTTTTGGGGTATTTTTGAATGAAGGAATGGGAGACTCCATAGTGAACTAGAATATCGCATGTTTGATGTTATAAATTTTTACCACAAGTTGGGTACAGGATTTGATCCTTTTAGAAGAGATGTATCAGCCAAGATTTATGTTTTAAAAGCCTGTGAGATTTTAGGAATAGGTTATACTACTCGCTGAACACGTTTCGACAATTTTTTCAGCTAACAAGAATGCATTCATGGAGTTCTGCGATGATTTACTGGGAATATAGTAAAAGTACTATGCATGATTTTTTTACATCCTTTTTAAAATTTTACATGCTACTAAACACGAATTGACTATATTTTTTTTTCGGTGGCCCATAAATTTTTCGCAAACTCATTCCTGAAAGAAACGTGATTAATACACATCATTAAAAAACTTACTTTTTAAACTTACCATGACTCTCACAGCTGAAAAACAAAACATACATTAAAAATTATAATACCAGAAACTTGTTAAATAATATACATTGGTAGTAACAAATATTTTTTTTTAGGTTTAAGCCCACCATCCACCCGGTGTCTTCGAACCGCCTCAAACCTTGTACATTTTTTTTTTAAATTTTCTTTTCAATTAAATAAATCTAACAGCATATACGACTATTATAATAACGAAATGATTTTTTTTTCTTTTTATAAAAATAATAATGAAACTTAGAACTCACATCCAACGTCTTCACTAGCGGCTGGCTAAACTCCAAATGATTGACACACTCTCATTACGCTATTAAGAATTAGATCTTATCTATAATGACGTCAGCATTATGAGGTGTTGGCACCTATTTTTTCTAATAATATATTTCTAGTAACTGGATACTTCAGGGGTCTGATTTGGTACACATAATCTGAAATACATCATTTTAATTATATTGTGCATTGAATATGATTTGGCCATTTTTAAAGTGGTGGATGTAATTGAAATATCGAAGTTTAGAATTTAACAAGCTAACGAATCGAATATTTTCACCCACAAAACTTTAGCTTTAAGTTTAAATAAAATAAAAGCCAGTGAATATCATTTGACCATTTTAACAGTGAAGGGTATAATTTTTACTACCATTATAGAACTTAGAAGTGAGTGTACAGTTTCGATTATTTTTACAGAACACCAACACATTTTAAAATCTATTGAATAGGAATAGGCCATTTTGCACATACATGTACCTAGATTTCAACACCCAGTATTAAAACCTACTAAACATGAAACGTGTAAGTATTGTGTGAGATTTTATCGCACTAACTTTTAAACTCTTTAAATTTTTAAAAATGTCCGAAATAGTTGTATTTCATTGGTAGACATAAATTGTATGGCGTACATTTTTTTTTTTTTTTTTTTTTTTTTTTTGAAAAAATATATGTTTCCACAGCTTTTAAAATAGATTTCTACAGTTGTACACTACGGTTCTAGAATTTTCTAAATATGAATCGACTGTTTGAACTACCAATGGTGTTTTTACCGATGCAAATATTTACAACACAAATATTTCGATGAAACCGAACTTAGTTGAAGCTTCTATGTATGAATATTTAGAATCATTTCATATAATTCTTATATTCACATTGAAAATAGTTAACAAAATTAGAACTCACGGAGCGACATCTTCACAGCTTACCGCCAACACTCCAAATGAGACACACGCACTCATTACAGCATTAAAAATTAGATCTTATCTATAATGACGTCATTATGTTGACGTGTTGCCACCAGGCAGTTATTTTTTCTTAATTATAGCGCATTGTATACGATTTAACCATTTTTAAAGTGATGGATGTAATTTTAGCACCGAAGTTTAGAATTTAACAAGCTAAGGAACAGGAATCGAGCATTTTTACAGACATGATTGTATTTTACTATTTTACCGAATTGTTTGCATCTTAGCGAATGTTTGATGAACTAGGATTTTTTTTTTATTTTTTTATTTTTTTAATCTTACTCAAGGCCTAAGACTCCTTTAGCGCATAAAATTATGATATTTTAATAAAATTTGCAAAAATTGCACAATACTTAGTGGATAATTACTGAATAAGAGATATGTTTTTAATGTTACAGCAGCATCTAAAGCCCCTTAAATCGGCATATTTTTAAAACTGTCATGAATTTTAGGGGAATAGAATATCACTTAACGATTTTTTTTAAGGACATGCGATTGTCAACATTGAATTTAAATGAAAGACTGACCCTCTAGGCCAAGTGTAGTACATTGTAATAATATTAAAATATGAAAGATATGCATTTAACTCTTTAAAAGAAACATGTAGTGAGTTTTGATATCTTAATACGAGACATTATTGACATGTACATAAAAATGTCATGATCTCGCGGGTGTAGGCGCACCCTATAATCATTCAATTCATAATGAATGTCCACATTTGAATGTACATATTTAACATCACCTGGAAAATGATAGGGCGAAACTGAGATCTGAGACAAAATTTTACACTTCCTACGAAATAAATCCCAAACTTCGTAGACTTTTAGGAAGCTAGGGCTAAATTTTCAACTATTCTTAGAGATTGAAACACAACATTGGTTACGAATCTTCATACTTTAGAGAATGGAACATAACTTAGCATTTATTTTGAATGAATTCAGAATTTTGACATTGATTATAAATTTTATGATTTAAACACTGAATATAAATTTTATAAATTAATCTCTGTAAAGTGCAAATATCGTTCATTACGAAACTCATGCTGTAATCATTTTATATGATTCGAATAAATTTATTTTTAATTTCTTTTGTATTTTATTTTAAAAAGCGATATTAGTAAACCTGTTATACTTGAATGTATAGATACATAACCTACGAGTACATAGCATTTTTAAATAAAACATGTTAAAAATGAGTTGATGAATGTAAATAAGGAGTTCAGTTTGAAAGATAAAAATCCATTTAATGAATCTATTCTTCATAAAATACACATTAAGCATTATTTGTTGCACATTTAATCAAACAAGTTAAAATAATTTCCTTATCGCACATTCATAGTCCTCTGATTTAAATGACTTGAAAAAATTTCGATCATACCAGTAAAAGACTTCTTCACCACGCAACAAAACTTTCTTTGCTATGTTATTAATGTCAAGATTTAGAAGTACCTGTTCAGCCACTCTGTTGTACATTTCTAATGGAGTACTGTAAAGACATTCATGGTAACTTTGTTCTTCAATTTGACTAACACAGCCAACACATTTGAAAAGTTTTCTTACATGATACATCATGCTCTCATGAATACATGAGATTAATTGTTCGAATGCAAAATTTTTATCACAAATAACTGATGGTAGAAAGGTTATCGTGTCCTTTATTTTTAATATTTGAGCAGGAAGCCACTCTAGAAATATACTTTCTCGAAGTTCCATACTAATGTTGTTGACGCAATTCATTAAACATGCTATTTGATTTTTATCTAAGGTAATATGACACTGCGTTAGACAAAATTTTGAATCATATAATTGAATTATCTTCTGTAAATGAAGTTTTCCATTGTCATTGAAACAGAACAACTCATTGCGACTGACGAAAGAGGTATCCGCATATAGACTATTGAACGACCACAATTTTTGTGAAAATTCACTCCAAGTAGCAGGTGACAATGTAACCCATTCACGCGTAGGCACTAGTTCATTTCGTTCGTTAGAGATATATCTCCATATATACACTTTTAGCTTCTCATGGCGAAGTTTCAAATATACATAGACACCAGAACCTAAATGCCAACGACGGAGTGCATCTTGCACGGAATCTGAAGAAGGAAATTCAGTCGAAACAGATTCTGTAGTGGCGGCTAACACTCCGCTGTGTGCTAGAGCACAAGAAAGCAGATCTTGAGATGAGTTTCCGACCTCGGTGAGGACTTGTGAATCGGCAGTGGTGGATGTTTCTGCTGGGGGTATGGAAGACATAAGATAGGTGTCTAACCAATCCACCACAAAGTTTGATGAAGGTGAATTAATCACATTTGAGACGATATCCACAGATTTTGTTTCATCTAGGGTAGGAACCGACAACTCCACACTATTTCCACTAGAAATTAACTGTTCGAGTGATGGCATACTTTGAATTTTAGACATTACTTGCAGATAATAACATCCAAGTACCACATTCACAGTATAAGATTTATTTTTAAAACACTATGATCTTAAAATACTATAATTTTCTCGCAGCTGTGAACGAACCGAACCTATCCACGCAACGTCCAAAGTTGAAATGGTTTCTCGGACCACGTCATAAGACTAATCACGTGACCTAAATAGAGTGTCGTGTGCAAATAGATTACATATGATAAGACATGAAGGGGTTAGAACTGGTAATTTTCAATGAATCGCACAACATCGGTTTGTGCCAAGCGCAATTGTTATCTACGTGGGAGGCTGTCTACATTATTTTATTCATCTTCGAAATCATAAAGTGGAAATATGTACCAAACTTAGTTAAAATTCATAATTTTTAATCACACTATCATTAAATACATAGGAACATTTTGTATATTTTTTTATCTTTAGGGGATATGCTTACCACATCGCACAGAATATACAAGAATAGTTAGCAAAAACATGAAAATAAACTTACAGAATGAGGTCTTCACCAGCCGACATCCAAACTAGAAATGAACGATATGCACCCTAACTGCAATACTAAAATGAGAGCTTATCTTACCTAAGATCTAACATATGATGACGTCATTGGTCCAAAGTTCACAAGATGGCGTCATAGTCCAAAGCAGATCTTTCTTAATTACTTATTTTTTAATTACGGCTTATTGTTTTAATTACTCCCTATTTTTTAATTACTGCTTAATTTTTATAATTATGAATAGGTGATTCATAATTATAAAAATTAAGCAGTAATTACTTATGATCACCTATTCATAATTATAAAAATTAAGCAGTAATTAAAAATAGGGAGTAATTAAATTAGGAAGTAATTAATAGGGAGTGCTTAATTTTTATAATTATGGGTAATATATATATGGGTAATATATATAGTATTTTATAATTATGCTTAATTTTTATGTATATATGGAGATATATCTCTAACGAACGAAATGAACTAGTGCCTACGCGTGAATGGGTTACATTGTCACCTGCTACTTGGAGTGAATTTTCACAAAAATTGTGGTCGTTCAATAGTCTATATGCGGATACCTCTTTCGTCAGTCGCAATGAGTTGTTCTGTTTCAATGACAATGGAAAACTTCATTTACAGAAGATAATTCAATTATATGATTCAAAATTTTGTCTAACGCAGTGTCATATTACCTTAGATAAAAATCAAATAGCATGTTTAATGAATTGCGTCAACAACATTAGTATGGAACTTCGAGAAAGTATATTTCTAGAGTGACTTCCTGCTCAAATATTAAAAATAAAGGACACGATAACCTTTCTACCATCAGTTATTTGTGATAAAAATTTTGCATTCGAACAATTAATCTCATGTATTCATGAGAGCATGATGTATCATGTAAGAAAACTTTTCAAATGTGTTGGCTGTGTTAGTCAAATTGAAGAACAAAGTTACCATGAATGTCTTTACAGTACTCCATTAGAAATGTACAACAGAGTGGCTGAACAGGTACTTCTAAATCTTGACATTAATAACATAGCAAAGAAAGTTTTGTTGCGTGGTGAAGAAGTCTTTTACTGGTATGATCGAAATTTTTTCAAGTCATTTAAATCAGAGGACTATGAATGTGCGATAAGGAAATTTTTTAACTTGTTTGATTAAATGTGCAACAAATAATGCTTAATGTGTATTTTATGAAGAATAGATTCATTAAATGGATTTTTATCTTTCAAACTGAACTCCTTATTTACATTCATCAACTCATTTTTAACATGTTTTATTTAAAAATGCTATGTACTCGTAGGTTATGTATCTATACATTCAAGTATAACAGGTTTACTAATATCGCTTTTTAAAATAAAATACAAAAAAAAATTAAAAATAAATTTATTCGAATCATATAAAATGATTACAGCATGAGTTTCGTAATAAACGATATTTGCACTTTACAGAGATTAATTTATAAAATTTATATTCAGTGTTTAAATCATAAAATTTATAATCAATGTCAAAATTCTGAATTCATTCAAAATAAATGCTAAGTTATGTTCCATTCTCTAAAGTATGAAGATTCGTAACCAATGTTGTGTTTCAATCTCTAAGAATAGTTGAAAATTTAGCCCTAGCTTCCTAAAAGTCTACGAAGTTTGGGATTTATTTCGTAGGAAGTGTAAAATTTTGTCTCAGATCTCAGTTTCGCCCTATCATTTTCCAGGTGATGTTAAATATGTACATTCAAATGTGGACATTCATTATGAATTGAATGATTATAGGGTGCGCCTACACCCGCGAGATCATGACATTTCTATGTACATGTCAATAATGTCTCGTATTAAGATATCAAAACTCACTACATGTTTCTTTTAAAGAGTTAAATGCATATCTTTCATATTTTAATATTATTAAAATGTACTACACTTGGCCTAGAGGGTCAGTCTTTCATTTAAATTCAATGTTGACAATCGCATGTCCTTAAAAAAAAATCGTTAAGTGATATTCCATTCCCCTAAAATTCATGACAGTTTTAAAAATATGCCGATTTAAGGGGCTTTAGATGCTGCTGTAACATTAAAAACATATCTCTTATTCAGTAATTATCCACTAAGTATTGTGCAATTTTTGCAAATTTTATTAAAATATCATAATTTTATGCGCTAAAGGAGTCTTAGGCCTTGAGTAAGATTAAAAAAATAAAAAATAAAAAAAAAAATCCTAGTTCATCAAACATTCGCTAAGATGCAAACAATTCGGTAAAATAGTAAAATACAATCATGTCTGTAAAAATGCTCGATTCCTGTTCCTTAGCTTGTTAAATTCTAAACTTCGGTGCTAAAATTACATCCATCACTTTAAAAATGGTTAAATCGTATACAATGCGCTATAATTAAGAAAGAATAACTGCCTGGTGGCAAAACGTCAACATAATGACGTCATTATAGATAAGATCTAATTTTTAATGCTGTAATGAGTGCGTGTGTCTCATTTGGAGTGTTGGCGGTAAGCTGTGAAGATGTCGCTCCGTGAGTTCTAATTTTGTTAACTATTTTCAATGTGAATATAAGAATTATATGAAATGATTCTAAATATTCATACATAGAAGCTTCAACTAAGTTCGGTTTCATCGAAATATTTGTGTTGTAAATATTTGCATCGGTAAAAACACCATTGGTAGTTCAAACAGTCGATTCATATTTAGAAAATTCTAGAACCGTAGTGTACAACTGTAGAAATCTATTTTAAAAGCTGTGGAAACATATATTTTTTCAAAAAAAAAAAAAAAAAAAAAAAAATGTACGCCATACAATTTATGTCTACCAATGAAATACAACTATTTCGGACATTTTTAAAAATTTAAAGAGTTTAAAAGTTAGTGCGATAAAATCTCACACAATACTTACACGTTTCATGTTTAGTAGGTTTTAATACTGGGTGTTGAAATCTAGGTACATGTATGTGCAAAATGGCCTATTCCTATTCAATAGATTTTAAAATGTGTTGGTGTTCTGTAAAAATAATCGAAACTGTACACTCACTTCTAAGTTCTATAATGGTAGTAAAAATTATACCCTTCACTGTTAAAATGGTCAAATGATATTCACTGGCTTTTATTTTATTTAAACTTAAAGCTAAAGTTTTGTGGGTGAAAATATTCAATTCGTTAGCTTGTTAAATTCTAAACTTCGATATTTCAATTACATCCACCACTTTAAAAATGGCCAAATCATATTCAATGCACAATATAATTAAAATGATGTATTTCAGATTATGTGTACCAAATCAGACCCCTGAAGTATCCAGTTACTAGAAATATATTATTAGAAAAAATAGGTGCCAACACCTCATAATGCTGACGTCATTATAGATAAGATCTAATTCTTAATAGCGTAATGAGAGTGTGTCAATCATTTGGAGTTTAGCCAGCCGCTAGTGAAGACGTTGGATGTGAGTTCTAAGTTTCATTATTATTTTTATAAAAAGAAAAAAAAATCATTTCGTTATTATAATAGTCGTATATGCTGTTAGATTTATTTAATTGAAAAGAAAATTTAAAAAAAAAATGTACAAGGTTTGAGGCGGTGCGAAGACACCGGGTGGATGGTGGGCTTAAACCTAAAAAAAAATATTTGTTACTACCAATGTATATTATTTAACAAGTTTCTGGTATTATAATTTTTAATGTATGTTTTGTTTTTCAGCTGTGAGAGTCATGGTAAGTTTAAAAAGTAAGTTTTTTAATGATGTGTATTAATCACGTTTCTTTCAGGAATGAGTTTGCGAAAAATTTATGGGCCACCGAAAAAAAAATATAGTCAATTCGTGTTTAGTAGCATGTAAAATTTTAAAAAGGATGTAAAAAAATCATGCATAGTACTTTTACTATATTCCCAGTAAATCATCGCAGAACTCCATGAATGCATTCTTGTTAGCTGAAAAAATTGTCGAAACGTGTTCAGCGAGTAGTATAACCTATTCCTAAAATCTCACAGGCTTTTAAAACATAAATCTTGGCTGATACATCTCTTCTAAAAGGATCAAATCCTGTACCCAACTTGTGGTAAAAATTTATAACATCAAACATGCGATATTCTAGTTCACTATGGAGTCTCCCATTCCTTCATTCAAAAATACCCCAAAAATCATTTCATTAAAATTCAAAAACATACACCCCGTCCTTAAAATTCTAATGAACGGCCAACATAAAAAAAAAATTAGCTTCATTCATTAAAACATGTATGAGCGTGAAGCTAAAATTATTAAGTCCTCGTCCGACTACCTAATTAAAAGAACACAAAAACCGCATTCTGAAATTAATTGTATTAAAATTCGTCGCATGTATTTCATTCAAGTGTCAATAGATGGCGCCATCACCGTCGTCTAAACTTTCGTAAATGTCTTCAAGCACTTTCCTAAACATTTCATAAAAACAATAATTACCCAATCATTAAAAAATAATCCCCTTATTAAAAATCAATTATGAGCATATTCCATTTTTTTTTATAATACATTTTATTCATTTATTAAAAATTAATTAAAATCTTAATTCATTCGCGCTCATTAAATCCAATCGTAAAAGTTCAGAAAATATTCTAAGTCCCCAACTCCTTTCGCAGGGAAGATATCGTGCATTCACCATCTGCTTATAAGTCGCAAACTGTATACTGGTTAAAGCACTGTCCTACAGTGCAAGCGGTCCCCAGTTCGAATCCAGCTCAGTCCAGAACCAATTCTTTCCTTTTAGCCAACACAGTTCTCCAACCTGCCCATAGAGGGCGCCACCTAAATTTCCAAGATGGCCGCCAAGTTCTTCTTCAACCCCACTGTCTGTGTCAGTACATGACGTCATCCAATAATCTTATCGAGTGAGTCATCCGATAAGATAAGCCGATGACGTCATCCGATAAGATAAGCTTATCTGATAAGCTTATCTGATAAGATAAGCCGATGACGTCATCGGGGATGACGTCACCCATACCGCCATACCGGATTGTCAGTGAACCGCTACTTCTTTACTACTCGGGCATGCCTTTTAGTATACTCCTATTAGAAAGCTCTTTTCACTATTTGTTTGCAACTCTTGGCGATACATTTAGAGAACTTGGGCATTAATCTAATGACAAATCGCCATCTTATCAATATTAACCCCAGTTTGACGAACAGATCATCAAAATTGTAAAAGTGTCTCCAAGTTAATAAAAATAGCACCTAATTGATGAATTTATTATTTACATATTTTAATATATGGACTATATTGTTTATTGAGGATGAAAAGAATTTTTATAACTATTAATTTAGAGTTGTGCGAACTATAAGTTTATTGAGTACGAAAAGTTTTGCATGCTGTCATCAGGAAAACCACAAATGTGCAAATCAACGTTAAATAAAGTATGTCACGGATCTTATACATCCATTTCAAGAATAAGCGCTTTCTATTTAGTCCCCAGTAACTCAACTGTAGAGCGTCGTCTGTCCATAGATCTAGATTCTATTCTTGGTTGGAACCAAGGTTCTTTACAATGCTATACAATATTTTTTCAGCGTGAAAGAAGCAAATTCATTGCATTATATAAGGAAAGCCTTGTGCTGTCCACATCAGATTTTTTTTCATTATCCTTAATCAATAATAAGGAGAGTTTTGTGACGGGTTGGAAATTTCAACTCGAGTTTTCAAGAGCACGTTTCAAGCACCCGAGAACACGAATCAAACGTTTTTGATATGATAGCTGTGTGTGTGCGTATGTCAGTGAGTCTGTGGAGACGATATCTCACGAACGAATCGTGCGATTCGAACAAAATTTGGTATAAAAATTACAATCCGTGCATACTGGAAGTCTATTGTTTTTATGTTTTTAAACGACATTGAAGGTTCAGGACCCCCCCCCCTAAATTTTAAAGTGAAATATTTTAAAAGACATAAACAATCAAAACCTTTAATAAAGTTACGTAAATAGTCATTTCTTATGAAATTTTTTATTAGAAAACGATTGGCGCAAATTTTATAAAGCTAGTTTGAACCGTTCTCGAGATAGTCCACATTGTTCAAATAAATTTATCAAAATATCACAAAAATATTAACTTTAGTGAAATATGATCACTTTCCTTATGATATATTGTGCTTTAAATTAGATGATATCATTTCCGTGGATCTAGCGCATTCCATTAATGAGAAAAGGTATTTTGGTTAATATTTTTGTATTTGAAAGCTAACGGTCATTTATCTTCTGTAAGAATAACTTATGTTTTCGTCCATAACCCGTGGCGAGATTTTAGTGGACTGTTGCCAAATTGGCGACTTCATAAAATATTGTCAAATTAACAAAAATGTCGCCAAATTTATAAATATTACTCTACAATGAAAATGACGACTAATTGATGAAAAAACATAAGAATAGACTATAAGAATAAGGCCGTTCTCCGTCCTTCCGTTTGTAACGCATGGCCAGAAATTTAGTGGGACGTCGTTAACTTGGCGACTACTTCAAATGCTGCCAAAGTAACAAATATGTCGTTAAATTGGTAAAAATGACTCCAAATTTTAAGTAATGTATCGCAAATTCCGATATCCGTCATATGGCGGGCATACCTTCTGGTATATAAGGAATGCTCATCTCTTTGTTTGTCTGCACTTGGTGATGCATGTTGTGAACTTGGTGAATCATTTAGCAAAGAATCACCAACTTGGCGATATTTCGTCCTGATTGACAAAAATATCGTCAAAATTGCAAGAATGACGCTAAATTAATGAAAATGAAGTTTAATTGATGAATTCATTATTAACATATATTAATATACATACTATATCGCTTATTAAAGATGCTATCCGTGTTAATAACTGTTTATTTAGAGTAGCGCGAAATATAAGTTAATTGGATACTTTGAAATAGTTTTACATATTTTCATCCGAAAAATTGACAAATGTACAATTCAACGATACCACCACAGTACCTTGGATCTTATACATTATAATTTTTCAGTAAAAGGAGTAAATACATTTCATTATATAAGGAAAGTAATTTGCTGCCAACATCAGATTTTTAGCACTTTACAAAAAAGTTGAAAAGTGTTTATGAATTTGTTTATTCTGTCTGTCTGTCTGTCCGTTAGTACGATAACTGCCGTAAAAATGACTTAATCAAAATTAAATTTTAGTATGTTGTTCAGAAGGTCTGTAGAACCTATGGGAATAAAAATGAATAATACCACCCAGTTAGTTTTGGATTGAACCCGGGTTGAAAAAATGAAATACATTGAACCCTATGAGATCTGATTTTTTAAACATTTTCTGAGCGGATTTAAAATTCATAAATTGCTTCGAAAATTTTAGGTAATATTCAAATTGTTCCATAAAATATATAAAAAAAATTCAGCGAAATATATTCAGTAGTTTTAAAAAAAAATTAAAATAATAATTACACATCTTATATGAAGAGATCACGTGATCATGATATGAAAAGATCACGTGACCCACTTCAAAATGATATATGGCATCCATCTTGTCTCAAAATCGTGATTTTTAAAGTTATTTTTAATTCATATTGAGTGTTGTATCCGTCCTAAAACCACTTTATTTTTGCTTAAATTCCGTGCATCTACAAACTGAAGCAACCCAATTACAATATATTTGAGTTTAAATAATCATCCAAATGTGATTATTTCTACAACGAAGCCTATTTTTCACTTATGTAAAATGTAAACAGCAAAATATGTAGGATGAGTTGTATTAGAATTGCTGCATTTCTTTAACACATAATTATTCAGCTCATGGAGTTTGCATAGCTGATATGAATGAAATATTCATTGATTTTACAAAGAGAAGGACGATTTTTTTCGATGAAGTTTTAAGCATAGAGTTTAATTACTTGTAGCTCATTTCTTACATGTAGCTCATTTCTCTCATTACTTGTAGCTTGTACTTCATTTGAATGAATTTCAGTTGTTTTCGATGAAGTTTTCAAATATAATAAATTATCGTAGTATTATGATAATTCTAAAATTGTTACCGAGGAATGTATCACATTTTAGAGATGATTAAACCAGGCAATTTAAATTTCAATGCCGTCATTTGAATATGAAGTTCATTATTTTAGATTAATGTTTAAGGTTTCAAATATGATAAATTAAAGTAGTATTGTGATAAGTTTTAAAATATTACCGAGGAATGAATTGCATTTTAAAGATGTTTAAATAAAATTGCATTGAAGTTGGAAAGAGTTTCATAATCAATGCTTTAAGCATGATTGATCTTTTTTAATTTCGATGTAGTTTACGAGATATTTTACTTTTTTGCACTTGAAAAATGTTCTTTCGCATCAGCACTCCATAGATATACTATGTCTCGTACAGAAAAGACTACAGTATTGTGGCAATTAATTGAGAAATGCAGTTTTTTTATAAAATTCAGTTTTATTCAAGTTTTCTAAGGATACATTTAAAACTGATAAGTGATATGACCTCCCCGAGACTTTATAACATCACAGACACGTTTCGGCATGGAATGTACTAGACTAGCACATGTAGTTTTAATTTCAACGTCTCTGAACCATATGTCAATAACGGCCGAAATTAGCTAGTCCATCGTCGTACAGTCAAATTTGTGAAGCCGTTTTTTGACAATAGCCCACAAATTTTCTATGGGATTCAAGTCTTGTGAATTCCCGGGCCAATCCAGTACGGTAATATTTTTTTTTGAGCAGAAATTTTTGATTCGCTTCGAAGTGTGACATGGCGTGCTGTCTAGTTGGAAAACGCAATCTCCGTTCGGCCACAGTTTAGCCATGGTTGGAAGCACTTTTCGGATCAATATGACTTCGTAACTGGCACTGCTCATCATTCCCTCTACGGGAACAAGAGATTCTGTCCCCAAAACGCTGAAACAACCCCAAAACATCTTTTTGGGCGGATGCTTGGTTGCTTGATTGATGTGATGGTGATTGAGAGGTTCTCCTTGGCTCCTTCTCACGAACATAGATCTAAATCCCTGAACCACAAAATGTGTTTCGTCAGAAAAGGGAACTTTCTCCCAGTCCTTCTCAGTCCATGTTTTGTATTTCCGTGCCCATTCCAACCTTTTTTTCTTCATGCGAAGCGTCAGAAGCTGCTTCGTATATGGTCGACGTGCTCTCCGTCCGCGTTCTAACAGCCTGTATCGCACTGTTGAAGGTGCAATATCAACACCAGCTGCTACCATGGACTTAGACAGGTCAAAACTGGTTAATCGAGGATTTTTAACACTCATTCAATGTAAAGTTTTGTCGTCACGAGTCGAAGTTGATCTTTTTCGGCTGCATCTTCCACAGCGGTTGGTTCCAGCATTTCCTGTTTCCTGAAACCGCTTCCAGATCCTCCCGACACTTGCTGTACTCACTCCACATATTTTACCTATTTCCTCGAACGTCTTAGAAGTGTGTTCTCTAAGCGCAATCACTTTAGCACCTGTTTCCGCGCTGATATCCATGACGTTAATGAGCCCCGCAACAACTGAGAAACTACCACTGCGGAACACCTGCCACCTGGCGGAGGAATTTGATCACCTGCTGCTTACCAGGTGCATACGAACACCTGCTACTTTGATAATAACTGCAATTTGAACTCTGAGCTAATTTGGAGTGCTTCTTCCTAAGCTTACGTGTGATAAAACGAAAAAAATGACATTTCTCAAATAATTGCCACAATACTGTATAACATGTAGACATACATTTATAGAGAAATAATAGGGTAATACAATGAAATAAACTATTTACCGATTCATGCTGTAGTGCAGTTTGAAATAGCTCGCGAATCGAGGTTTGCGAGCGCAGCGAACAGACAATCAAAGGGAGTTACTGGGGTTGGTGAATCATAGCGAGCAGGAGGCAGAGCCCCTTAGTAAGCCCCTCAGCTATAATTAAACCGTCCGAGTATAAAAGGACGTTAATAAAAATTTATATAACGTCCAAGCATATCGTATATTACTGGCAGGCATTAACACAGTATATTTTCTTTAAGTATTAATTGTTAAGTATCATTGGTCTTGAATGTTACGATTTCGAAATATTGCTGAACAATGCTAATTTTTTAGTATATTCTTGTATTTAGATATTAACATTTATCTTTATGAAAATCTTCACATTTGTAAAAAGTCTTTCACGTCTGTAAACATTCCGAAGGTCGTAAAATGTGTTTAATGTTAAGAACTAAATACAAATGTGCGACACAGAAATATTTCAAGTTTTCACACTTATATATATTTTTGCCTTCAGACGCGTCAATATAGGACGTATTATGTTACTTCATAAAATCTCCACTAGGTTACAATTTATTTGCAGAATTCGTCAATTAAACAAAATGTTTGGACTAGAAAAGGAAACTTTTAATCTTCTATACATAATATGGAATATCTTGTTAATTATTAGAGGAAGCAAATGGAAGTTTTTTCTTCCAATGCCTGAAATAAAATGCGGAATTATTAAAACAGTATAATATTAAATATTTACATGCAATATACAGAACGAATGTCAGTAACTAATATTATTGCGCAATATTAATATTAGTAAGTAATTTCATTTTCAATTTCCATTGCATTCATTGTAAATAACTCTTATAGAGTAAATAAATAAATTATCAGTTAAAAAATCAACACCACAAAAGTTCAATAAAAGTTCAAATCACTTGAATCTCTGTAATTAAAATTTTTCACTGAAAAAAGTTCGTCAAAGAACTGCAGTTCAAACTAAAAGTTTGTCAACACATATTATACACTAAATAAACATAAGCAATGTACTCATTAAATCTATATCAGATCAAGTTTTCAAGTGAAGCAAAATTAAATTTAGATTATTTTAAAAAAAATTAAACATATGCACATTCACCTGGCAATGTTACACACTAATATATCTAACTACTGATACTTTTAACAAAATTGCACATTTCTTTACAAATTGCACAGCATATTTATTTTAACACAATTCCTTCCTTATTAATCTACCAATTTTCATTATTGATAGTTTCATCACATAATACGATATATTTGCTTAACCTTTAACATTAGTACATAATTCTTAATAACAGCAAACAAATTTTTCTTTTAAATTCAGCCATTTAAAACATGTTTTTCACATCCGATTCTTATTTACTCTATAAGAGTTACTTATTTCAGTAAAAATGTAACAATTTTTTCACGGTTTCCATTTTACACATGCTTATAAATTTAATATAAAAATTACTATGTATTTACAATCATAAAAGCCATAACTCGGATAACAGTTTATCATTTTTTTATTCCATTTATGAATGACATCCATAACTTCTTGTGCTACTTAAAATTGAACATATGTCATTAAAACTGTATCGTATTTGTAATAAACCATTAGGAACAATTTCATGCAACTTATATAATTTTACAACTGGACTATGACAAGTATATCTTTTCAGAACCTATCAATAGATCAAATTCTGAAAAGGGTTAGAAAATAAATGTTCGAAACTTTTAATTATCATTATCTGTGGAAATTGCTATGTGATGCATTTATTCATTTTAACCTTAATTACAAAACACTCCTAACGACTTCCTTGTATCAAATGTTACACTTGAGTAGTCTTTGTCCAAATCTTTGATTGCTGTAATTATCTGGAGTGGTTTAAATGTTCTCATGAGTTTCAACATTAACATGATTTGGCATACCGACCCTGAAATAATAGCACCCAGCTGAGAAACCACTTTTGTAGGTTTTAAAAATAATCGAGTATTTTTAATTGAAACTATTTTTAATGAAACTTTGTGATCTATTTATTTTGTTTCTTTCTTGGAATTAGTGCAATATTAAAGTCTTCTAAAATATAAATTTGCAGAGAAATGCATGCCTAAAATGGAGTTCATAGTAAAAATGAAAGCATTCGGCGTGAGTTTATACTACATAAAATTTATATTCACGCTTCTCGAACTTTTAAATTTTAAAATTATACAGATGAAGCTCACTATGTTTACTTCAAATTCTAAATTAATTTCCATTACAAATATTACATATTCTGTTTTAATTAATAAATAAAACTTCAGAGTTTTAACTATTCGAACCATTATATATTACTTCATTACATTCAACAAACTACACTCATTGAACAAACTAACAGGGAGCATTATCAAAGTAACAATTGCTTTTTCACTACAGATAACATACATGGGATAATCTTTAAAAAATCACGCTGAAAATTACCATACTTTTGCAAAAGATACAGAAAACTTGAGCAACATATTTAAGAACACATAAGACAATTATGCAGCATATAGCCGTTTCGAGGATACACTGGATCCCCATTGTCAGTTGCAGCGGACGAAGGGCATCCAGCGTATACTCGAAACTGGTGCATGCTGCATTATTGTCTAATTTGTGCTTAAAAACGTTGCTCAAGTTTTCCTTATACATTGGCCAATTTCACGTTCATCATCTTGCAATAACTAATACTTCCAATCACAACAAAACCATTTTCTATGTACTACAATTTTACGAATCTTTCTTGAGACCAAAAACTTATCTCCTACCATACAGCCGGCTTTAAGTTTCAAAAAGATTGTGCTGAGGTAGTACAATTCTACGGCGGTTCCGTTTATACTCCGTAACCCGAGTATAAAAAGCTCTCTCAAAATAAGACACGCTCAATCTTTTAGATATTTAATGCCAGCTGCGCTGTAGCACTGAATTTGTCATTCTGCGCAGAACTTCTCAAAATTGCGGCACATAGCAATTAATTTTCTTTCTGCTATTATACCTACTATCTCATGCTGTTGAGCATATAATACGTAGGAAATTAGTCCATTGAGCGCCATCTTAGTTGAGTTATGCACATGGAACTCCGTTAACTTCTTGTCTATGCTAAATCGGGGATAGGATACTTATGTAAGTATTCGATATTTATGAGTTAAAGTATATAAAGTATTAGTAAAGTTAAAGTATATATAAAGTATTAGTAAAGTTAAAGTATATAAAGTATATAAAGTATATAAAGTTAAAGTTAAAGAAGTATATAAAGTATATTTATGAGTTTTGGAGTATTCGATATTTATGAGTTAAAATTTGAACAATATATTTTTGTTTATTTGATTTAGATTGAAGATTAAATTCATATTATTTAAAGCATGTATGCCTAAGAGAGGACTGTGCTTTTTGCCTGCCAATCATAGTGAAGCATTAAGCAGGTCAAAATTAGGATAAATGGGACAATTTCTAATGTTTAATATTTTTGCCATTTTATTAGGACATTTTTTACATATTTTATTGCTAAAATAAAACAGTTTAATAGTATTTACCAGAAAAATAATACAGGAAATAAGTAGCCCAGAACTAAAAGTTTTGTAGAATATGCCACTCATCTTGTCCTACTCATTCCCAGCGTGGTTTAAATGAAACAATAAGCGTCATAAATGGGACAAAAGAAAGTTTGGTCTTTTGTATATATTTCAATTTTACAAACAATTTTAAAGTTTATTGATTGAAAGATATGAAATATTATATTGTAAAAATAGTAATTTGTCACAATGACTGTTAATGCATTATATACAAAGCGACGCATATTTAGAACTGCTGACAACAGTGTATCATACAAAATAATATTCGTAATAGTATTTTGTATGATATGTTTAAGATATGATGCCTGTATAAAGGTGTTGTTTAGTAGTTATAGCTGCAACAAAACTGCTGTGCAGCTACTACCACAGGTTTATTTGTAAAATTGGGATTTAGACATAATATTTTATGGGACACAAACATAGATCTACCTTAATTGATATTTTATAATTCAATATAACATGTTGTGACACCTGACGGATTATTGTTAGATCGCATTTTAAAATAAATAAAAACAATGCTTTCCTCTAAAACTTCTTTTTAAGTAAAAAAAAAGTTTTTAAAGAAAAATAAAATAAAATGCTAACATTATTTCTTTTAAATATAAAAACTGCGTCCTTGGACTTTTGTATGCAAACTAACATTTGGATTTCTAATGTGTCAAATTCTTATATTTTGAATTTTATCTCTTAAAATGATTTCAGTAAGAATAACAAATTTAGCTTTCGCATTTGGAAGGAATGCGATTTATGTATAAAATTTCTTATCCTTCTCTGACACATTCTGTCTGATTTGAAATAAATTTTAAAGTTTACTTTCGAACCCAGAAGTATCGCACTCTTACGCATAAGTATTCGATGTATAAATACTTTCCAAACGGAGTTTTGAATACTTTTTAAACTTGAAAACGAATTTTAAAAAGATATTTAAGCTATGATAAAATCTCCAGGTCAACAATCGCATAAATATATTTTGAATAGGCTTGGGACATATTTAAATGTTCAGGGAATAAACTCCGCAAACATATTGCAAAATATCAACGTTTCAGGGAATTTATTTTCGAAAATATGTTTTTTTGACTAACACTATTGATAGTGTATATTTATATTTTCTATGTTAAAAAAAACATTAAAAACATTCAGAGCTAAAATTAATGCAAGTCATTTTGCTGCTATTTAAATTTGTTATATATATATATATATATATATATATATATATATATATATATATATATATATATATATATATATATATATATATATATATATATATATATATATATATATATATATATATATATATATATATATATATATATATATATATATTTATATATATATTTATATATATATATATATATATATATATATATATATATATATATATATATATATATATATTTATATATATATATATATATATATATATATATATATATATATTTGTATATATATATATATATATATATGAATGTTAATGTCATATAAAAGATACGAATATAAGATTTAAAATTAACGAGACAAGTAGGCGCAATGCTGCTCTAAATTGTCTAGTATAATAAAAGAGAAAAATTCTACAAAGAAATCTCAAAAAACGGGGGGGGGGGGGTGGAGAAAAGCCAACAGGGAAATTTGAAAAGGCCTAGGGGGGTGGTGACCCCTAGTTCCCCGGTTAAAAGTCGACTTTTATTCCATAGGAAACACTCCCGGAGCCGAAAAATACCTGAGGCCAATCTCCGTACAAACGTCAAAGCAAAAGACGCACAAAACAGTCCGAACAAGGAACAAATGGACTCCATTACGAAGTTGTAAAAGCAAGGGTATACATACAAAGTCAGAATTCAGAGTGACAACACACAAGAAAAGTAAAACGGCCAACTGAAATCCCTCAGTCAAAAGAGAGAAGGGAGTAGAGTGTATAGGACTAACACCATCGTTGCCATTTATAACCCAAAACTAAACGTTTGCCAAAATCATTTTCAAATGCGTTGACTGTTTTATTATGATAGGTATTATAAATATGTCTGAGGAATCCAAGGGGATAGTCTTGTTTGATAGCCTCCTTGATAAATATAACATCACTTTTTATACGGTCTTTTTTATAAGTATGCAAGCGGGCGTTCCGTATAAAGTGATTCATTACGATATTACGAAAAACTTTCTGACTTAAATTAGACCTCCAATTGATAATATAATTCACTTTAATCTTGAAATGTCGTCTTTTATCATAAAGTATCGTATACAAGGGTTCATCTTCAGCGAAGTGAATGATAATATCCAAGTAATTAATTTCATCGGCAGAATCTGCAGGAGTTTCAATTAAATCCAATTGTGCAGGGTAAAAGTCGAAGTTAAATTTAATATTGATTTTTTGATGTGCCACAAGTATATCATCCACAAAACGGAAATACGGCAATTCGTTTAATATATGTGTGCCTTTTTCATAGTGATGGAGGTATAGATCTGCCATCATCGAGGAGCAGCCTCCCCCCATAGGTATACCTTTTACTTGCCTATAATAATTCAAACCATTGAATAAGACATTTTCAAAAAGCACAATATCCAAGATAGCCTTGAATTTGTGTAAAGCTATGTATTTATGTAGGTGATATTGACTATGGATTTCTATCATAATATCATATAGATCTTTCAGATCTATGTTATTAAAGAGATCTTTAAAGTCATAAGACTTGTAAATCAGGTTTGTGGGATGTTTGTTCAAATACTTTATTATATCTCCACTATTTTTAATCATTACTGAACCACCTTGCATAATTTGAGTCATAATAGGTTTTAAAAGTGTAATAAGTTTCGTATTTGCTGTAGTAGTATAAGCTTTATAGGCTACCGTTACTGGTCGAAACTTTACAGGTGTTTTGTGTAGTTTTGGTATCAATACCAAGTACGGATATCGAATATGATTGATGTTGATACCTATGCGTTTATGTAAAGCCCTTATTTTATTTTCGATTTCCCTTCGTTTTGATTTCAACAAAACATACATGTCTTCGTTATTATAACTGATATGGAGTTGATCGATGTAATATTTCATACAAGTAAAGGTAAAATTCGATGTAACCTTATCGGTATACGTAATTGCGAATATTTTCCATACATTTTCCAGTATGCGTCTATTCATTGTGTGACGTTCATCTTGTCCACAAGAATGATGATAATACAAATAAAAATTCTCCATAGTGTGATCGCGCCATTCATTAAAAGATGATAAAGGCATGCTGTATCGCACTGCCATTTTATATATGAAATCACTCAATTCATGACTAAATTTCATGTCTATACCTTTAAAATCCTGCATACGAAATTTCGTTCCCAATTTCAATGCATCCTTAAGGTCATTATTGGTGATTATGTCCAAATTACCAGTTATAATATGACCGTGATCGTGATCAACAAAGAGGCTAGAAGCACATTGACAGGTCGGATTATCGTAAAGGTTCAGATTTTTACCAATATGATTATAGTTAAAAACTTTACGTCCTAAAGGAACAACATATCGATGAGTGATAGTTATCTTCGTATAAGAAATGGGAAAACAATGAGCCTGACCCTATATGAGCCTGACATATATATATGAATGTATATATTGACTCATTATTTTATTTAATTGTATTTTTTTTCAGAAATGGTTTGTAAAATGTTTTTAAACATGCATATAATAATAGTCAAACGTATTATCGCTTTTCCAGACTTTCCAGAAACTACTAAAAGACCGAATATTTGCACATTTATATTATCAATCACAGTACATAATCTGTCATTACCGGATTTTTGATTTTCCCGCCAAGGGCGGAAAATATATTTTAGTTTCTTTCTTTGTCTTTCAGGCCCTTCAGATACCTCCAGTGGCCTAGGAGGCTAAATTTATAGTTACGACTACGAGCCATAACCCATCGGAACCAGAGTTTCGATTTCTCCTTATTGTGACTCAGAAAAATATATTTTTTGAACTATTGCCAGACCCATAAAATTGTGCCTCCTCGCCGATGATGCACAAAGCTGAATCTTTGCACAATTATAATATAGACCACGTTCCAGAAACTAACTGATTTGAATTTTCGATATCTCCTCCGGAAATATATGAAAGCGGAGGCGTTAAAAAATCTGGTGTCCCTCTTTACCTTGGTGATATCGAAGTTTTAAATCTTGTAGTTCTTTATGATCGACTGCTGGACATATAGTAATTAAGCCACGTGTTGATTAAGAAGAACTTTTGGACATTGAGAGCTATGCATTATAAAAGGAATTTCACTTATTAAAAATTTGCAATTCATAATTTTTGTTTTTAATAGTGTCCGTTTTACTGTCTTTTACTGATTTAAATAATATTATAATATAAATTATTAATTATGTAAGGATTAGATATAAACATGTGTAAAAATGAAGATAAAAATTCTTTCATGTGTAAAAATGAAGATAACAATTCTTTCATGTGTAAAAATGAAGATAACAATTCTTTCATGTGTAAAAATGAAGATAACAATTCTTTCATGTGTAAAAATGAAGATAACAATTCTTTCATGTGTAAAAATGAAGATAAGAATTCTTAACCGCTATTGATGGTACAATTTCGAGCTCTTCACTATGACATAGTCGTAAAATGAGCAAGCAAATACAGTAGAAAACTTGCACTTTGGAATTTTGGAAACTTATTATTATTCAACTTGAGAATATATCATATACAATATCATTAAATATATGATATATTAATTAAGTTATATTACCTTCTTCTTCTTCGACCCAGACCGTCCGACCTACCAGAAAGGTGTAAGGTATCTGTTTGGACGGCTGGGAAGTGCCACCCAATTTAGACCGGAACCCAGTGGAGGAGGCATCCACAGGGACCGTACCCTCCTTCCCCTACCACCAACCTCTCGGAAGGACTTACGGATCCACGTGTTTAACGTGATCGTACTCCGCGTGAACACGACGGCAGTTTGGGCAACGGCGGGAATCGAACCCGGGACTACCGAGTGCAACCTCCGCGCGCTATCCACAGGGCTACCGCGCCCATAAGTTATACCTTGTAGTCGGCATCTAGTTTAAAGTATGTTTATCACAGACTGTACAAGGAGAAAATGAAGTTTATAATGAGACTTAATTTACAGTCTGCCACAGTTTGCTCATTACTGTCTGGGACCTTGACCATTGCAGTCTCATACAGTCATAGCTTAATATTACATAAATCTGATACCTTCTCTGTAGTATGCCTAAATCCGTTTGTTACCATCGCGTCTAAAAATTGCATCGTATAACAAATTTATTAACAGTATTGTTGTAGGATATTCGGTGCTAAGAAGGTCCGGCCAAGCAATTGCTATATTTTGCACGGTGGGGATGATCTTATATTTTATTAATACCCCTTTCCCTTCTAGACGATTTTTGTGCCTATACAAGTAAGCATGTTAAGCGGCTTATAGATGAATATTTCAAATTATATCGCTATGAACAATACCGCTGGTAATCTTGTTATTAAATCTACAGTAGATTCTTATTTTCAGTATTATCCACAATTAATAATAAGCAAAGTTTTGTGATGGGGTAGAAAATTCGAATTCGAGTTTTCGACGGGAGAGCACGTTTCAAACATACTTGAACATGAATCAAATGTTTTTGAGATGATATCTGTTTGTGTGTTTGTGTATCAGTGAGAATGTGGAGACGATATCTTACGAACAAATGGAGCGATTCAAACGAAATTTGGTGTAATAATTACAATCCGTGGATACTGGAATCTTATTGTTTTTATACGCAATAGATGGTTCTGAACATCCATAATTTTTCGAGTAAATATTGAAAAAATCATTAAAAACTCAAAACCTTTAATAAAGTTTTGTAAATAGTGATTTCGTATATAATTTTTTATCAGAAAACGATTGGCACACACTTTAGAAGGCTGGCTTGAACCGTTCTCGAAATTCTGCCCATTTTTCAAATAAAGTTATCAAAAAATATTAAATCTTTTGAAATATGTTCACTTCTCTTATGTAATATCATGCGATAAATTTGGTGACATCATTCTCGTGGATCTAGCTCATTTCATTAATGAGAAAATATACTTTGGTAATACTTTTGTAATTGGACGCCAATAGTCATCCATTTGCTATAAAAAAGGCTTATTTCTTCTTCCATTACGCTTGGCGAGATTTTGGCGGAATATCGCCAAATTGGCGGCATTTTAAAATGTACGAAATTAACGAAATTGTCGCTAAAGTGATAGAAAGACTACATCAATGAAAATACCTACTAATTGATGAAAGTCTAATATTTTGGAAAGAGTATAATAGTAGACTATAAGAATAACAACCCATTTCCTCGTCCGCCCGTTTGTAGCGCTTGGTGAGAAATTTAGGGCGACGTCGCCAACGTAGCGACTATCTTAAAAATTACCAAAGTTACAAAAATGTCGGCGCATTGATGAAAATGTGGCCAAATTGGAAGTAAGGTTTCGCAAATTCTGGTATCCGTCACATGACGGGCATATCTTCTAGTACATAAGAAACTCTTTTCTCTGTTTGTCTGTAACACTTGGTGATGCATTTGGCGAACTTGGCGAATAATTTAGCTACATATCACCGACTTAGCGATATTTCGCCTAGATTAACAAAAATATCGTCAAAATTGCTAAAATGATACTAAATTAATGAACATGACGCCTAATTGATGAAATAATTATTAAAATATTTTATTGCATGGGCTATATCGCTTATTGAGGTTGCTATCAATATTGAAAATTGTTTATTTAGAGTTCAGGGGAATATAAGTTAATTCGGTATTTTGAAATAGTTTTACATGTTATTATCCGGAAAATCACCAAATGTACAATTCGATGATAAAAACACAGTATCGTGATCTGACACATTATTTTTTAACTTAAAAAGTAGTAAATTCATTGCATATATAAGGAATGTCATGTGCTGCCCACATCAGATGTTTATTGTTTATTTCCACCTTATGGGGTAGCTTGAAATTTACTTAGTTGAATATTAAATTGTTCAGGTTTTTCTGGTCGAAAATTAGTTCTGTCGGAGTTTTATGGTCGTTGACTTTGCTTTTATACTCTCTGTTATTATTCTTGCTGTTTGGGTAGTTTTATTGCGTGACCGGGAGTGATCCCGATTTGGGATTCCCGGGGAAATTTTAATCCGCCTCTGGCCCTTTTCAATGCAGTGACTGGTATATATATATTTGCTATCGCTTCGATATATCCCCATACGGAATGCCTTACTGTGGAGTTTACTTTATAGACTTACCAAAAAGGCGACGCTCGACGAT
This sequence comes from Amaurobius ferox, assembly GCA_951213105.1. Lineage (NCBI taxonomy): Eukaryota > Metazoa > Arthropoda > Arachnida > Araneae > Amaurobiidae > Amaurobius > Amaurobius ferox. The sequence continues at coordinate 119,883,232 of OX578136.1, forward strand.
ATACTGCACAAAGTTCTTCAGCAATGCCTTTGAGGACGCTCTCAAGGCCATTAGGCGTGGTGACATGGGAGGGAGGCTCTAGTCTACAAAAATATTGCTTCTGTATAAAGACAGAGCCCGTCCAGCATCCTCAAGGTTTCTTCAGCAATGCTATTGAGGACTCTCTCAAGGCCATCAGGAGTGGTGACATGGGAGGGAGGCTCTAGTTTACAAAAATATTGCTTCTGTATAAAGACAGAGCCCGTCCATCTTCTTCAAGGTTTCTTCAGCAATGCCTTTGAGGACTCTCTCAAGGCCATCAGGCGTGGTGACATGGGAGGGAGGCTCCAGTCTACAAAAAATATTGCTTCTGTATAAAGACAGAGCCCGTCCACCTTCCTCAAGGTCTGATTTGGTTACCGGGTAGATTTCAACATATCACGCGACCGGTTCGTGGAATCACGTAGTCTACAATCAACCAAGTAGTAGGTTACGGGCCCGAATCCACCAGGCTCAGGTTAATAATTCTAATTGACCCCGATCTGTAAATTAGAGAACTAACGACCTTTAGGACTCAATATGTAACGTTACGCTTATCATTTATATAATATTACTTTTATATCTTTAAAAAATTCTGGCAGATATGCATTTCTGTATTTTTACTTCCTTATATATATAGCATAATGTATAAGGAAAGTATGGTGACGGGATTGAACATTCGAATCGGAGTTTTCGACGGGAGAATACTTTTCAAGCATCCCTGAACGTGAATAAGACGTTTTTGAGGTGATACCTGTGTGTGTGTGTGTGTCTGTTTATTGAGACGATATCTCACGAACGAATGGAGGATTTGAATGAAATTTGGCACAAAAATTACAATCCGTAAATACTGGAATCATTTTGTTTTAAAAACGCAATCGAACCCCCTAAATTGTCGAGTGAAATTTTAAAAAATCAGCAAAATATCAGAGCCTTTAGCAAAGTTACGAAAATCGACGTTTCTTATGTGAGTTTTCCTTAGAAAACGATTGACATAAACTTTAGTACGCTATCATAAACCATTCTCGAAATATTGCACAAACTTTTAACACATTTATCAAAATATCCAATAAATTAAAAAATAATACACTCTTTTGCAAAGAAATCGAAGCACCATGAAGAAAGTAACTGTTTTTATTGAAATTAAATATACGTACAGTTCATACACAGGTAATGAAATGATTACAAAATCAAGACCTTAGCCTTCATCAATGGTTAGCAATTGCACATTGAATATTCAAATCAGTAAGTGGTGAAACCTTCCTTGGAGGCAATGCATGCGTGTATACGTCTAGGTAAGGAGTAATAAAGTTTCCTAATGTCATTCTGCGATATATTCTGCTAGCCATTCCTCAATTGTTGCTCCAGATCTGCTACATTTCGGAATGCCCGAATCTGGCGTCATAGCATGTATAATACATGCTCGATGTGCGAAAGGTCTGGTGACCTTGCTGGGCAAGGAACAGTATCAACAGCACGGAGACAGTCCACAGAAATGCAAGCTGTATTTGGCTGTAATGCAAACGGGCTCAGGATTTCATCAATATATCGTTGAGCTGTTAACGTTGTACGCAGTATTACTGGAGGCAACCTGCTATCGTAAGAGATAACACCCCCAGACCATCATACCAGGGGTATTGGCTATGTGCCTGTGTAAAACAAAGGCTGATTAAGACCGCTGACCCTGGCACTTCCACACACGTCCCCAATGGTCATCTTCTGAAAGACTTAAACGTGATTCATAGCTGAACACTATGCGATGCCAATCTGCTGGCAGCCACAATGCTCGGCTATGACACGACTCCAAACGACATTGTCGATCTTGTTGGATTATTGGCAGACGTCTTAAAGACCGCTGTGAGCATAACCCCATCTCAGATAATCACCGTGAGATGATCGAAAGTATCACGGATGGTGTGGAGGAATTCGCACGTTGGAATGCGGGCAATGATGCCTTTGGACCAGTTCGGGCCTGTCGCACAATCAGTCGCTGTTGCCTCACATTCGTGTCCCTTGGCCTTCCAGAGCCTTCATTCCGTCGATAAGTTCCTTGCAACAACCATTGCTGCCAGTACCTTTGCCAAGCAGTGTCTGTTCGGTGTAGGTGGCGGCCTATTGCTCGATATGACCACCCAGCCTCAAGTATCCCGAATATACGTTCACGCTCGAACTGTTAATAACGAATAACTTATTTCTCCATCCATACCGCTTGGCGAGATATTGGCGACAAATTTATTGGAATGTCTCCAACTTGGCGACTATTTTAAATGATGTCGAAATAACGAAAATGTCGCAATTTGATAAAAACGGCGAGTAATTGACGAAAATTCAATATCTTGGAAAGAATAAGTATCTACTACCTGTTTAAAGACAACCTATATTTCCGTCTGTAACGTTTGGCAAAATTGTGGTGACGAAATTTTGGTAACGGTGTTAAGGGGACTCAGTACCCTTCATTTTGCGAAACTGACGAAAATACCGATTTTCAAATTTTTTGCTTAAAATATACCTTGACATCCCTAGTATATCCTGACAATGTTTCGTGAAGATCCGAGAACTATAAATATATTAAAAAGGCTTTTGACTGCAACTGTGTCCCTTTAAATACCACGCCTACTTCTCTGTTTACGCTCTGTTTACATCGCATCTGCAACTGAATACTCCCTGTTTTACAAAATATTTCTACCAGGAAGAAGATGAAAGTGCTTAATCGTAATTTTAATTGATAAAGAAACTTTGTTTACTTTTTCCGATCTGCTTTCCTTCGTTAATATCGTGCATAAACTGTGGAACTCAAAATGCAAACGAAAGCTTGCACAGTCTTGTCCTTAAAAAACATTTGTACATAAAAAACGTGTAAAACTCTCTGTAATGGAAGCTGTGTGTGAATATAATAAAGGTACACTGCGCTGCATAAAAGCAGCACAGAATGCCTTAGGTATACCTTTAGGAAAGTGCTCCATGAATCTCGGTGTTGCGCACGATTTTCGAAAAAAAATGTTTCGACAAAAACGACGAAGTGCAAAATATCAACTTGCACGTAAACTGATCAAAAAAGCAATTTCAAAAAGAGACATATAAGTTAAAAAGAAGGAAGGTGTAACATACAGTGCAGGGTATTTTTAAAAGAAAGTTAAGAATTAATGATAGTTATGCAGAAATGATATGCATAAGGTTACGAAATATTGTGTGTTTTTATGATATGAATATATTTTCAAATCTTGTATTTCTTTTATAATATAAACATCATCATATTTATAGTTAAGCTATATCCTAATGAAATGAGTCAAATGTATTTCATGGTGTAAAAATAATAATGAATTTGGTAAAATTAATTTTTATTTATATTTTTCACGATTTACTTTTCAATGTGTGACAGCTAAGGTTTCGGCTAATGGTCACTTATATAAAATAAATATAGTTAAATTCAATGAAACAGCTACAGTTTTAAAGGTAAGTGCATAATAAATAATTTAAAATAACATTTAAAGTAATTTAAAATGGATTTGGAATAATTTTTTAAAGTTAAAACCTTTAAAGTGCTTTTCCTCAGTTCGTGTTTTTTCAGTATATCAATATGTTCAAAATGCTAAAACTTAACTATATATTTCTCAATTGACTTGATTTTTTTTCTAGATGTTCATTATACTGCATTTTATGAAACTAAGGATCAGATTTGAAATAAAATTAAAAGTTTTCTTTTTAAATAGATATGTACAAAAAACTCAATCTTTTGTTGAATTTTTACATATGTATCAACATTTTATTTTTTTTCTCCCGAACTAATTAACTTTTTTAAAATCCGATCCTTAAAGTTATAGAATACACTTCAAAGAACCTTATAAAAAAAAGGGTTGCAAAAAGTTAGAAATTGTTGGAGAAGATAGGTTTTAAAAATTATTTAAATTTTTTTAAAAAAATTAAATTTTTCAAATTGTATCATTAGAATTGTCTTTTTTCTTGATAAAATAATTTTCCTTAATAAAATCATTTAATAATATGCAAAAAGAGTATTGTAAAGTGCTTAAACAAAAAAAATTGTTCAAAGGGTACCGAGTCCCCTTAAAAGTTACCAAATTGGCGAAAATAATATCACTCAATTGATAGAAATTCGCCAAGTTGATGATACAGACTCTAAATCAATGAAATGACGACTAATTGATGAAAATTCAATGTCTTGGAAAGAACAAATAGACTATACGAATAGACTATAAGAATAACTCATTTCTCTGTCCGTCCATAACATTTGGCGAGAAATTTAGCGAGACATCGTCAACTTTGTGACAATTTTAAATGTTGCCAAATTGGCAGAAATGTCCACAAATTGATGAAATGGGAAGTAATATTTCGCAAATTTTAATTTCCGTCATATGACGTGCATACATTTTATTATGTAAGAAATACTCTACTATCCGTTTGTCTTTAACACTTGGTGGTGCATTTTGGCGAACATTTTGTTGATAATATGACAAAATATCGCCAATTTGGCGATATTTTGTCCCAGATTGACGAAATTATCGTCAAAAGTGCAAAACTGGCGCTAAATTAATGAAAATGTCGCCTAATTGATAAAGTAATTATTAAAATGTTTTAACATATGGACTTTGATGCTTATTTAGGATGCTATGAATATTGTCAATTGTTTATTTAGAGTTGCGCGAAATATAAGTTAATTTGGTTATTTTGAAATAGTTTTACATGTTGTCTTCCGGAAAATTGCCAAATGTACAATTCAACTATAAAAACACAGTACCGTGGATCTTATGCATTATTATTTTGCTGTAAAAGGAGTAAATCCATATCATTATATAATGATGGCCATGTGCTTCCCACATCAGATTTTTAAATTTCTATGTAGTTTACGAGATATTTTTCTTTTTATGCACTTGAAAAATGTTCTTTCGTATCGGCACTCTGTCTCATACAGCAAAAACTATGCAATACAAACTTATGAAATTTAGTACATTTATAGAGAGATAATAGATGACAGAACATGACGAAATAAACTGTTTGCCGACTTAATCTTTGGTATAGCTTAATATAGCTCGAGAATCGAGCTCTGCGAGAGCAGCGAATAGACGACTAAAGCAAGTTATTGGGATTGGTAAAGCATAGCGAGCTGATTCCCTTAGTTTTAATAAAAATTTATATTACTGCCAGGCATATTTTATATTACTTCCAGAAATTAATACAGTATATTTCTATTTAAGTATTAATTGTTAACTAATATTTTTGGTATTGGATGTTACGATTTCGACATATTGCTTAAAAATACTAATTTTTCAGTATAGTCTTCTATTTAGATACTAAGATTTATAGAAAAATTTTCATACTTGTAAACATTCTGAAGGTTACAAAATGCGTGTAATGTTAAGAACTGAATGCAAAAGTGCTTCACAGAAATATTTCACTTTATCACACCTATATCTTTTCATCGTCAGACGCGCCTATAGGACGTATTTTGTTTTTTCATGAAAACTCCACTAGGTTACAATATTAATCGACAAGATTAATCGATTAAGCAAAAGTTTTGGACTGCAAAAGGAAGCTGTTAACCTTCCATACATAAAATGAAATATCTTGTTAATGTTAAAAGAAGCAAATGTAAGTTTTCTTTTACAATGCTTGAAATAAAATACTGAAATATTAAAACAGTATATTATTGAATATTTATATGCTATAAACAATACTGATGCTAGCAAGTAATATTATTTGCAATATTAATGTTAGTAAGTAATTTTATTTTCAATTTTTATTGCATTCAATGTAAATAACTATTTTAGAATAAATTCTTTAGCAAATGACATTATTCTTTTACGGTTTCCATTTAACGCATGGCTATAAATTTAATTTTAAAATTCTTATGTATTTATAAACGTAAAAGGCATAACACGGAAAACACTTAATAATTTATTTTTTCCATTTTTGAAAGACATTCATAACTTCCTGCTTCAATTAAAATTGAATATATGTTATCGCTAAAGTGCAGAAATCAGTTATTCTACAGATTATCTAGGTGATGTGCAGATTAACTAGGGTGATCCGTTATAGTGCCGAAAACTGTTTCGTTCTCAAATTCCCTAGGTAATCTGCAAATTACCTAGATAATCTGCACATTACCTACTAGGCACTCGTTAAAGTGAAAATCAGATCTTTGCTGGAACAACAGCAACGTTTCTAAAGAATCAAGTTAATACAATTCGGTGCTTGCTTGCATGTTAGTAGCTTAATTTATCTGCTTTAACAAAATCATGACACAAATTCACGCGCTAACAGGCAGAAACGAATTTGAAAACATAATTAGCTATACTACGCACTGGAAGCCAACGCAAATTATGAGAATTAAAAACAACCGGCGACGACAATACGCTAGCGAAACTAAACTAAAACTGGAGGGAGAGGTGGACGGAGTAGGAAAAGAAAATGAGAGAAACAAACTTTTGATCTTTAACGATACGGAAGCCGTTAATATGCACATTATCTAGGTAAAATGCGGAAAACTCTTGATTCCGCACTTTAACGGAGCAAAAGAGTTAGTCTGCAGATTAGCTAGGTAATGTGCATATTAACGGCTTTCGAGCTTTAGCGGTAGCGTATGTATCATTTTAACTGTATCGTAATCGAAATAAATTATTAAAAACAATTTCATCCCATTTATATGAAGTTACAACTGGACTATGACAAGTAAACCATTTTAGAAACTATCAATAAATCAAATTCTGAAAAGGGTTAGAAAATAATTTTTTGAAATTTTTAATTAGTATTATCGGTGGAAATTGCTGTCTGATGCACTTATTCCTTTCAACCTTAACTACAAAGCACTCCTATCGATTTCCTTGTATCAAATGTCACACTTGAGTAGTCCTTCTCAAAATCTTTGATTGCTGTAATTATCTGGAGTGGTTTAAATGATCTCATGAGTTTCAACATTAACATGATTTGGTATACTGACTCTGATATAATAGCACCGATCTGAGAAACCCCTTTTATAGGTTCTAAAAGTAATTTATAAGCATTTTTTATTGAAACGATTTTTTACTAACATTTGTGATCTATTTATTTTGTTTCTTGATTAGTGCAATAATAAAGTCTTCTAAAATATAAATTTGAAGAGAAATGCATGTCTAAATTGAAATTCATAATAAAAATGAAAGCATCCGGTGTGAGTTCATACTACATAAAATTTATATTGAAGCTTCTCGAAGTTCCAAATTTTTATATTATACAGATAAAACTCACTGTGCATACTTTAATTTTTAAAATGATTTACAATAAAAAATAATACATAGTATGTTTTAATTAAAAAACAGAACGTTATAGTTTTAACTATTTGAACCATTATTATTTACTTACTTCACTCTTACATTACATTATTTAAACTCATTGAACACAAAAGCAGGAAGCATTTTCAAAGTTAGAAATGCCTTTTCATTACAGATAACATACACGGGCCAATCGTTTAAAAAAAAAAGTCACGTAAAATCATACTGTTGCAGAGGATAGTGAAGACTTAAGCAACGTATTTAAGAACTGAATAATACAAAATTTGCAGCATATAGCTGTTTTTGGGATACACTGGATTCACTTTATCACTTGCATCTAACGAAGGACATCGATGTATACTCGAAGCAGCTGCATGCTGCATTATTATTGACTTATGTGTGCTTAAATACATTGCTCACATTTTCGTTATACATGAAGTACTTCCACATTCATCATCATGCATTATCTATTACTTCCTATCACAACAAGACATTTTTCTACGTACTACAATTTTACCAAACTCTATTGACTCATTCGTGCCTAGTGTCCCATTATTGGGACGGTTGAGAAAAAAAAAACTTCTGTTTCATATAAAGGATTCACTGATTTCTATGTTATATTGATTCAATCTCAAGAGTTTGCTTTATATAATTAGCAGTAAATGGCAGCACATATCCAGTATATTGTGAGTCATATAACCTTTCAAATTCAGAATTAGCGTTGTTTCAGCGGATCACAATGCTGAAGCCTAAAAGGTAAACTATTTTGTTTCTTTATTAATCCAATTGTCTGTATTTCATATATATGTTAGGAAACGCATTAATTTAGGATACATATTTTTTCAAATTCACAAGTTTATTTTTTTTTCGTAAACTTTCGGGATTTATCTTGCGCCCCAAAAATGGACGCTAGGCACAAACAGGTTGCTGAATATTTGCCATGCTCAAAGTTTGCTGAATATTAGTTTTACGAAGTTATTTGAGAATTTTTTTTTATCATAAACTATATATTTTGTTGTATATAATTTTGAAATCATGTGAAATAGTATCAGGGGCGCAGTCACGAATTCTTTTCTGGAGGGGGGTATGAAGTCAAATTCGACAAAGCGATATAAAAATTGAAATTTTTTGGCATACTGCATAACTGGTAATTATGAATTTTGGGGGTTTAATCCGATAACCCCCCCCCCCCTAAGCGGCTGGTTAGAATGTATTAGCATATATACATATTGTTTTCCCATTTGTATTCATTATTTATACTACAATTGCTACAAGGCGAATTTTTTATTCATTTTTAAAATGGGAAAAATTCAAATTGTTTTGTTCTTCCAAAAGTATGTACTTTTATGAGTAATATAAATGTTTACAATATTATATTAAACATTTGAAGCGTATAAATATTTAGCATATTTTTTAAAATCAAAAGCAGGTTATTCAATATATGAAAAAAATTCTCCACAGTAGCAAATTGAATTAAAATATTTATTTGCCCGAATGATTTAAATTTTCTTAATATATTTTCAGAATATCAATTGTAAACAGTACTGACTGTTTACTTACAATACCATTTTTTCAGTTTATCTTTGAAATAAGCACTAGCGATGCTAGCAGAATATCGGCTGATGAAGAGTGCCAGCAGGAGAACATATATATTTCACCACCATCAAATGAAGTAGCTGACAAGGATAGTGGACCTGAAAACGGTGTGGATATCAACAATTTTTCTGGTGCACAGTTGCGAGCTGCGGCTATAGTCACAATTAGACCTACGAGTTCGTCTAGAAAAATCATAGGTGATAATTTCTTAAGTAGTGACAGTGAAGAAGCAGTGGCATCCCTCTCAAAAGAAACATACAAAAAAGACACAGAAGAAAAAGCCAATAGAGAGAGAATGAACAGTCACGGATTTTCCTGTTGACAAAAAGCCACAGTTTTCTTGGAACGTTTAGCAGTCAGACTTTTTAAATAATCATGGGTCACCTACAACAATATTCGAACAATTTTTTGGTGATGATATGTTAGAACTAATCATGGAACAAAGTATTATGTATGCTAACCAAATGATTGTATGAGTTTTTCAGTATATCGTGTTGAATTACGACTTTTCCGGGCTATGCTAAAAAGTGGTTATGCTCAATTACCAAGAAGACGTTTATATTAGGATCCATCAGTTGGTGTGATTAATGTTGCAATCAGTTCCGTAATGTGTCGAAACCGCTTTGAGCAATTTTACAGTACCTGCATTTTGCAGATAACAGAGAACAGGATAAGAAAGGTATACTGGTCTTATTTCTCAATGCTAGATGAAAAATTATTCTTTTACTATACAGCAGAACAGCAATTGGCAATAGACAAAAATATGGTAACATGTTACGTTCGACATAGTTGTAAACAGTTTATTCGGGCTAAACCCATTAGATTCGGTTACAAAATGTGGTGTCCAAATACAAGATTTGGATATTTAATTCATTTCGAAACGTATCGAGGTGCAGGAACAGTTGAATATGCAGTTGGTTTGGCAATCGGGGGATCGGTTGTTTTGGATTTAATTTCTAAATTGCCAGATAACTTGCCCTTTGACTTGTATTTTGACAATCTTTTCACAAACACTGTGATTATTAATCACTTGTCGAGGAAAGGTATTCGCAGAACAGAAAGTGTACGTCCCAACTGAACATAGAGATGTCTACTAGAAAGAGTAGCATCATTTAAAGAAAGTGATAGGGGTAGTTTTGACTATCAGTTTGACAAAAAGCAAGATCGTATATTAGTGAGGTGGAATGATAATAGTGTTGTGACAATTGGTTCAAATATGCATAGAGTTCATCCATTAGTGAAGGCAAAAATATAGTCTAATGTAGAAAAAAATGTGGAAATAGACCAACCAAATATAATTGCTCAGTACAATATATTTATGGGAGGTACAGACCGGACGGATCAAAATCTTAACAGCTATCATTGTTTTATTCGGTATAATAAGTCGTGGTGGTCCTTATTTGTATTCGGCATGGAAACTACACTTCAAAATGTATGGCCAAAATATCGTTTATGCCCTTCCTTGAACTCAAAACAATTATATCTTTTAAACTTCAGACGAGGAATGTGCTTAACATATTTCAATTTACGCACACCACAACCTGGCCCATGTAGACACCTTGAGAGAACCAAAAAATGCGGAGTATTAGAATCCATCAGATATGATAGCGTTCACCATTATATTATTGCAAATTCAACACAAGTAAGATGGAAATAAGGTTAAAAGAAAATGCAGCAAAGATATGGTTGGTTTGCATGAAAATTATTTCAAAGAATTCCACAACAGATAAAATCTTAAATATTTCAAACTTGCAATTAAAAATTTATTAAGAAAATAATAATTGGTTTTTAATTGTAAAATGCATAGTGAATTAAATATACCTAATAGTGTATTAAAAATACTAAGATCACTTTAGTATCAAATTTTGGAAGAAATCATATATATATATATATATATATATTGCATTGGGAAAAACCCTCTAGTGCCTAGCGTCCTATAAATGGGACCCTTCAATTTTTTTAAATACATTCAATTTCCTTTACTTATTATTTTTCCTATTCATTTCACACCATCTGCTACCACTGTACAAATTAATGAAGGAAAAATATCAGGCACTAAAGGGTTAAGATAAAAACTTCTCTCCTATCATACAGCAGGCTTCACATTTTATAAAAATTGAGCTGAGATAGTACAATTCTTCTGCTTTTCCGTTCATACTCCCTAATTCGAGTATAAAAACCGCTCTCAAAATGACATTCTCAATGTTTAAGACATTTAAAGCCAGCTGCGCTGTAGGACTGGATTTGGCAATCTCCACAGATCTTCTCAAAACTGCTGTACATATCAATTTATTTTCTATCTGCCATTGTATCTATCTCATACTGATGAGCACAATGCATACGAAATTGGTCTGTTGATGTTGCCATCTGCATTAAGAGCGCGATTTTAGTTTAATTATGCACATGGAGCTCCCTTTAACTTCTTGTCTATGCTATATCGGTAATGTGTTACTTATATAAGGTGAATTGGAGTTTTCGGAATTTATGATTTAAAATGTGAACAATATATTTTTGATTATTTGACTTTGATTGAAGTTTAAAGTCATATTATTTACAGCATCTATACCTAAGAGTGGACGTTGTTTTTTGTCTGCCAATCACAATGAAGTATTAAGTAGGGCGAAATGGCATAAATGGGACAATTTTTAATTTTTAATAGTTTTGCCATTTTATTAAGATATTTTTTCAATTTTAATTCTTAACTTAAAACGGTAGAATATTATTTACCAGGAAAATATTAGAGAATAAGTAGCTATTAACTAAAAATTTTGAAAAACATGCACTTATTTTGTCCCATTTATTCCCAATGTTGTCAAAATGGAACAATAAAAGCCATAAATGGGACAAAAGAAATTTCTGTCCTCTGTATATTTTATTTTCACAAACAACTTTAAAATTTTTGATATGAATTACTATATTATAAATATGGTAATTTATCAAAATGACTGTTCGTGTGCTATTTACATAGCGCGCATATTTAGGACGCAACAGTGGGATATTCGTACCAGTATATTATATGGCATGCTTAACACTAAACGTACCCCACTAAATATATACTTATTAGTATAGTAACCGGTAAAATACACGGTTTTTAAATAAAAACTTTATTTTTTCTGACTGTAAGCAGGTAATATTGAATTTAGTAAGGAAATATTAAACAAAGTAACTTTAAGGTAATAGACTCCCTTCGGTTTCTAAAACTCGATTTGCTTCTTCTATTGTGCATGTTCTTATATATTTCATAATACGGTGGTCATTTATCAACGATCTGCAGTCTTCACTTTGCCCTTGTAATATTACGTTTTGCATGTCTGGTTGGACGTGATTCTTCTCTGAAAATGCTATGAAGTGCTGATCTCAAAGATTTTTTTTCCAATGGTCAGGCAATATTTCATCATTCGCCTGTACACCGACCAGAATCGTGAACATTTGAGCAGTCACATGACGTTGCCCCAACGCACCAGTGGGGATAGCAACACACCGCACCCAACGACACAATATCCGTGCCTGAAGGTTGGACCCGAACCCACAACCCGGCAGCCGAACGATCGCTAGGAAACGCTTGCCTTGACCGATCAACTACCGCTTCAGCACTGCTGCTCTCAAAGATGTAGCATCTATTTACATTTCGTCCCAAGCAGTGCTGTCAATGGAAATATACTGCTCATGTTTTCATTCTCATCTTCAGAACTTGAGAGCAATCTTATTTTTTTCGTCCTCTACGTATTATATTCATACTATCCTCCTCTTCATCGTCGGTATGTGTAAGCTCACACTCAATGTCTAACAGATCATTATCATTTTCAAATAATATATCTTCACTTTCATCACTTTCCGAAAACTCTTCTCCTATGTAATTTATTTCTTCTAAACACTTTGTGTCTTGAAAGTTTCAATATTTATTCAAAATGAAGATTAGGAACGGAGTAACGTTGTAAATAATATAAATTAACTAGTAACACTAAACTAAGTAACCTTTCTTGTCAGGTTTTCTTGCAACTTGAAATTTTTACATAAAAAATATAAAAACTGCTTGCTTGGACTTTTGTATTCAAACTAACATTTGGATTTCTAATGTGTCAAATTCTTATGATATTTTCAATTTTATCTCTTAAAATGATTTCAGTAAGAAAAACAAATTTAGCTTTTACTTTTGGAAGGAATGCGATTTATGTATAAAATTTCTTATCTTTCTCTGACACATTCTGTCTGATTTGAAATAAATATTAAAGTTTACTTTAGAACTCAAAGGTCTCGCACTCTTACGCAAAAATATTCGATGTAGAAATAGTTTTCAAACGAAGTTTTGAATATTTTTTAAACTTGAAAACGAGATTTAAAAAGATATTTAAATTATGATAAAATCTCCAGGTCAACAATCGAATAAATATATTTGAGATAGGCTTAGGAAATATTTAAATGTTCAGGGAATAAACTCCGCAAATATATCGCAAAATATAAACTTTTAAAGGAATTTATTTTCGAAAATATGTTTATTTATCTACCACTATTGTTAATGTCTATTTATATTTTCTATGTGTTACAAAAAACATTGAAAACATTCAGAGAAAAAATTAAGGTAAATAATTTTGCTGTTATTTAATTTTTCATGAATATATGAATGTTTATATTGACTTATTATGTTATTTTATTGTATTTATTTTTCAGAAATGGTTTGTAAAATGGTTTTTAAAATGTGTATAATAATTGTCAAATGTGTTGTCGCTTTTACAGGCACTCGAGGAACTAATAAAAGACTAAATATGTGCCCACATATATTATCGATCAAGGTACAGAACCTGAAGTTACTGAATTTTTCATTTACCCACTAAGGGTGGAAAATATGTTTTAGGCTCTTTTTTGGTCTTTTAGGCTCTTCAGATGCCTCCAGTGACCTAGGAGACTAAATTTATAGAGTCGACTACGAGGCAGAACCTAACAGAACCAGAGGTTCGATTTCTCCTTTTTGAGGCGAAGAATCGAATTTTTTAAGTGTTGCCAGACCCTTAATATCGTTCCCCTTCACCGAGGAATGAGGAAGCTGAATCTTTGCATAATTATAGTAGCTACCACGTTGCAGAAACTGACTGATTCGAATTTTCGATATTTCCTCCGGAAACAGATGAAAGTTAGAGTCAAAAGTCTGATATCTCCCGTACCTCGGTGATCTTGAAATCTTAAATTTTGTATTTTTATTTTATAGATGCTGGACAGATGGTAATTAAGCAAATTTTGATTAAGAAGAATTTTTGGACACTAAGCGCTATGCGTTATTAAGCGAATTTCTCTTATTAAAAATTTTGCAATTTGTAACGTTTGATGAAGTTCGTTTTACTGTATTTTGCAACTGTAAATACTATTATAATAAAAATAAATAATCATGTTAAACATTAGATGCAATCGTGTATAAAAATGAAGATAACAATGCTTTCAATGAAGCAATCACTATTGAGGGAGCAATTGCAGGCTCTTCACTACCAACTAGCCATAAAGTGAAACTAAATAAGGAGCTACTAGAAAAATTGCTGCCCTCCGCAATTTTGGAAATTTCTTATTATTCCACTTGTTAATATATCATATACAATATCATTAAACATATGACAGATTAATTTAGTCAGACCTCGCATTCGGCACCTAATTTAAAGTATGTGTATCTCAGGGTGTATACACATAGGTGTATACACTCAGACTGTATAAGTTGAAAATGTAGAAGTTTATAATGACACTTATTATAGTCTTCCATAGTTTGCCCATTCCTGTCTAGGACCTTGACTATACGGACATGCCAGGCGACCTGGATAGGATTTCGCCGGTTTAGGACCTTGACTATTGAAATCTCGTACATTCATAATTTAATATTACATAAGTGTTTAACCTTCTCTGTAGTATGCCTAACTCCGTTTGTTACCATTGCGTCTATAAATTGCAGAGTGTAACAAACTTTGTTAAAAGTACTATTATAGGATAATCACGTGTTAAAATCGTGCAATCACGAATACTGACGAACAATGGTAGTTGCACTGTGGGAATGACTTTACACTTTGTTAACACCCTTCCTCATTTAGACGATTTTTGTGACTATACAAGTGAATATGTTAAGCTGCTTATAGATGAGTTTTGGAAACTATATGCACACCATGAATAATAACGCTGGTAATCTTGTTATTAAATCGACAGTGGATTCTTATAATTCTTTCTTTCAATATTATCTATAAGCCGATTTTAATTTTTTGATTGCATTAGTAACGGATATATAAATATTTGTATAAAAAAAAGAAATATAAATAGCTACGGGCAATGATTTTGTAAGCGACTGTAGTTACTCTAGGTTATGTCTCACAAAGGTACCTAAAAATATCTCCTAAATAAATTAAAATAAGGGTAATTTAAAATAAGGGTAATAAAGTGTAAATTAAAATAAATTTAAAAGTACTAATATAAATTTGGCTGTGCTTCAAGTGAGATGTTCAAGTTCAGAAGCTATAGAGTTATAGTTTTTTTATATTCTGTAAAGCGTCTAAGGTAAATAATGTTTTCTTAAGTAAACAAATATGGTTTTAAGGAATAGCGATAAAAATATGTAGAAATACTAACAGGAGTTATGAGTTACTATATAAAACATTGAGAAAACAATTATTTTGATGTTAAATACACAATAAGTACTTATGAAAATACTTATTTTGTCCTTACACTGTTAAAAATTGTCCACAGAAACAGTATTCATGACGAATTTTCGAACTTCTAATGTTTTATTCTTCTGAAAACATATATTTTTTGTGTTTGCTTCTACCATTTAAAATGTACTTTTGGGATTACCGCATTGTACATCTATGGCTTGCTATGCATACTGTGGGATCTAGTATATGGGGACATAACTCTTAAACTGTAACGTTAGATACCTAATGTTTTTACACAGTCATATCTATACTAGTACTTCAAATTCAATTTATCCATTAGGCACTTAGGACAATTTTGGATTCCCCATTTATTTACATTTCTTCAATAAACTTAATTAAATAACTTTAATGAAATATTAATTATTTTTGTGAGACCAAGAATTGAGTTCACACCAGATTTAGGTGAGACAGTTCTTTATTTATGGTTTTCTGCAATACCAAACAAAGCATCAAACGTCGCAGTTCTATGGCACCCTGACCCAAAAGATCAAAACAGGCAATAAACCGTGGAGGTCAAGGAGAAGCCACAAGAGTGATCAAAAAAGTAACCAATGTGTTAAATGTATGGCCGCATTGCCCAAGGTTGGCCAATCAGAGCTAAAGAGGCGTATCAGACATCAGGCAAAAAGAGGCGGCAACCAAGAGATGACATTACACATCTGCTACGAGAAAGTTAGTTGCTGAGGCTAGACAGTTAGCATATCAGAGTTTACGCAGAGATTTCGGAGAGAACAGCAAGATATGAGAGAGAATTCTTGAGAGTAAGACGTCAACGAGCAGAGATACTGCCGTGATGATTCCATAAGAGTGTGTGCCACAGAGTAGTCCGGAGATAGTCCACAAAAAGTGTCCTAATATGCAATTTTACGGCAGTCAGAGTCCAAGGAAACTTCAATAATATAAGCATAAATTTCCCACACACCATTTAAACTGCAACATCACATTGTTTTAATCATTCTGTTTCACTGATGTTGACAATCGTAATGTGACCCTTTTTCTTCCAGCGCTTTTCTTTGGATAATACAGGTCGTTATTATCCTTGTTTGACTTTGTTTTTTCCTTCTATAATCCTATTACACCTGCATGCCGTGTTTCCTTCCATTCCGATGTAGATTTCCTAAATTTTCAAGTAAACAGCAACTATGCTGAACTTTTGGTTATGAGTGTATATATATATATATATATATATATATATATATATATATATATATATATATATATATATATATATATATATATATATATATATATATATATATATATATATACATATATATATATATACATATATATATATATATATATATATATATATATATATATATATATATATATATATATATATATATATATATATATATATATATAAATATATATATATATATATACATATATATATATATATATATATATATATATATATATACTATTACGATAAAGTGAGACAAAATAGGATATATCCCAAATAAGCCTGAAATTAAAAGAACTATTCACTACAAAGGAGGAGGCGCAAATGCTGCTCAAATTCCCTAGTAGAATACATGAATGAAAGTAGAAAAGAACGGGAGTGACCATATGAATTACATAAGAATGGTAGGTGTGGATTGCGACACCCCTTTCCCGCTTAAAGCAGCTTTTACAACCCGGGTAACGCTCACGGAACCAACATAATTCCATGGTCAGCCTCCCAAATGTGCGAAAATAAAAGCACCAGAACAGACTCAGAACCAAAGAAGTAAACGAATCCATGAAGGAGAAACATCCGCTAGTCCAACCCGATGGAACGTCTCTTTATATAAGTAAAGTTGCTCATGCGCAGAGAAATATCAGGATAATAGTTACGCAGTCATGAATATTAAATCTCTATATCAACAATCAGATTACAAATTTTCTTTAAAAAACGATTTGTAATAATGTTGTACAAAATTGACTGGATAATTTCTTTTTATAGCTTCATCTGCAATTTTTTTACATTTGCAAATGCAGTCTTTCCTAAAAGTATTATAATTTTGGTTTCTTCTAAAATGTCCAATTATTATATTTCTGAAGACATACTTTGCAAGGTTTGAATACCAATCGATAATATGATTTACCTTGATCCTGTATGAATCTCTTTTGTTGTGTAACTCTGTGTATATTCCATATTTCTTGTGTTTTTTGATAGCTAAATCCAAGAATTTTACCGATCCGTCCTCACACGCTGGATTTTCAATAAGGTCCAATTCGCTTGGATAGAATGAAAAGTCAAAACATGGGGTGTTTTCATAGCCCCCAATTATCACATCATCGACATAACAGAAGTAGGGCATTTCCGATAGGATATGAGTGCCTCTTTCGTATTTAGATAGATATATATCTGCTAGTATTGACGAGCAACTCCCTCCCATAGGTATGCCTTTGATTTGTTTGTAAAAATTGCTTCCGTCGTGTAGTATGTTTTCCTTCAATACCAATTCCTCCAATACCAGTCCATGTATCTTCTATAAGTTATAAATTGCTTTAGATTGTATTCTTCATGTAGATCTTTCAGAATCAATTGTAAATTATCCAAATCAATATTGTTAAAAAGATCTCGAAAGTCGTAACTCTTAAAGTTGATATCGTTATGACAAAACATTAGTCGGTTTATCAGTTCCTGTCCGTTTTTTATCATAATAGAGTTATGTCTTTTAATATCATGCATAACTATTATGAGTAAATCCAAAAGTTTTTTGTTTGCTATTTCCAAATATGAACCACATCCCACCGTCACAGTTCGAAACTTGACAGGCATTTTGTGTAATTTGGGGATCAGGACCAAATATGGATATTTTATTGTTTTAATATCAATTCCTATTCTTTTGTAAAGTGCCTCTATTCTTTTAGTCAGTATCAATGCGTTACTGGGTATTAAAGCATACATTTCACTGTCCCTGTAACTTTGGTTTAGTGTATCCACGTAGAACTTTTTACAAGTGAAGGCATAATTTGATACTATTTTATCGGTATATGTTAATACATATTCTTCTTTAATTTGCTTGAACGAGGATGGAACTTTAATTTCTCTATTGTTTTTGCAGTGCTGCGGGTAGTAGTGACAAAACGCTTTGTAAAATTTATATTTCCACTCATTAAATGCTTGTATTGGTAAACTATGTTTTACCGCCAATCTATAAATGAAGATGTCGAGATCATTATAAAATTCTTCGTATACATTTTTAAATTCTTGTATACGGTACTTTGTACCGAGTTGAAGCAGGTTTTTAAGTCTTTTGTCTTTGATAAAATCTAGATTTCCGGAGATTATATGCTTATGATGAGTGTCACTATGTATATTCTCATGACAATTACAAGAATCTACATTATTTGATGCAACATCTTGACAAATTTTGTTATAATTGAAAAATTTCCTTCCGTTGGTTTTGACGAATCTATAATTGATCATGATTTTTATATATATATATATATATATATATATATATATATATATATATATATATATATATATATATATATATATATATATATATATATATATATATATATATATATATATATATATATATATATATATATATATATATATATATATATATACACACATATATATATATATATAGAGAGAGAGACTTTTCGGAGTTTAAAGTCTGAAAAAAACTTTACCTATTGCGTAGCTTAACCTATCCTCATAAATACTCAAGTAAAACTATTTATAGTTAAGAAGACAGCGCTCCTTCCATTATTCTTTCCAATCACGTGAGGCATTATCATGCGTCAATATAAAAAATAGCTTTCCCGCATAATCGCTGGAAAAAGACATGAAAAAAACTATTTGCTTTCTTATTCGTCGATTTAAAATCTAATTTCCTTTGGATTGGTAACACGGACACGTACTCCCTAAGAAAAACTCAATTTGCCAATTTTCGCCATACTAAATCGGCGTCTAAGAAGTTTAAAATTTTTGTCCTGAAATAATGAAATTTATGTGTCTTAATCTGTAAATGAAAAAATTGGTATTTTATTTTATTTAAAATATCAATTGATATTTTGTTGTTGTTATATTCCTTTTACCATCTAAGTATGTTAATTTTGTTTAAACGGAATAAATAAATTCGTTTAATGAAATCAGTTGTTAAATATTATACTCGAAATAAATATATTTTTACATGTTTCTATGATACGGTAACAAATTCCAGCAAGCACTATTATAGCAACATTTTATCACGCAACTGCTGAGACAAATTCTTGCATTCTTATATACTGTAAACAAATACTTTCAGATGAGTTAAGAAAAAGGGAAATATTTGGAAAATTTGGTTATTTTTGTGCATGAAGCAAAAACCTTTACGTGTTAAAACCCTCTCAAAAGCGATTTACAAGGGTCTCTAAAATAGGCATTCTTTAATTATCATAGGCACTCAACTGTCATAACTTTAATTATCATAGGCACGTTAATTATAATATTATTAATCATAGGCACTCTTAAATATAATCTCCAGATCATACCTGCTGAAATATTGAATTTCCACCTAATTCTATAGCTGCAAGCATTAAATATAGAAAGTTTTATTTTTACATCCTTTATTTAACAAGAAACCGTATTGTATATTGCAGGGCATTTAAATTGCTTTACCTACCCTACAGGACATCTAGATGTATGTTTTTTCAGTGTATAAATTTTGATTTAATAAATTAGTTGAATTGATATTAATTAGTAATTAATTAATTAATTAATTTTGAAATGTAATGCCAAATATATATGAATCTCCCCTTTACATTGCGTTGTGTCTTGATTAAACCCAATTATTTTTTGGTGCTGCATATAGAACCCTGGATACTTAAGTTTTATTATAAGAGAACGTCGATAAAGAAAATTACGCATACATATATTAATCTATTTACTGTTTAAACCTAAACGTAAAAAAAAACCCAATAGAGTCATGTTTAAGTACACTCAGGGGATTTGGATATATGTGATGTCATACGACTACAGTCCTAACCGATAAGTCCTAACCTAACAGTCCTATTGGTCTAATATTATTTTTCACACTTATACACAATAGAATACAAAGTAGGTGCATGGCCCTGCAATGTTGCTGCCGATCTCATTCTTGCACCTTGTTGCGGGGCCATTCCTGTTCCAATCCTCCGAACCCATGCTGTTCGTTTTCTTACACTTGTATTGGGTTTTTAGTTCATTTAGCCATTTCTTATTCACATTCCTATTCTTAACATACCTTCTTACCATCTTATCGACTTTGCATATCTTTGCCATCTCATCTCTCATACCTTTTGAAATTTTTAAGTGAGCTTCATAAGCTACATCCCCTTTTCAGTGGAATAATGACATACATAGTCTGGATCTATTAAGAACTACTAGTTTGCTTATTTTTAACACTTTGCAACGTAGTTGAAAAGTATTCATGGCTTTTTCATTCTGTCTGTCTGTCTGTTCGCACGATAATTGCAGTAGAAATGACTTTATCAAATGACGGTCTGTGCCATATATGGGAATGTAAATGAATATTATAGCCCAATTAGTTTTGGATTGAACTCGGGTTGAAAAAATGAAATAACCATTTTTAACACTTAACAACATAGTTAAGAAGTGTTTGTGATTTAGTTCATTCTGTCTGTCTGTCTGTCTGTCCTTTAGCATGATAACTGTCGTAAAAATGACTTTATCAAAATGAAATTTTAGTATGTTCTTCAGACGGTCTGTGGGACCTATGGGAATATAAATGAATAATATCACCCAATTAGTTTTGGATTGAACCAGGGTTGAAAAAAGAAATACATTGAACCTAATTTTTTAAACGTTTTTAAGCTAAATTAAAATTCACAAATTGCTTCGAAAGTTTTAGTTATTCAAATTATCCCATAAAATATATAAAAAAATTTAGCAAAATATATTCGGTAGTTTTTTAAATAAAAATAAAAATATTAATTACTAACATATAATATGAAGAGATCATCTGAACCACTTCAAAATGATATATGGCATCCATCTTTCCTGCCAGAGTAAAAATCTTGATTTTTAAATTTCTTTTAATATTACAGTTTGTGTTGCATCCGTCCTAAAACTGATTTAGTTTTGTGTAATTTTTGTGCATCTATTTTTTGCGCCAACGCAATTACAATATTTTTGAGTTTACATGATCATCAAACTTTGATTATTTATACAATGAAGCCTAATATTAAAGTATGCAGAATCTAAACACATCAAGTTCTAAGATGAGTTGTATAAGAATTTCTGAATTGTTTTTATTCAAAATTATTTAACTCTGGAGTCTGGAATAAAACTACAGGAATGAAATATTCACAACTTTTAGATAGAGAAACAGACGATTTATATTTCGTTGACATCATTAGAATAAAGTTAATTTTTTCGATGAAGTTTTAATGTATTGGAGTAAAATTAATTATCGCAGTTCTGTGATAATTAAAAAATATCACCGTTGAAGGTATCGTATTTTGTATTTCAGTTGAAAAGTGTTTCATAATCAATGCTTCAAGCATGATGGATCATTCTTGTTTTTATATAAACCGAAAAATTTGTATAAACCTTAAACTAAATAGAAAAGTTAATACCAAGATCATTACAAGATCAAAGTTATGAGATAACACGTTGGTGGCATTGGGGATCTTCTAATATAAAGGGAATATGGTTCGTCATGAAAACATAAGTATGTCTAAACTGAAAATTACATGTATTTGAAAGTGAACTACAAGCTTTTTCTTTCATATGGTTCAGTAAAGATCCACTTATAACCATAAGGATGGCATACCATCAAGCACTAAATCTTCAGTATTACATACAGCTCTGACATACTTTCCATGACTTAAATATTTATAGCTTTCTTATGCAAACAATAGCTCAATATTTTTTCAAACTTCTTTATTATTTTTGTTCTTTACATCCAATCCTCCTAAAATATACGCCCAAGCATAAGGTCCTTTCGTTTTCAGTTTATTATTTTTTACTTGATCTTGAATAAAATACACTTTTAATAAAATAATGCTGCTTGCTTTATTTTTTTTTCTATTTAATTTTTCGGTCTTTGTTCAAATATGTAATAAATTTTGTCTAAATTGATGAGCATGTTTATATATACCTTTCCCCTAACAGTTTCTGGGACTGAGTAAATTCGCCGCTTAAATGTACAGAAGCTGGAGATGGAGATGATGAAAGCTAACTATCACTGGAAGCGATGATTTACTCTCTGGGGTCACCAGTTAGAATTTTGAAACTCTAGTTTACCGACCTTCGTTGGTAAGTGAAAAAAAAATGCCGCCAATTGAGAGTATTTTTTTTTCCCTTCCAATCTGAATGTACATCTGCGGAAAAAACACCCCGACCTCTGTTAATCAAGCATCGTTCATCGTAGAGAAAATTGTGGGATACCATTCGATTAGGAATAAGATCCTCTGCAAATTTATGTCCGTAAGAATAGCATAAGGGTTCGTCTTCATATCTAAACGCACACAAACTTTGAAATTTTCAATGCCAGTACCCAATCTCGACGTCATCCACAAGTTCGAGACCCCCAAATTAGTCCAAATTCAAATTTTCGCGACATTTATATCTTTATATCAGACGAAATTCAATATTCCGGAATGTGCAATTTTCCGGGATCAGCTCTATATTGAAAAACCGAAATTTGAAGGGCTGTGTTTCGTTGATTGACCACATCACTGATGCGAAAATAAATTGAGAAAATAAATTGAGAAGCGAAAATAAATTGAGACTAAAATTATAGAACCATTTTACCGTTGAATAAGAGGTTCTTAGGTTGCAATAAGTATCAAACTAAACCGCAATTATGAAATGCGTCTTTTGATGTAAAGCCAAGTTTTATGGTGTTTAGTATGACATAATTTTATAATTTGTTATTGTTTTATATAAATATTTTTTTATTATAAATTATCACATTTTGTGGGTGATTACTACTCGCAGTAGCTCCAGAACTATTAATAGACAGTAACATAAGTAGATCCTATTTATAACAATACAAGTTTTCATCCTTCAATAAAGTAGCAGAATTACGTTGATTAGGTTGTATCTATACAACACTGTTTATACAAAGTTTTTATTAAAACTGAGTAAAAATAAATGCCCGTTTTCTTAAATAAATATTAACTTACTATTAATATAACTATTTCAAATTAGTAATGTTTTTAAACTAATATACGACACCTAAAATCACCGTGATGCTGAATATTTAGACATTTCGAAAGAACTAGAGGGAGGACACACCTGAAATTTTACATAAACATATAAAAAGTCTTTGTGAATCGATTTTTATCCAAACATGTCCAGGTTTGAATTCATATTTTTTCGATTATTGGTTTCATAATTAATATTTCATACAAACAATTATTTCCACAAAATTAAAAATCACTTAAATATGTTTGGGTTGTTTAGTAGTAACGTCATACAAATAATCAGCGTGAGCAGATAATTATTACAGAAGATATGAATGGAACACTTGAAAACTAACATTATAGGAGCTCAAAACTTTACATACTCATAATACGGAAACGCTTCATCCAAATAATTTGAAATTAATTTCCGAGGTTAATTTTTAGTGTTATATTCGAAATATTGCGTCAAACTTGGGTGTTGCCTTTGAAAATTTAAAAGTTTGTGCGCGTTCAGATATGAAAACGGCCTCTAATGCAAATTGTACGCACATTAATTTGTAGAGGATGTTATTCCTAATCGAATGACATCTTTCAATTTTCTCTACGATGAACGATGCTCGATTAACAGTGAGTGGGGCGCTTTTTTTTTACCGCAGCTGTACATGATTTTTAGAAAAACATAGCAGAACAAAATGCATATCTGCATATATATATATATATATATAATAAAAAGTTTTGAAGGTCCAATGAAAGAAAAATGAGAAGCTGTAACTCGAAAAACTTAACATTCTAACAAGCTTACAAAATAGAAGTATAAAACAGCAAATCTTCAAGCAAATGGAAAAAAATACAAATTTCGGATCATCAAATAAAAGAAAAGTATCAAAAAACTATGGTGTGGAATTAATAAAAGAAAAATAGACGAAATCCAAGTACAAATGCTATACACGTGGACAAGGTCTTGGCCTAAATTAGGATTTGTTTACTTTCTCAAAACTCTTTATCAAGTCCAAGTGTCCTGTAGAAGCAATCACAAAAATGTATGTTTCTGAAGAAATAGATAGATTATAACTATAAACTATTTCTACTTGGACAATATACATAAAGAAGAAAAAATAAAAGGAAAAAAGCATACCTGGAATCTAACTAAAAATATACACTAACCTATCGAACTCGGGAACCCAGAATGAAGAGACCAGTGTTGCCATTCACAAAGAAAAAATATATGATAAACCGTTGCCATTCGTAAGAAATAAATAACAGTAATGCCAAAAGACAAATATAAGAGATAATATACAATCAAAAGGGGCAATAATAGAAAGACTAATGCGTAAGAGGATGTAAAAATAAAATATAATTAAAACAAGAGTATGGAGATGTCAGCCTAATATATAAAACCCCATGAAAAGTATTCATGAAAATCCAGCTAATCTAAATTTGTTAACTATACAATTTACAAAATATTAGGGATATTTATATAAATAGCTGGTAATTTTTAGATTATCAATATGTATAGCATGGAAATTTTTATCAGATACTATATATTCTAAAAAGCTGATTAAGAATAATATTTCTGTACAATAGAATCGAGTTGCAGGAATAAGTGGTAAGATTTTATTAATGTTAAAATTAAAAATGTCTTTTGTATTATATATATTAGTAACAATGCTATTAGAAGGTTCAATAATAAGATTTAAATCCCAAAAATTGATATTTGTACTAATAGTAGCTTCATTAGGAATTAATTCCAAATTGCCAGGATAGAAATCTATATCTATGACACAAATGTCAGTACATACTAAGTAAATCAGATCATCAACATGGCTGTATAATGTATAATCTATATTGATGTAAAATACTGTTCATAATGATAAAGATATAAATTAGCTAACATACTGCTACTGCAGTCACCCTGTGGAAGTCCTGAGACATGTAGGTACTATAATTTATTTCCTTGAAAAATATAATTTTTGAAAATAACAATGTGAAGAAATTTAGGAAAATTTATAAAACTGGTTTGATTAGAAAGATTAGTAATATAAGCATCGTATAGAGCTAAAATTACATCATACAGGTCTTAGATCTTGATATTATTAAGAAGATCTTCTGAGAGGATTTCAAACTTTTGATTTTAAAGTTTGAAATCCTATCAGTTTCTTATTCCTTAATTATTTACTATTATTTAGAATAAGGTAATTATTGCTAGACTGACGTAAACTATCAAACTTCTACAGGAAAACTTTGCTTCTACAGGACACTTGGACTTGAAAATGAGTTTTGAAGAAGCGAACAAATCCTGATTTAGGCCTAGACTTTGTCCACATGTATAGTGTCTGTGCTTGGGTTTCGTCTGTTTTTCTTTTATCTATTCCATGCCATTGTTTTTGATACTTTTCTTTGATTTGATGATCCGAAATTTTGTACTTTTTGTCCATTTGCTTGAAGATTTGCTGTTTTATACTTTTATTTTGTAAGACTGTTAGAATATTAGGTTTTTCGAGTTACGACTTCTCACTTTTCTTTCATCGGATCTTCAATTTTTTTTATTATTGAGATCATTTTATTTATTAGCTGCATTTGCGCAATACATTAAATGTATTTTGCATTGTCATTCCTACTCACTCTTTTTTTTTTTTTTTACAATTGCATATTTTCAATGTATCCTTAATGTTTTACGTTTGCTACGGTATTTATAAATTTTTTCTGTTCTGCCCGGTTTATTGCAAGCTGTTCCACACAGAGATCCAGACGTTCACCGCACAGACGCTCACCACACAGATTGATGTGGTTTTGCATGATGGAGCCCCAGCACACTTTTCCAGTGCGGTCTGACACTTCTTGAATGTCACATATCCTGGACGGTGGATTGGACGTAGTGGACCTGTGGCTTGGCCTCCACGCTCACCGAACTTCTACCCATTGGATTTCTTCTTCTGGGGCATATAAAATCTTTGGTGTACGAGACGCTTGTGGATTCCATAATAAACCCGTCACCAGAATCGTTGTTGCAGCGGATAGGATAAACACGACACCAGGTGTCTTCGAGAGGGTGCGCCAGTCATTATTTCGCCGGTGTGAAATGTGCAACGGCACAACTGGCCTGACTTTGAGAATGTACTTTGAGTCTGCCTCTGATGTAAATAAATGGGGTTGCATAACTTATGATTACGTTAATGCTCCTTATTTTCACTGTTGAAAGTTCAATCTTAACTTTAAGCTTTCCTGACAGTCAGAATGGAATGTGACTCTAGGTTTCATAGTAAATATTGTTCGTCTTGATGGGTACCCTCTTTTTTCCCTTTCATCCCTTTTTTTTTTTCAAAACATTTACACACCCACGTGTATGGGCCAACGGCCGTACCGTGCTGAAAACACCGGTTCTCGTTAGATCACCGAAGTCAAGCAGCATCGGGCGCGGTTAGTACTTGGTGGGTGACCACCTCGGAACACCGCGTGCTGTTGGCCATCTCGGGTGCGGTATCCCCGTGGTTTGCGCGCTAGATTTGCACGCTACCACAAATGCCGCCGTGTTCATGCGGAGTACGATCACGTTAAACATGTGGGTCCGTAAGTCCCTCCGAGAGGTTGGTGGTAGGGGAAGGAGGGTACGGTCCCTGTGGATGCCTCCCCCACTGGGTTCCGGTCTAAATTGGGTGGCACTTCCCGGCCGTCCATACAGTTACCTTACACCTTTCTGGTAGGTCGGACGGTCTGGGTCTCAACAACAACACCCACGTGTATATATGTGTGAGAGAGAAGATTTTCATGTATGTATGGTGAAATGTTTACCCACTTTCAGAAAGTGTAGAAACTTGCAATTTGGCACACGGATAGCTTGAGAAATGTAACTAATCAGGAAATTCCAAAAAACTCGAATTCAAATTTTCTACTCCGTCACAATACTTTCCTTATATATTACATGTATATATGGAAAGTAATAAATTATTGTATTTCTGTGATTATGGAAAAATTATCACTGCTGAATGTATTGCGTGTTGGAGAACTAATTTTGTATAATTCAAAAATTTTTAAAAACCTTTAATTGAATAGGAAATAATTTACTAATTGGAATTTCCCACAGCGCTATAAATGTGAAATTTTGTGATTTTTGCTAACTCGTCACATGATCAAAACTATTGCAATCTGAAAATTTATCTTATGTGAAGCATTTTTACTTTCCTTATATACATATAATGTATAAGGAAAGTATTGTGAAGGGGTCGAAAATTCTTATACCAGTTTCCGACGGGAGGGCCCGTTCCAGCATCCCTGAATACGAATCAGACGTTTTTGAGGTGATGTCTGTATGTGTGAAAGTTTGTGTGTGTGTGTGTGTGTGTGTCGGTGAGTCTGTAGAAACGATAACTTACGAAAGAATGGACCGATTCGAACGACATTTAGCACAAAAATTACAATCCATGAATATTGGAAGCCTATTGTTTTTATACGCAATCACATGTTCAGAAACTCCTAAATTTTCGAGTGAAATTTTGAAAATATCATCAAACACTCAAAACCTTTAATACAGTTACGCAAATAGACATTTCTTATGTGAATTTTCTTTAGAAAACGATGGACACAAATTTGAGAACATTAGCATGAACCGTTCTCGAAATATTGCACATTTTTCAAATAAATAAAAAAAAATCCCATAAATGAAAAAAAAATAATAACTGTCAAGAAACATGTTCATTGTTTATATGTAATATCATGCGATAAATTTAGTGACATCATTCTAGTGGATCTGGCTCGTTCCATTCATGAGTAAAGATATTTTGGGTACATTTTTGTATTTGAACGCCAATAGTCATTTATCTGCTTTAACAATAAATTATTTCTCAGTCCATAACGATTGGCGATATTTTTGCGGAATGTCGCCAACTTGTTGATTTTTTTAAATGTTGCCAAATTAGCGAGAATGTTGCCAGATTGATACAAATGACGCTAAATCAATGAAAATGATGAATAGATGATGGAGTAATTTTTAAAATATTTTAATATATGGAGTATATATCACTTATTTAGGATGCTATCAATATTGATGATTGTTTCGAGTTACGCGAAGTATAAGTTAATTGAGTATTTTGAAATAGTTTTACATGTTGTCATTCTGAAAATCGCCCAATGTACAATTCAACAATAAAAACAAGGTGCCGTGGAACTTGTACATTATTTTTTATTGTAAAACTAGTAAATCTATTGCATTATATAAGGAAAAGCATGTGCTGCCCACATCAGATTTTTTAAATAGGAACCATGGATAAAATAGAAAGATATGTTAAATTAGGTTGTGCCACCTTTATGAAACATTCTATAATCGTATTTTTAATTTCTTTACAATAATAATTTATGGTATGCCATGCCTCTCCAGAAATATAATATCTAACTTTATCCAAAATGTTAAAATAAAACGTATTTTAAAACATCACACATTTTAATTTTTTTTAAATTCAGATATTAATCCCAAAACATGTATACTATTAATCGAAAATATACTTCAAATGATATTTAAAAATATTTAATTGCACTTGAAATATTTTTCCTTTGCAAGTAACATCCAGTAACAAACATTTATTTCAGTGCCACGTTTATAAGATAATATAAAGAATAATAACCTCAATGATATCTTCTCTGAATTATATATGTGCTATCTTGCTTTGTCACAAGTTATGTGACAAGATATCGACGCTGTAGTGGTCATTCATGATTAAACTGTCTTTTAACCAATGTTCCATGACCTAAAGGTTACCACTGATATTACCACAGAGTCCTTGCGCTCCAGTAAACTGCCAATTTATGGCTAGCACTTTATTGTCTGTTTCGGAATGCTATAGAAGTGAATAAGTATTCTCTGAATGGGCTTCATATATTTCTAACGGTTCAAATTATTTTTGGCCTTTATAAAGGTTATTCTGTGGCTGAATATCTCAACATTTAAAAGTGCATCCACATATTTTAACAAATTTCGAATTAATAAAATGTTTGACGTTTCCAATTTATAGGTTTTATATATTTCTATCAATTCAAATTACTTTTTGTCTTTATAAAGGCTATTTTGTGGCTGAATATATCAACATTTAAAAGTGGATCCTCACATTTTAACAAATTTAACAAATTTTGAATAATTAAAATGTTTGACTTTTCACATTTATAGATTTTATATATTTCAAACGGTTAAAACTATTTTTGGCTTTTATAAAGGTTATTCTGTAGCTAAATATCTCAACATTTAAAAGTGCATCCACATATTTTAACAAATTTAACAAATTTCGAAAAGTTAAAATGTTTGACTTTTCAAATTTATAGGTTTCATATACACAACGTGACAGTGAAAATGAGACACCAAAAAAGAAGTGAACAGAAAAATATACAAATTGCAGAGTAGACGCAGCTCACCGAGTTATGTAAATGATGCGAAATGTACAATTGTCTCGCTCACGTTGAGTGAGATATAAGGGAAGGAACATGCAGATTTGGCAATAGTCGCGCCGATCTGTCTGCCAGGGAAATCATTTTGCAATTTTTCGTCTCAAAGGAAAAGTTTAATAGTAGATAATACCAGGCCGCCACCAACCTAGGCAGTTCCAGTAGACAAATGATTTCATCAGGGGTATGGTGACCGGATGCAGAAGGGCAAGTTGGCCCATACGTCAAATCTCAGTGGACAGCCACCTACACGTGTCCACGGTGCACAGGCTGTAGCGAAGATGGTTGAAACAAGGGGATGTGGCACGTTTGAGAGTGCCACAGCAATGCCAGCACACGTGGACCGACGCATCAGCCGGCAAGTGTTGGCGACTCAGCAGGCCATTTCCCAGCCGGCCACACCCAGCAGGCCCTTTTGCGGTATGCTCAGGGCGCGCATAATGCTTCCATAAGGACCAGGACCATCAGCTGCGATTGGTCGCCGGCTACCGACACTGATGGCACTCGTTAAGAAGACTGCCATTGATCCAACAGCGCAGACGCCTCCATTTGCAACGGTATCGGGAGAGAGCCACGTGGACAGCAATATGGCAAAGGATCGTGTTCGCAGACGAGTCACGCTTCTGTTTTAGCAATGACAGTCGCCGTGTATGAGTCCGATGCCGATGTGGTGACAGTTCTTATCCGACCCCATCTGTGGAACGCGACTATGCGGCACCATGGTTTGGAGCGCCATCGCCTACGATATCAGGTCATCTCTGGGCCGTATTGAGGGTATTATGACGGCACAACGATACGTGGATGACGTGCTGCAGCCGGTGACACTACTATTCCTTCAAGGGATGCTTAATGCCATTTACCAGCAGGATAACGCGCGGCCACACACGGCACTCATCAGCCAACATGATCTGCAAGATACCCATGTGCTTCCCTGGCCACCAGTGTCCCCTGATCTCTCACCAATCGAACACGTCTGGGACATGATTGGACGTCGCTTGCGTGCGCTGCCACCGCCGCGTTTAGAAACGGATCTCTGGCAAATGGTTGACAGGGAATGGACTGCCATCCCCCAGGACACCACCTGCACGCTCATTGAATCTGTACCTAAACGGTGTTGCTGCCTGTATCGTCGCTCGAAGTGGTCCTACAGCCTACTGATCAGAAGATGTTATCGCTCAGTGTATACGTATATCATGTCGCAATAAACATCACTTATTGTTCGCTGCTATCTCTCTCTGTTTGTCGATTTTCATCAATTTTGGCCCACTCCTTCTTGATGTCTCAATTTCACTGTCATGTAGTGTATTTCTCAAAGTTCAAATTATGTTTGGCCTTTATATAGGTAATTCTGTGGTTAAATATCTCAATATTAAAAGTGCGTCAATATATTTTAACAAATTTCGAATAGTTCAAAAGTTTAGCCTTTCGAATTTTCATTAAAATTTTTGAAGTGAAAATCATTTTTTCTGCAGGCAGATAATATTTTATTTCATCAATTAGAGGTGCTTAAGAATTTATTGAAACCAAATTTTTATTTATATGTTTTAAATCTAGTCTCAAGCGTGTTTCGAAACAAGAATATGTAGTAGGGTGTAGCAAAATATCTTTTTTTATCTACGACTTATCAGTCATTGTCAAAAGTTGTTTATCGAGTACATAAATTTCAACAATTAAAAAACTGTTTGGATTTTATCTATATTTATCTCAAAGAACTTAAAAATTTGTAATTTTTCTTATTATAAATATAATCAAAAATATATAGATGTATCCTATAGATTATCATTAGTTGTCAAAAGAGGTCTATCATGTAGAACAACTTCATCAATTCTTTAAAATTCGATTCACTTCCCGCAACGGATATAAAAATTTGTATTTCTTCTCAAAACAACATTTTATTAAATTGCAAGTAAAAAATAATATGATCTGGCTAGCACACGAATTCCTCTATAGACTCAATTTCATTTTCTTTTTCTTTTTTTTACAATCCATTAAATTCGGTTTAAGGTCACAAAACAAAACGTGAAATTTTATGAAATTACATTGAATTTGCACTTTTAATTAAATTTATCTGTTCAGTTGGTGTTTGTAGGTATTTTTAATGTCCGTTTGCAAAACTAGAATGATACTATAATATCTTGGTTACGATTAGATTCTAAAATTTAAAACATTTTTGCAATTAGAAGTACATCTCTGTGACTAACTGTTGAGGAAATAGACACTGGGCACAGGTAGCACTGGACACGCTGTATAATAGTAGAACGAATCACTCAGTATTACCAGGATCTTAAATACATGCACAGTACTTAAATAATACAGACACAGGTTACATACTAAATTTCCAAATCGCCTGTTTTGAATTAAAATAATTCTCATAATACAAATAACATCTCCAAATACCAAAATGAGGATCACATGTGCATCCATCTTCCGTAAAGAACGTAAATTTTATATTTTCAATGTTTCATTTTGGCGGCTTGTAAAATATAAGGAACTAAATGGCTTCATTGTGTTTCCTATCTCTGGAGAGCAGAAAATAATAAAGTTTCAGAACCTCTCTATGAAAGTGAGGGAAAGGAAAGAAAGTATTTTATCTTTAAAGTTATAATTAACATTATTATACTACTACGTTGTGTTCGCAATAACCCTCCAATTAATTACCTTTTGGGTGAGTCCTGTAAAGGAATATTATTAGAATAATTTTAAATCGATTACTCCATTTAAACTTTATCAATAAAACATTTATTAACACCATAAAAACTTATTAATTCATTACACAATTAATTATTAGTTTTGGCGGGGGAACATGTGAGACCACTTAACTGGCCTAATATATTTGTTTTGACCTAGATATCTTTTTGAGGAACACATACCTTCAAGTCTGTCTTGGACTTTGTTAGCAACGCGTGGTTGATGTCGTCTTTATTACTCGCATTAACTAGTAGTGTAATGCATCCACTCGTAACTTCGTCGATCATATTGTATTACTAACTCCAACACTTGCACGTAGTTCATTCTCTTAGATTGTTCTCTCCACATATCTAGTCGTCGTGCTATATTTTCTAAGTCATCGTTCTTATTGTAATGTCGAACTCGAACTGTTATTCCACAAGTCGTTATTTAAGTCATCGTCTCGAAGTTATCTGAGCAAGTCTACCCCTAGTGTCCTTCTTCGGTCCCAGTTTGTGATCCCTCTTCTCTCGGGGGTGTCAATTCCCCCTTGGCTTTCATTTGCAGCGTTGAAAGTGACGCAACAAGCACCCTTTTCGATTGGATAATCTTTATCCAATGACATGGTTCACATCCTCGTAAGGGACCGCACGCCCCCCTCCTTGTCTTGGCGCCAATAAATTTATGATTTTGTGACCTTTGATTTCACGGGTTGTAAAACTCGGCGCCATCCAGACTGGCAGTATTGTTTGCCGTTTTGTACACAATAAATTGCACATAAAACTGTCTCACCGAAACACATGTGAGATCTATTTCTGGTCTCACAGAAAGTTCTACCAGGAAGCTAGAATCTCACCCATCGTAACCGCTTACCCCTTTTTAAAATAGATGTAATCTAGAGGGGGCTTTTAAGTGCAGACAGTCCATCGCGATGACAGAATGAGATCGGTTAAAAATTTACAAAGATTATGATTACTTATGAAATCGAAAGTTTTGTTTTGCTAGAATTCTCATATAAAAGCACATGTTTTGGCCAAATTGTAAAATTGTACTAATCTTAGTTTCCTAGTTTCCTGGAAGCAACAATATATCAGATCACGAAAAAATACAAATGTGAATGTATTATTTAAAATATTAAATATATATTAAAAATTGTTCCAAGAATTAGAATTAAACTTTGATAGCAAGACCATTGCTTGGTTTTTCCGATGATGTCAAGATGAAAACTCTGTGATAATATTTTATAGCGCTAAGGAATCGATATATGTCAAAATCGACCAAAATTATCGAAAAACAGAAAAGACCTAAATTTGAAATTAAATGAAAAATTACGCCGAGGTGCACATATTTGTGTCCTGAATTACCTGTGCAACGTTCTATTCATTCTATTAAAATATTTAATTTAAATCTCTTAAAACAATGTATATCTTCAAAGTACTAAATTCAAAATTTGGAGATTGTCTTCTGTTGTTTAAAGTCCACACTTTCTTATAAATAAATATTACATTGCCCGCTTAATTCCCTTTTCCTTGGTGCTGAAACTGCATTTTCTATTCCGAAAACATTCAAAACGATAAGTAGTTTTAGTTTGAAAGCATATTGAAAATCATAAGAATATTTTTTTCAAATATCTAGGTCAACAATCGAATAAATCTTCTTAGTATACTATTTCTTATAGATTTTATATAACGATTTTGAGAAGAAAATGCAGATTCTCCCTTCACATAATGTATTATTCAATTCATGTATTATTCAGGGAATGCAAAAAAATACATTTAGAAATCAAATGTTATCGTGAGTGACATTTTATGCGAAGTATTTTTCAATTTTTCTAACTAAGAAAATATATTGCTGCAGAGCAATGGGAAAAATGCAACCCAAAAATTTATAAGTTAGAGTAAATTTAATTTTCTATTTCACGTAGGCTGTCTATAACTATGAAATAAAAATTCCTGCCATCTATAAAGACTGTTGAAAGTTCTTGAATCCGTGCTGAAAAGCACAGAATAGTGTGAAACCAGTCCATGGATGATGGTATATGTAATATGTAAATATAAACCACCCTAACTAATAGAATGCCAATTTTAATGAATTTTTCGGGACTGTAATCCCGTGAAAACTAAGCTCAATCTTGAAATATGATACCAGCCACTTGATACAAGTTATTATTTGGTTCGATTACACAAAATTTTGCAGAATTTTGGTATATATGGAGTTCTTTTGCTTTTATCGCAGTTTTCGGATAATCAAATATGCCGATCAGTTCTGACGTGAATAAAAATCACGAAACTGCTTCTGGATAACACGTATAAACAATAATTACAACGATCCCATTGCAGTAAAAGTAGGCATCTATGTATATTTAAATAATACGCTAATTGTGTGTCTGATATATATATATATATATATATATATATATATATATATATATATATATATATATATATATATACATATATATATATATGTATACGTATATATATGTATGTGTATATATATATATGTATATGTATATATATGTATGTATATATATATATATATATATATATATATATATATATATATATATATATATATATATATATATATATATATATATATATATATATATATATATATATATGTATATGTATATATATGTATATATATATATATATATATATATATACATATAAAAATAAGTATATCACGAACGGAACTCCTATTTAAGTAAAGGAGAAAACAGAAACCTTACAGAGGATGTGGCGCATAGCAGCTCTGCATCCAGAGTGGAATACAAGGATATAAACAAGAAGAAAAAATAAGCGAGAACAGGAGTGACCATATGATTTGCATAGAATGGCTGGGGTGGATTGCGACACCCCTTTCCCGCTTAAAGCAGCTTTTACGACCCGGGCAACGCTCACGGCACCAATGTAACTCAATGGTCAATCTCCCACATGTGCAAAGACAGAAGCACCCGAACGGACAAAAGAGCAAAGATGCAACCAAGCATGGAAGAGATACACCTTACTATCCAGCATGAAAACACAACATTTTATAAGGGAAAGTCGCACATGCGCGAAAAGACTTCAAGATGATAGGATCGCAGATATGAAAATATATATGATTAAGAATTCTCATTTAGAATCAAACAATGTACAATTTCTTTCTTTGAAAAAGGAATAGTAATAATGTTGTAAAAAATATCTAGGGTAATTTCTTTTTAATGCATCATTTATTATTTTATTACATTCATGAATGCAGTCTTTTTTAAAAGTACTGTAGTTTCTGTTTCTTCTGAAGTACCCGATAATAATATTTCTGAATATATTTTTAGTGAGGTTTGAATTCCAATCAATAATATTATTAATTTTGATATTGTATGAATTTCTCTTGTCGTGTATGGTTGTATAAATTCCATACCGTTGGTGCTTTCTTATTGACAAATCCAGGAAGTCTGTCGATCCATCCTCATTGATCGGGTTTTCAATTAAGTCCAATTCCCTTGGGTAGAATGCAAAATCTATGTCAGGGGTGTTTGCATAACCCCCTAATATCACATCGTCAACATAACGGAAATAAGGTATTTCCGATAATAGATGGGTTCCTCTTTCATATTTGGATAGATAAATATCCGCCAATATTGATGAGCATGCACCACCCATGGGTATGCCTTTGACCTGTTTGTAGAAATGCATACCGTCATATAGTATGTTTTCATTTAAAACCAACTCAATCAAATCCAAATATCTTCTGAGAGTTATATATGGTTTTAAATTATACTCTTCATGTAATTCTTTCAAGATCATTTGTAGGTTTGTTAAATCGATGTTATTAAACAGATCCCTGAAATCGTAGCTTCTGAAGTTTAAATCTTTATGGCAAAATTTCAGTCGGTTATCAATTCTTGTCCGTTTTTTAACATTATGGAGTTTTGCTTCTTAATATCAGTCATAACATATTGGAGTAATTTCAGAAGTTTTTTATTTGCATGTTCTAGGTATGATCCGCATCCCACTGTTACAGTACGGAACTTGACTGGCTGTTTGTGTAACTTGGGAATGAGGATCAAGTATGGAAATTTTACTGATTTAATATCCATACCAATTCTTTTATACAGTGCTTTTATTCTAATAGTGATGATTGATTCCTTACTAGGAATTAATGTATACATGGCACAATCCTTATAGCATTGTGTTAAAGTAACGACATAGAATTTTTTACACGTGAATGCAAAATTCGATACGATTTTGTCGGTGTATGTCAATACGAATTCTTCATTAAAATGTTTGATTGAAAACGGAAATTGAGAACTCCCAGAATCCTTGTTTCGTCTCGGGTAGAATTGGCAAAAAGCACTGTAAAAGGCATATTTCCATGCGTTAAAAGTTTGTACAGGTATACTGTACAACCATACACGACATACAACCATATACAACCATACACGACAAGAGAAATTCATACAATATCAAAATTAATAATATTATTGATTGGAATTCAAACCTCACTAAAAATATATTCAGAAATATTATTATCGGGTACTTCAGAAGAAACAGAAACTACAGTACTTTTAAAAAAGACTGCATTCATGAATGTAATAAAATAATAAATGATGCATTAAAAAGAAATTACCCTAGATATTTTTTACAACATTATTACTATTCCTTTTTCAAAGAAAGAAATTGTACATTGTTTGATTCTAAATGAGAATTCTTAATCATATATATTTTCATATCTGCGATCCTATCATCTTGAAGTCTTTTCGCGCATGTGCGACTTTCCCTTATAAAATGTTGTGTTTTCATGCTGGATAGTAAGGTGTATCTCTTTCATGCTTGGTTCCATCTTTGCTCTTTTGTCCGTTCGGGTGCTTCTGTCTTTGCACATGTGGGAGATTGACCATTGAGTTACATTGGTGCCGTGAGCGTTGCCCGGGTCGTAAAAGCTGCTTTAAGCGGGAAAGGGGTGTCGCAATCCACCCCAGCCATTCTATGCAAATCATATGGTCACTCCTGTTCTCGCTTATTTTTTCTTCTTGTTTATATCCTTATATATATATATATATATATATATATATATATCCGGTTA
Source organism: Amaurobius ferox (assembly GCA_951213105.1). Classification (NCBI taxonomy): domain Eukaryota; kingdom Metazoa; phylum Arthropoda; class Arachnida; order Araneae; family Amaurobiidae; genus Amaurobius; species Amaurobius ferox. The sequence continues at coordinate 119,921,072 of OX578136.1, forward strand.
AATATACAGAGAGAGAGAGTGATTAAAAAAGATGAGCCAAAATTTAGGGTAGTATACAACAAACCAAGCATTTTCCGTCACGATTTACTAGTTCGATAGTGAAAAGTAAAGGCGCCTGTGTGAGCACAATGGTGAAACCGATGAGGTGAGGAGAAAAAACAGCAATGGCTTAGAAGTTATAAAATCGCATTTAATAAACAATAATTACAGTAATGGCTCGAAAGAGCGTTCGCCAACTTGAATGCATGTCTCACGAGGGCAGTAGAGGAATTGGCGACCACTCTGGAACAGATGAGTCATATCACGCACTTCGGCAGTAGAGGCTGAAATTCTGGAGACATACATTCATGTCCAAAAGTGAAACATAATTGGTAACTGTGAAAACTTCGGAGTTAATATAGATACAATGATTGACTATCAGTCGTGGAGATTCGTGGGACGAAGGTAAATCATCATGCATATGCAAAACAGTTCAGTCGACATCGACATGCGCAAAGCACCGCCGCACGTCGGAACGAGTATAAAATGAAGTATAAAATATGGCAAGTTAATGCAGAATTTCGCAATTGCTGTAGTACGGAGCGTTATTAACAGTAAAAAATCTGATGTGGGCAGCACATGACTTTCTCTGCAGACTCAAATTCGTTTTTCCTTTATTTCTTTAAGAACTCATTAAATTGAGTTTAATTGCACAAAATGACACTAAATTTGCATTTTTAATTCAATTTCTGCTTTTATTTTGTAATTGGACATTTTTCCAGAGGCGGCATAAAAAATACGAAAAATCTGAAATATCTCGGGTATGGTTAGTTCTAGAGTAATAGAGTTGCTCTTCTTTTGCTGGTCAAAAATTACGTATAAAACAAGCATTTAATTGATGCATTTGAACATACGTAGTCATTTTTTAGATATTAGCGATTTTTGCGGGCCATTTCGTAAAACAAAGGCAGGTTGTTCTTTTCCGAATTATACCAAAATCTAATCAGCACACGAGTATCCCACATATGATTTATCTACCAAATTTTGTGAAATTTGGTCAATTTGTATTTCAGCTAGTGTGAATACATGGGATTTTTGGAGGGACATTTCGCTAAAAATGGCGGGTTCTTTTTTTTAGAATTATACCAAAAAATAACCAGCACCAGGGTCACACCTAAGGGTTTTACCCACCAAATTTTATGAAATTCAGTCCATTAGTTTTTGAGTTAGGGTGGATAAATACATTGCACAGACACACAGACAGACACCATGCTGAAAATGGTTGTTTCGTATTCTAGAGGTCTCGAAACGTGTAGATCCTTCGAAAACTCGAGTTGCTATTTTCCTCATGATTCCAATACTTTCCCTATACATTACCATGTATTGCAGAGAAAGTAAAACGGACGAAAGATATCACAAAGATGCGAACTGTATATGTTTTTGAAGGGACGAATAATTGGAATGCTGGATGCCGATCCATCCCAAACTGAAGCGTCTCGAATTCTAAATATACCTCAGTGTGCGATCTCCAGACGGTGTTAGAGGTTCCAAACCACTGAAGATGTTATTCGACGACTAGTACCAGATCGGCCAAAGGTAACAACTGTTAGGGCAAAACCGATATTTGGAGATAACTGCGCAATATCAGAGGAACCGCTCTGTCAGACAACTGGATTCAGCTCTGACAGCTGCCACAGGAGTCCTTGTTTCGAGACAAACGGTTTACAGGAAACTCAGACACGTTGGTGTCTCTGCCAGACGACCAACATTTTGCAACCCCCTGACGTCTGCACTGAAACGCGCGCCTTTACAGTAGAGTTTGGAACATCGGCAGTGGAGTGGACAACAGTGGAGCAGTGTCATGTTCAGTGATGAGTCAAGGTTTAGCCTACAAATTGATTCTCGTCGTACCACGATCTGGAGAGAACGTGGACCGCGCTTTCACCCGCGAAACATAACGGAAAGACACCGTTTTCCGTTAGGGGGTGCCATGGTCTGGGCAGCCAGCACGATGGACGGCCGCACAGATCTCCACATCTTTGACACGGAGTCGTTTTCCGTTTAAATATACAGAGACGAAGTCCTTGAGCCTACTGTTCGGTTATTTTGAGGTGCTGTTGGTCCTGATTTCACATTTATGGGTAATAACACTCCTCCCGACCGTACGGCCTTGGTCGACGATGCCTTTCAAAGTGAAGATATCCAGCATATGCAGTGGCCTGCTAACTCTCCTGATCTGAATCCAATAGACCATGTGCGGAATATGCTCGGCAGACATTTTGCAGCCCTCCGCTACCCAACAAGCACCGTTCCGGGATTAAAAACTGCTCTCCGTGAGGCTTGGAATCTTTGAACACGCAACTCATCCAAACCCCTTATCGAAAGTATGGGGAATCGTCGTGCACCTTGCGTGGCTACCCGAGTTTCCCGCACACCATCGTATTAAACTGCAGCATCACATTGTTTTAATCATTCTGTTTTACTGAGGTTGACACCCGTATTGTGGTCCTTTTTCGTCCAGTCCTTTTTTTAGATAATAAAAGTCATTATTGTCCTTGTTTTGCATTATTTTCCTCTTCTATAACCCTATTACACCCATATATCGCGTTTCCTTCCATTCCGATGTAGATTTCCTGAAATTTTCACATAAACAGCAACTATGCTTAACTTTTGTACATGAGTATATATATATATACACTCATGGATATATATATATATATATATATATATATATATATATATATACTCAACCGATCAAATATAGTGCCAATTGAATCAGAAATATAGTAGCAAATGAATCAGAAATGCAAAGCTGCAATAAATTCCTTTCTAAAACGATTTTACTGAAGACATATCAAAACTATAGTTTATAGTATATTTAAGTAACTAGATTGATCGCGAAGACATCACATACAGATTTTATTTATAAAAAATATATTCTAGCATATATTGTCCACTGTATACAAATGCTAGGTCAACAAACAGTTTATAAAGAACCTTGCTGCTTCATCCAAGAATCGAACTACAGTTTTTTATACTATCTAGCCGACGACCTATCTACTGGGATGAAATTACAAGCTCTTATCGTTGATTTTGCATGCTCCTCCTTCTAATATCAGATAGACGGGCTGCTATACAATCTGATTGATCATATTCAGACATTTTTACTTCAAGTTATTTACCTGCTACTTCTATTATCCTCCATTTTATCTTTCTTTACAGTGGTGCACCTGTCGATTTAAAAACAGTGATTAATATGCCACAGTTCACTGAATCCGTGGTAGTCGTAATATGGGTCAATTTCAGAGCAACAGCATCATTGCACTTTTGCCCAATATTTGGTGTATTTTTGGATTAAAATGTTTAATGATTTCAAAATTTCAACACGATGTGTTCCGTTCAGAAAAAGTATCATAATTAGTGTGAGACCAGAAAATGTTCTCATATGAGATACTTTTATTTGAGTATTTATGGTCGCCAGAACGCCGAACAAAGCATGCAGACTGGCTGGCACCGAAGTTTACGACAACGTGAACTTTAAGGTCAAAAGGACTATAAATTTAGGTGTGCCAGGCCACAGGGACTGAGAGGGGCTGTGAAGTGATGCCATTGGGTTCAGAAGAACCAATGAGCGCCAAGGGGAAGAAGGGCGGAGCTCCCCCTCCCCCCCCCCCCCCCCGCCGAAGGAACCACAAGTCAAAAACAGTTTTACGAAAGGAGCGAAGTGAATATGGCCTAGCAGACATGACTTAGGAGTCGCTGTTAGAGTACGAGTATTTACACTCTCACGACTTAAGAGGGGAAAGAAATCAAAGTTCGGAGACACACACCCCAGAGTTGTGGACGAAATACACGAGTTTCAGCTATAGACAAAATGAGAGTGCAGTAGCATACGAAAGACAATGAGGAGTTGTGGCAAGAGTGATGAAAACCATGGAGAGATGATAAGCCCAAGATTAAACTGGAAGGTATGTGCTCTGATTGTTACCGGTCTTAGACACCATCGTAAAACTAATAATTCTAGTCACATATCTCCCCTTGCTAAAATAAATAAATGAAAATTGATAATAAATGAAAATTGATAATTATGAAAATTGATGCTTTTGATAAATTGATGTTTTTAATAAATGATATTGTTTAAGTTTTAAATAGTCTAATCTTTTAATATTAATTAATAATTCTTTTCAGGACTTACACATAAGTTAAATAATTGGAGGGTTTTTCGGCACAACAACGAGCGATGTACGATTTAAATGTTAATTCCACTATATATGATTTTACGGCAATGTTAATGTGATTTAAAATAATGAATTTAATAATTAAAGTGTAATTTTAGTTTTCTTATGCCACAATTAGCATGAATTTTTATCGATTGACCTGCAGATGTGATATTTAAAATTTCCATATTTTTAAATATTTTTATAGCATAGGCAGCTTTTGCTTGAGGATATTGCAAAAATGTCAGAACCTATAAGTCAGACTGAAAATGTTTACCAGGGATCAGAGACAAGGACTTGCGAAAAGGACTAAAAATTTTAATAATATTTTTATTATAAGAAATTTAATCTACAAGGATCTAGGTTTTACATCTAGAGCCCATCTGATTCCACATGCAGCTGGCACCACTGCAAATTTTCCATGAAGCGTTTATCCTAATTGAGCATTTTGTTCTTGCTATATGATCATAAAACATTATAAGACATAAAATATTAAATATTTTCAAAAGTACTGATACTTTTTACAGTATATCTAGGTACACTAACATTTTTTCAAAAATAAAAAGACTTACATAATAGTCTGTATTATAATTGTCTTTCTTTATTATTATCCACATTCTCATATCGAAACTCATCTTGATACTGCTAAAAACTGAATAGCATTTCTGTCCACCATGGATCCATTTTTTAATCCTCCACTACCGATACGTGATATGAAATAGTTTCTCAAAATGCGTATTGATTAACACTGTCGCTTGGTTTATAAATATGAAGCATGTAAAACTTTGCTTACTTTGAACGATTTTTGATATAGTTAATCGAGTCTTAGGTTTGGGTTGTGTTCAGACAAATTTTTCACAGTAGAAGTAATTTGACTATGCTCTACAATTTAAAAGAAAATATTAATTACCAGACTCAATCTCGCATAGCTTTTCTCATTCAGAAATTTAAAACACAACAACGGTTACTAAACATCATTTACTGAAAATATTTTCTTGAAAATCGAATACATTCTTATTTCAAATGATAATATCTTAGACTGGTTTCGCGCTTATTATGTGCTCGTCAACATGGAATAGCCGATTAATATTAGCAATGGTATCAAGGTGCCTGCTATATACCACAATTTTTCCAACTTCTGTACAAATATGTCAATGTATTCAGACAACCAATTTGTCAAAAATGAATCTCCAGTTTTGCGAAATCTGGCAATTTTGCAAACCTCAAAATCTAAGACATATAGTAAATTCCGTGCGGTTATTGTATATATCAGTTGCCCCTTGGTGATGAGCGCGTAATAATCGGTCAACGAATGTTGGTATATGCAATAGAATATATTTATTCCAAATTTATATTGTTATATTTCTTGTATTGTCTTGTTTGTATGTATCATTATCTCATCCTAAATAACTGCACATATTGAATAAGATATAATATTGAAGTGTTAACATTATTTAATCTTCGTAAGTTTTACCATCCCATACAATATAGGATTTTATTAAAGTTACCATGGTGCATCTATTTATCTCAAAACATTTATTTATATTTTGTTAGTTGCTCGTTTTTCATGTATCCTGATCTCACACTATATTACTACATACATTGAATCAAATAAAAATTAGTAGTTTACATTATTACTAACTAATTGAAAATAATAGTTTATTTAACAATTTATAATATAAAAAAATCCAGGAAGAAATATTTTCTTCGTTGTTAAAAAGCATCTTTTGTTCTTCTAAATTTAAACTACAAAGAAATATTTCGCTTTCAATTATTATATCCATCAAACTGCTTTAATTAACATACACTTGTGTTTCAAAAATGCATTTTTACATAATAAAATTAGCATTTTAAAAACAGCTTTGAATTAAAATATTCTTTATAATCTGTTTTTAATTATTCTTGAGATAATTGAAAAATAAAGTAAGTATATATTCCAACCTATAAAAAGTACTATGACCCGCATTATAAAGAAATAGATTTAAATAAAAACATATATTTTTCATATTCATATATACGATACCATCATATATTTTTATATATATAATTCATGTTATCGACTAATGCATTTTAATACAATTTGAGTGTTTTTAATGTACTCACGTGCTTAAATGCTAGTTTTATAAAATATGACCATAATTAAAATGATATTCAAAATGTCAAAAAAAAAACTTAAGTAAGTGATTTATTTGTATGGAATCTTATATAAGTTAACACTGTATAACTGTTTCTACTATGCAAGTAAATGAGAATGGATTCCATGTTTGGAATATTTACTACATATCTCACAAATTGTCTGCAATTAAAATTTCACCATCACACGCAACAAAATTATCTGAAGTGTGGACAAACTCGACTTTTTCATACCAAATTCCATTTTTAAGCAGCTTGTGAGTGCTTATTTTTATTTTTATTTAACGTTTCTTTATTTTCAAAAAAACTATTTATTTTCTACTAGAAATTTTTTTAAACATAGGTATCGTTGATCCAAATGATTACAATTCTAGCGTGACTTCACTTTAAAGTCTTCACTTTAATGGACTTGAAAAATATTTCTATTGATATTATACTTGAAAATGTAACTCCTGGGAAGCGTAACACTTCCCTGGGGTTACATTTTCCCCTGGAGGGATGTAATAATGTTATACTTGAAAATGTTACGGGGAGTGAAGAGTACATTTTCCCTCCCCGTTGGGAACTAATGATGTCACAAACACAAAAATTGTATCGCGGCTATTTTTTACAACAATGATTGAAGCTATTAATTTGAAGCCAGAAATAGATCTCACATGTGTTTTGGTGAGACAAGTTTATGCCAGTTATTTATTGTGTCCGAAACATCGAACAATACTTGTAATCTGGATGGCGCCGAGATGTACAACAAACCATAAATTTAGGAGCGTCAAGACAGATGGGGGCCGAGTGAGCCCTTACGAGGGTGCCAAGTACCGACATTGGTTCAATGATTAACTAATGAAGAAAGTGCTTGTTGCGTCACACTGAATGCTTCAAATGAAAGTAAAGGGGGAGTGACACTCCAAGGAAAAGGAACCACAACATGTGACCTAAGAACGACACTTGAAAATATAGACTTGTTCTAATGACATGATAACAACGATGACTTGTTCTCATATATAACTTGTGCTCAGATACAAATACGTGTGCGACATAATGATACAGAGACAGAATACCATGACTTGATTTGGCAAGAGATTAACAGCTCGAAATTAAGGAGCACGAAACTTAGAAAGATGTGTCGACTACGAGAATGACGTAAATGCGTGTGTCGACCAGCAGTATAATATTATCGTCGAATTACGAGTGGTGAATCAATACTTCAAGTTACATTCCAGTAATATGATCGGCATAGCACCTGGTGGTGACAAAGTACAAGACAGATTTGAAGGTATGTGTTCATCAATAATCAAAGGTCGTAGATATATTTTAAGTAATTTTATTCATACTGTTCTCACATGTCTCACATGTTCCCGCTTCCGAAATAATATAATTAATTGTGTAATGAATATAATAAGTATTTTAACTTGGCATCCTCGCAAGGGCCCGCTCGGCCCCCTCTGTCTTGACGATCCCAAATTTATGGTTTGTTATAAACCTCGGCGCCATCCAGACTACAAGTATTGTTCGATGTTTCGGACACAATACATAACTGCCATAAACTTATCTCACCAAAATACATGTGACATCTATTTCTGGCCTCACAATAAAGTCCCCAGATTATTGAATCATAATTAACCCCGTTTCATGCATGATTATGTCAAATTTTGCCATATGCTGCCATGTTAAGTAATACAAAAGTTCAAAATTTTCGCTCGAATTTCAAGAATCCCTTTCTAGATTTTAAATTTTTCGATAATAAAATTCGGTATAAAGTTTGGTGAAAATCCGTTTTCTTCAAACTGTACACAAGAAATCGACCCTATACAGTCAGATGGACATCACTCCAAAAATAGCTAAAACGTGCTCAGGAGGTCCTAAAACATATATTGGTAGCAAAAACTCGAATTCAAAAATTTTCGTGAAAATATTACTTTTTCTATATTATATTACATAGTATGTAAAAATGAATGAAATTACGACAAAATTGGGAAATGTATTTATTGTCATTGATATTATTCTGGTCATGAAGCAGAGAAACTTAGCCTTTTTCTTTGCGTGTCAAATATGCGCCTGCATTTAATGAATAGGTAGATGCTAATCGTATATCATTCAGACGGATAACTTGCCGAATTGATCAATTGTCGCACTGAAAGTAATTCTATCAGACTTTAATTATACTATTGAATTTTGGTTTTGCAAGTATTCTTCCGCCAATCGAAATACAGGTGTATCTCTTTGTAATACAACAATTAATGAATGAAATTAAAAGAATTCCACTTCAGTGAATTCCGCCCCAATACGAGTTGTAATGAAAGAGTTGGAAGAATGGTCAATAACTCAGGCATGCAAGACAAATATGGCGTACTATATTTCATGGGTGTAAGTATTATAAGATCAATGAATATGTTAATTTTGCAAGCACATTATAATGCAAGTTTTAGTAAATCACGTATTTTGACATTTCGGATGAACCAAAATAATAAATGGTTGCGATACAAAAGTTCGCTAGTCATGACATCGTCGCATCAGTATTGCGCATTCTTGCTATTGTGCATTATTACTTGCAACGTCGTTGCTATGCACGGCTTTGCGTATCACATCGTATCTTCACATAAGCCGTTGTTATGCAGGTATTTACTGATCATGAATCCCATACTAACATCATAGCACAAGCATACTCCCAGAGTCTATATGTAAACTTTGTAATCTTGTTCAAATATGGGATTGAGATTACCTGCTGTTTATTAGTAACATTGTCAGTGCCTTGTGATAGATATCGGGAGCTTAGATGCTCCAACGACTGCATTATCCATTACGTAGCTCGTTACATGTCTGAAATATTTTCGTTATTGCTTAATACTAGGTATAAAAAATCTGATGTGGGCAGCACATGACTTTCCCTCCAGACTTATAATCACGTTCTCTTTATTTTAATTACATTTAATTCACTTTTAATTCAATTTTCGTTCTCAATTGATAACTGTACTTCTTTTCAAAGGTGGCGTAGAGAAAATACGAAAAAACTAAAATATCTCGAGAACGGCTAATCCTAGTGTAATGGGGTTGGTCTTATTATTTTCTTCATTAAAAATTCCGTATTACACAAGCATTTCATTGATATATTTGACCATACGTAGTTTTTTATTTTATATTTTGTCGATTTTTACGGCCCATTTTGCTAATCAGTACCAGGGTGTTCCACAAGTGACTTACCTACCAAATTTTGTGGAATTCGATCCATTAGTTTTTCAGCTAGAGTGGATACAAGCTTTTGCGGGCCATTTCCCAAAAAAGGCGGATTCTTTTATCTCGAATCGTACCCAAAACTAATCACCACCAGATTCGCCCACAAGTGACTTACCTACCACATTTTAGGAAATTCGCTCAATTACTTTTTTAGTTAGAGTGGATAAAAAATCTGCACAGACAGACAGACAGACAGACAGACACACATACAGACACACAGACACACACACATACGTCCCGCCAAAAATAGTTTTTTCGTATTCTAGAGGTCTCGAGACTTGTAGATCCGTCGAAAACTCGAGTTGCGATTTTCGGCATGATTCCAATACTTTCCCTATACATTATCATGTATTGCAGGGAAAGTAAAAATATAATTCTACTCTATAAATCGGATGTAACATAAATCAATGACTATAGATAGGTAACTTTCTGCTTAAGAACATGACGTTACATATAAGAATGAACATTTATGACGTCAAATCCACGTGCATTATCCTCTGAGGTGTAAGGATAATGAAAGAACCTTAATGGTGTCGTGATGTGTCAATTATAAGACATATTTAACATTTTTCCCTTTAAAAATTAAAATGATTTTTGACTTCGAATTGGATCCTCCCATTCTAGAATGCTCTTTCGAGCTCAGGTAACTGACAGCACTGACGCGAAGGAACCTCCCATGCTCTCGTGCTTTACCCTTTGGTCTATGGTACCACCTAGGTCACTGAACATTCACAACACTTTCTTCATTCTACAGTTGATGTTATAAAGATAGCTGCACTCTCCCTTCTGCAAGATTGGTAGTAAATAGGACTTAACCTGTTACGGATATGGACATTTTAATAGTCTAGTGGTCTGAGTTTTCCCAAATGGAATATATACTTAAGGAAAATCCTGTTGTAAAATTCAATTTCCATTTTCCACTTAATAGGAATTGACAACTATTGATATAGTACTGTCACGGGAAGGTGATGAAGTAAACGAGAATTCTGAGCGCCATTTTGGCATGCAAAGATTAAGTCGCCAGACTATAGGAAACGTACACAGAGGCGGCGAGTCTTTGACGTTGCAGTATTCAACAGAAAGAGGGAGTCAATATTCACCCCAACTCTGACCTATCTTAACTGGAGCGCGAAGTAAGACATAATTTGTGATTAGAGCGAAGTTTTAGTATAGGAACGCGTAATAATTTAGAAGTACACTCTAAGACAAAAAAAATCGACTCGCCTCGCAAAATAATCCGATAGAAATGAAATTGTACATGCAAACACCTGTCGACCTAATAGCGAATGATCAAAAATTCGCAGTCAATGAATAAATAGTCAGAAGTACAGAGTATTGAATCTGAGCACCATGGTGGTATATATAAGTAGGTAACTTCGCTTTCAGGAACAAAACGTGCAGTGGATTTCGTTGCGTTTACGTACCTTGATTGTAACAATGCCTTGCCGTCGGCGAATTCGCGGCCACTACGAGCATATAAAGGAGTTTGAAAGAGGGCTTGTGGTCGGACTGCATGAGACTGGATGGGCACTCCTACGCATCGCTAGCTATTTGGGTAGGAGCGATGCAGCACTTAGACGATGTTGGCAGGAATGGGTCCGGAATGGAAGACTTCAGCGGGCATAACGACGATAGAACAGGAAGATAGAGCGATTGTCAGAGCAGCTGTGACTGTATGAGATTCGTAGTTTTCAGCCATCCAGCGTATGACAAACACAGAAACACGGAAGTGACTTCCCGGACCATTAATAAAAGACTACGAGAGCCGAATCTATACTCGCGGAGTCCATTATGCCGCCTACCACTGACCAGTATGCTCTGTTAACAGCGATTGCAATGGTGCCACGCCCCGATCAAAGTGTAATTTATCGAATTGGTAACGAATTGTCTTCAGTGATGAGTACCGATTCGAACTGATTCCCGACAAGCAGCGCAGACGTATCTGTAGACAGCCCGGACATCATTAGAATCCTGTTCTTATTGTCACACGCCACACGGCCCGACAACAGGGAGTTATGGTCTTGGTTGACATTTCGTTTAATAGCCGAACCCCTTTGATAGTCATCCTTGACACCATAACAGCACAATGGTACGTTACCGATATTCTACGATCCGTTGTATTATCATTCCTTTCGCGACATCACGGACAAACTTTTCAGCAAGATAATACCAGGTTACACACGGCACGTCTCTCTATTGATTGTCAGCATGCTTACAACACCCTTCCTTTGCCAGCCAGATCCCCAGGTATCTCGCCTATTGAGCACATTTGGGTTGAGATGAGGCGTCGCCTGCGACTATCCCAGAATGTAGACGAATTAGCTTGTCAATTGGAGATCATTTGGAACGACATCCCTCAGAACACTATCTAGCAACTTTATGCATCAATGCCACGTCGGGTAATAGCTTGTATCAAGCACATAGGTGGGCCAACGCGATATTGACTTGCTCACTTTGTGTAGATCTTTAAGTGCAATTAATCATTCAATTGTTCTGAAATTCTATGCATTACTTTTTCTGTAAATCCACATTACACGTACCAAATCTTGTCTCATTTGGAGAATTATTTTTTTGTGCGTCGATTGTTTTGTTTTAGAGAGTAATTAGATTAAACATAAAATAGATTTCCGAAGTCCAACGATAAATTTTGAGATATTTAATAGATTAAAAACATAGATTTATATCCAGAGAGATTCAACAAAATCTACAATATTCTTGTATAAGAAATTAACCGTGTAGCACAGCCGTGTAGCAATCTTCTGAATTTTCAGGGGTCATCTTTGCCCTGTGAATTCTTCATTAGGATCACTATATTCCGCCGAGTTGTTTGTCTTTTAGACAGCTCTCGCGATACATTTTATAAATAGGTGGTCTTTATAAAAAGAAATGAACTAGGAGGAATTCAAAAGGTATTTTATATTTACATTTATGCAATTAAGGGCAAAGTGTCATGTACGTGCTGGAAATGCAGCAATCATCCGTGAAACAGTCAATCGTGTTCACCTCATTTTAGTGACTTTTGGAATTTGTCCTGCAACTACATATGGAGAATTGTCTAAATCATGGAGGTAATTAAAACGACAATTATCAATTAGTCAGAAATTTCAACTATAGGTTTAAAGTTTCATTGATGATGAAAGGTAGCGGTACAGGGTGTAGGGATTCATGAATTATGACTCTTGAATTATGCTGATCATCAACGATTAAGAACTGTACCTACGAACAACACGTTTGATCTGGTGAATTCTTCTAAACATTAAAAACAAATCATAACTGAATTTGGAATAAGTGATCCGCAGCAGAAATAAAGGATGGCGCAATAACAGCAACTGGAAACAAAATATGAAAGATAATTTTTTATTTTATATTGGACTACAGGGATTGAAATTTATGTTATGTAAATATGAATGAATAATGTAATAAGTGATTTAACAATGTGTCATAATCCTAAGTAAAGGAATTTCAGTGCAAATGAGTTACGAATATTAATTGATAAGAAGTGTAATGTGAATAAGTAAGAGATAATTAAGCAAAATTGAGATGACTTTAAAAATGATATGTTAAAAGTGCTATTGATAATATAAACAACCAAAACTGATATTAACTTTAATATATATGAAAGTTTTGTTAACAAAATTAAATGTATTTTTAATGCCTCTCATAACCTTTGCTTCTTGAATAATTATTTTAATATAATGTGAGTTCTTCAAGTAATTCACGATGGGAAGATTATCTCTGCTAACTACCGATAGGTATCGAGCTAATTAGAAAATAGCTAGCCAGACGTTGAATTAAAAGACAAGCCCTCTGCACTTATGTGCAGATATTCATATGAGAATTTATTATTCCTTTTATGCAAACTTCCCATGTGCGCGGTTATTTTCTAATATATAATGAAGATAACATCCACATTACGGATTGTGTTCCCATGAATGGTTTAGGGATATATATCATATTATGTATGGTGTTTTAAAAATAATAAACATACTTATAACGTTTGAACCGATAGTGTTAGATATAAGAACTATCACTGTGAGACATTGTGATTTAAGACCTTTTCCAACTGTTCAGCAAATATTAACGGCATCCATTTGATAGCTTTTTTCATACTCGATCTATTAGTAGAAAACTAACCGAATGCCCGTTCAAAATCAACCCCAGAATAACGTACATTTTTTAATAATTCGCATTTCACATTTATTTGGAAAATCGAAAATTTTGGTGTGAGGAACCCCCTGAAGAAGAAAATATTGGAAAACTGAAATTGCTCGCTTTCTACCTTTCGAACTATCTACCCGTACATCAAATTTAAAGTTTCTATCTCATACTCAAGCATGCAATGTTATCATTTCACCTTTCGAAAGTTTTTATGAAGAGCACTCTCTTAAATGAACATTTACGAAAAACTCTATTTGTCTTGGTTCTTTTATTAAATGTTTAGCCCATATACCAAATTTCAAGCCTCTATCAAATTTAAAAGTAAGCGTTTTTCATTTATTAGGCAAATCGAACATTTTGGTGAGTGACACCTCCTTAAGTAACATATATTGAAAATCTGAAATGGTACACCCTTTTCCATTCAAACGATATAACCTTACACCAAATTTCAAGTATCTATCTCATCGTAAAGCATGGTTTCTATCATTTCGCTTTTCGAACGTTTTGGTGTGCGGAACTTCTCACAAATTGCAAATATTGAAAATTTTCTATGGCACACGTTCTTTCTTTTGAACTATCTACCTGTACACCAAAATTTTAAGTTTCTATTCCTTCGCAAAACATATTTGTTCTATCATTTTACTTTTCGAACGTTTTAGCTACCCCCTTAAATGAACTACCCCTATGAGTAGCTACCCCCTTAAATGAACAGTTTTGAAAAACTCTATTCTTATGTCTTTTATGAGATGATTGTCCCATATACAAGAAATCAAGCCTCTATTACAATTTAAAAGAAGGCTTTTCTCATTTATTCGGTAAATGGAACATTTGGATTTGTTGCACTCCCTAAAGTAGAAAATGTCGGACAACTAAAATTGTACATGCTCTTCAAACTATCTACTCGTACAGCAAATTTGTAGTGTCTATCGCATTTCGAAACATGGCTTTCGTCATTTCACCTTTCGAACGTTTTTCTCTGGAACACCCCTATAAACGAATATTTTTGAGAAATTCTTTTGTCTTGGGAGTTTTCATCAAATTATTAACATATATACTAAATTTCAAGCGTCCATCAAATTTTTAATCAGACGTGTCTCATTTGTCGGCAAATCGAACATTTCGGTGAGCGGCGCCCGTACAGTAGCAAATATTGAAAATCTAAAATTACATATTTTTTTCCTTTCGAAAGATGTACCCATACACCAAATTTGAAGTCGATATCTTATCGCAAAGCATGCTTTTCTATCATTTCACTTTTCGAGCGTTTTGGTATGGAGCACTCTCTCTTCAGAACATAATCGGAAAAAACGATTTGTCCAAGCGGTTTTATCGAACGATCGACTCGTGTACCAAATTGCAAGTCTCTATCTATTGGGAAAGTGCCTATAAAGGCGTGACAGACGGGCGGACAGACATACACTTAGCAATTAGTATAACCTAGCGAAATACCCGTTGAAAATAAACAGTTTCGCAATAAGCAAGCCCTGAATAATGTAAAATATTGTATAATTCGCGTTTCACATTTATTCGACAAATCGAATATTTTAGTTTGCAGAACCCCCTAAAGAGAATAATATTTGAAAGCTTAAATTGCGTACTTCTTCCTTTCGAAATATCTACCCATACATCAAGTTAAAGTTTCTATCTCATCCCGATGAGTATTGTTATATAATTTTCCCTGTCGAACTTATTTCCGTGGAGCACTGCAGTAAATTAACATTTTTGGAAAATTTTGTCCGTCTTGGGTTTTTTATAATATGATTGGTCCATATACTAAATATTAAACCTCTATCACATTTCACAGGAATAGTGTCTCATTTATCCGGAAAATCGAACATATTGGTGTGCGGCAACCCCTAAAGTAGCAAATAATTAAAATCTGAAATTGCGCAATTTCTTCCTTTCAAACTATCTACCTGTACACCAAACTTGAAGATGTTATCCTTTCGCGAAGCATGTTTTCTCTATCACTTCATCTTTCGAACTTCATCTTTCATCTTTCGAACTTCATCTTCACTTCATCTTTCTGTGTAGCACACCTTTAAATGAACATATTTTAAAAACCGTATTCATCTCGAGCTTTTTCATCCAATGATTAGTCTTCATACTGAATTTCAAGCCTCTATCATATTGTAAAGGAGGTGTTTTTCATTTGTTTGTCAAATCGAATATTTTAGTCAGCGGCACCCTCTACAATAGAAAATGTTGGAAAATTGAATTTGCATACTTTCTTTCTTTCCAACTATTTACCTATACACCAAATTTAAAGTCTCTATCTCATCGCGAAGCATATTTTTTCATCAATTTAAATTTCGAACGTTTTTCTCTGAAGCACCCCCTTAAACGAACATTTTTGAAAAACTATATTCATCTTGGGTGTTTTCGTCAAATGATTATCTCATATACCAAATTTCAAGCTTTTATCGAATTTTAAAGGAGCCGTATTTTATTTATTCGGCAAATCGAACATTTTGATGTGCGACACCCCCTTAAGTAGAAGATATTGGGAATCTGAAATAGCACACTTTCTTCTTTTCAAATGATTTACAAGTACACCAAATTTGAAGTCTTTAACTCATCGCAAAGCATGCTTTCTATCATTTTATTTTTTGAACGTTTTGGTGTAGAGTAACCTCTCTATAGAACATTTTCAAAAAATTCGATTTATTCAGTGAGTTTTATAGAAAGATTGAGCCGTATACCAAATTGGCAGCCTCTATTTACTTGGGTAGTGCCTAAAGAAGCGTGACAGACAGACGGACTTTTTTGTTTGTATATGTATGTGTGGGACGTGGATTGAAATGATTAAGTTTAAAGATTATATTAATATTAATTGTTTATTAATCATTGAAAACATGGCCGTTGATCTCATAAAGTGGAATTAACATTTAAACGTACATCGCTCGTTGTTGTGCCGCAATAACCCTCCAATTATTTTTACCTTTTGTGTTAGTCCTGAAAAGAATTATTAATTAATATCAAAAGATTAGACTATTTAAAACTTAAACAATATAATTTATTAACCACATCAATTTATCATCAACAACAATTTATCATTTATATCATTTCTCATTTATTATCAATTTTCATTTAACTATTTTAGCTGGGGGAGATACGACCAGAAGTGTTAATTTTACGAAGGTGTCTAGGACCGGTAACATCAGAACACATACCTTCCAGTTTAGACTTGGGCTCATCATCTCGCTTGCATCGGTCTTAGTGCTGAAATACGGCCTATAACTCTATGGTGTGTGGCTCCTACTCGTACTTTTCACTTCGACTGATACTTTATATCTGCAACTGCTAGGTCATGTTCGCATCTCTCCTTTTGTCAAACTCTTTTGAACAACACTTCGTAGGAAACTTCTCGCAACCACATTTCGTAAGAGACTTGCTTCTGCAACAGTATCCGAGTTACTTCTGCAACATTTCGTATCAAAAAGTGACTTGTGGTTCCTTCTTCGGGGGGGGGGTAGCTCCGCCCTTCTTCTCCTTGTCTCTCATTGGTTCTTCTGAACCCAATGACATCATTTGACATTTATCACAGCCCCTCTCAGCCCCTTTGGCCTGGGACACCCAAATTTATGGTATTTGAACTAAAAGTTCACGTTGTTGTAAACACCGGCGCCAGCCAGACTCGAGTTTTGTTAGCTGTTCTAGGCACCATAAATATTGAAATAAAATGCCTCATGTGAGGACATATTCTGGCCTCACATATCTTCCCACAGACAGAAAAAAAGAAGCAAAAAAAAATTAAAACAATCATAGTTCGAAACCAAATTTCGATGCACTTGAAACCCTGTAATTGGCATGTTTCACTTTCTTTTGGACAACGTCCGTCCAGAAAAAGTTCAACAGTCTTGCTGTAACAGAAAAGTTGTTTGCACACATAATATGGACAAAATAAACATAAGTTACGTACACATGAACTTTACCAGGTCCAGCTTTCAATTGAAGCTAAATTAAATTTTGGCTACTTAAAATATTTTTAAACATATGCACATTCACTTTGAAATGTCACACACTACTATCTTCTTTTATATTTTTAACATCATTACACACTTTTTTTTACAAATTACACATTATTATTTTTTGAACACAATTCTTTACATACTTATCAAATATTGTTTTATAATTGATAACTTTATCACATATATAACATTTTTGCTGAACCTTGATACTGATACATACTTATTAATACAATCACATATTTTTTTTACATCAGCCATTAAAATATATATACTTTTAACACAATTCTTGTAAATCCCCTTGCATTTGCATATGGGGTGACATCTTCCCTTTAAAAAAAATTTTCTTTCTTACAATGCTTTGTATGTAAACAAACCAACCCCATGCGCTTGATGACAGCAATTGATTGATGTCTTCAACAAGACCATTAGAAGAAAGCCTTCTATTCTTAAAAGCTACGATACCGGAAGTGCGAACCGGACACTGCGTTCAAATCCCCTTTCCGAACCTGGAAAGTGCCTAGTCAAAAACAGACCCGAAAACGATTACCTTTCTTTTAATCGTTTCCTCATTTTATTCGCTTTTTTGCACAGCGATTAGCAGCCTGAATTCCCTCAACTTTACTCCTTTTGCTATGACAAAGCATTAAAGTGGACAACGTGCGGCATGGACTTGCTTCTCGCGCTCTTCAAAAGCCTGTACCCAAGTATTGTAAAACTTTTATTTATCCACTCGACGTGTTATATAAACGTCGACTTATTCTTTTAAAATATAGACCTCCTCATTATTTATTATATTATTAATTATATCTGCTAATCAACCTTTATACTTAAATGCTCAGACGGGCTTGCACATTATATTAGCATTGCATTGTAATCGACGGGGTAATAGACCTCCGGGGGGGGGACCTACGGGTAATAGACCTCCTCATTATTTATTATATTATTAATTATATCTGCTAATCAACCTTTATACTTAAATGCTCAGACGGGCTTGCACATTATATTAGCATTGCATAGCTCGCTTACTTTTTTTTTAAAACTCAAACTAAGCAGCCCCTTATTTAAATATTATTCAGATGGTTTCTTGAGGTGACTTGTATCAATTAACAAAGTCATCCTAATGTTACCTTCTTTTACTGCATGTATACCCTTTTTATACTGACTTCATGTAAACTTTAACATTTTCGAAAATCATTTTACTGTATTATTTATTATATAAATTTCACCTTTCCATTTGATATTAAGATTCTATCTTATTTAATTTTGTTCTCTCATACCTTCCATATGACATTAAAATTAAAAAAAAATTGAATTTTTTTTTGAAATTAAAAAAAAATATTTAAATTTGTTAATTTAATTTTAAACTTTTAAAATTTTTGATACCGTTTGTTTAAATTTTATTTATTTTAACTCCTTCCTTAACACGTTCATAACTTTTGCATTTTATATAAAATTTTATAAAATTATGTTATTTTTTTTAAACACATTCAAGCCTTTATTTTCTTGTTTGAAAATCCTTTATTTACTTAATTGTAAATTTTTATTTTTTAACGCTTCTTTACAATGAGTTCCGTTCATTTTCTACTTACTGGAAAATTTATTACTGCATTTATTTATTATTTTATTTTTAAACGCGGATTTATTTACTCACCGTACCTACCAAATTTATCATATTTATGTATTTATTTTTATTTTAATCCTTATGACTTTGAATACCTGACATTTATAACCATTTATATTCGCGATTGTTTACCATTCTATCGCTTATTATTACCTATGTATTACCTATTTTGACATGTAATTACTGCGGCTAAACCTTTTATTGCCGTAATACATATTATCATTTATTTATTTATCAAATGACATTCATTTCGTCCAAATTTATTTTATTTATGATAACATTTCTCAACACCTTATTCAGAATATCCTTTTCATAAATTTTTTTATATGTAAAAAGACCTATTCACCATTTTATGACATTAATAACAGGGTATCTATTTTTTTTACGTAGATTACCGCTTGTTTACAAACACTTCCGGTTGCTATCGTATCTCATTGATAACTTTAATGTTTTTATTTACATTTCCTACTGACATGTACATTATTTAGTATTTTATAAAATGCATTTATACTAACTATATTTATTTAAATTCATTTCATATGTATTTCACAGCTATTCATTATAGTACACTTTTCCTAATCAATATTTACATTCTATTTTCATTACCATATTTATTTACATTCTATTCATATCCAAATTTATTTATACCACATGATTATCGTAACATTTCCTTACGTTGTAAATGAACACCAAAAATGCTTTATTTTGCACTCAAAAATTTTTCAATTAATTTTTTTTCATTTCAACCTCTTTTTACACCTTCTGTGAATTTATTCATTTATTCACTGAACAAAATTTTAACTAAATTTAATTCACTTATCCTGTCACTTTAGGATTAATTTAGTTATTTACTTTGCTTATACAATTTATATTATTCCTGAAACATTTATTTATCTACGCATTTTCACATTTGAATATTCCTACGCGAGATATCGTGTCCTCGATTGCTTTATTGCAACGGGCGATTTACAGCTACTTTTACTGTTTATAATTTAATATTTTAAATTCATATTGATTTAAAATTTTCAATTATTTATGCCTTTGTTTACTTTTTGACATAAATATATATCATCTATGAATAATCTCTAACATTCTCACTTTCAGCTCAATACTTATTTTTTTACTTTACTTAAATCTGTCATTCAATTTTTAAGCTTCAAGACTCTTTTGAAAGACCCATCATTTTTGCCTTCCCTTGAAATCAAATTGAAGTGAAGCGCTACACCTTATTTTGAAAACATGAAGCACCCGACTGGACTGGCTTTCCAACAAACTTGTCCTTGCCTGTATTTGTTTACAGACCTTTCCTCTACCCAATTAGGTAACATATTTTGATTTTATCTTTCATTTTTGTAGATATATTTGCATAAATTTATCTCTGCATAATTTTCTTATCACATGTCATATTTTGACTTAACATTATATTATGATATAATATTATTTTTGAACAAGACCCATTTGTACACTTATTATCTATTTTTGTAACATTCATACCATGTTCATTTTTCAACCATTCCATGATTATTCATCCTTTTCTCCTTTGAAATTCATACCATTTCCATTCTTAAACAATTCCTTCCTTATTGCTTTTTTTAATTCATATCATTATCCATTTTTTCATTATTAAAAATTTTTTCAATTCCAGATTATTTTCCTTTAATTCATTTTGATTTGTTATTCTTTTTATCTCTCTCTCATCTTACAATTCTTTAAATACCAATCATCAGCAAAATTTGAATTTTTAAAATTTCTTGATTTCTTGAAACAATTTTGACCCAGCTTTCTCTTCCCTTGTTCATGAATATTACATTCAATTTCATTTGTGTTAAAAATATGTATTTCATTTAGTAACTTTAATTTCTGCCTAACATACTCTTTATATTTGCTTTGACATTCAATTATTTTTGAATCTGCTTTTAGAATATCATTACCTTCATTATCATTGTGATTACTATCCCTTATTATTTTACTATTTTCATTTTGAACATTTTTACAAACATTTGAATTTTGTATTTGTTGAAAATTATTATTTTCATCCATCAAATCATCCATTATTTTATTTTCAAGATAATTTTGCTTATCATTATCATGATTTTTATTTTCATTTTCTTGAAAATTCACATTTTGACTTTTATTTTCCAAAACATCTCTTATTTTAATTTCAAGTAATTTTTGAGTATTTGCATTATCATGACTTTGACTTTCATTTTGTATTTTCTGACAATTAAGAATTTCATTCTGATTTTCTTGAAAATTAACAATTTGATTATTTTTATCATTATGATTTTGATTTTGACTTTACATTTCAATATGTATTTGCTCAATATGTACACTTTGTACAGTATAACATTTTTTTGATTGAATCTCAATTATTTCACCGTTACCGTTATATTTACTTTCACTTCGTACCTTTTGTGCTATACGACATTTTTTTGCGTGAATATCATCGATTTCACTGTCCATATCATATTTTGCCATCAATTCTTCGGCACTTTGTACATTTTGTTCGATATAACATTGGGTAGCGTGAATTTTAATTGGTTCATCTTTCATGTTATATTTATTTCTAATGGTCAATATATTTGCTTTTCCAATTTCAATTATTCAAAACGGTCCTTGAAATCTATCTTGAAACATATTTGGTTTATTTTCCTATTTCAAAAATACGGTATCTCCGATTTGCATTTCTTCATTAGTAATTGTTTTGAAATTTTTACTCACTCCTACTCGCATATTTTTATTTAACGTAATTTTAACCTTTTTTTATTACAAATTACAATATCAATTTTGTTATTTTTTATTTCAGTTCGAATTGCACCAAATGGAAAGAGTAATTTTGCGTGTTTTGTGGGGATAAAGATAACCTCCTTATCCGGAATTTCCTGACATGTCGAATTGTTCTGCAATCAACTGACCTTGTTGCAAAGCTATCCTGCGTGTGAGCGTGACATAGACTTCGTCAAGATTTGACTCTTCATTACCACATTTTTTTTAGCAAAATCACTAACCTTTCCATTTTTAGGAAAATTGGCCTCATCGACCTGTGCAAATTTTTTTACTGTCGTAATACACATTTATAATATTTCTATCAAATTCAAATATGCCTTTAACTTCATCTTGTGTGACAATTGGGTTTTTCGACTTCGTAACAATTTTAAAATTATTTTCTGTATTAATATTTTTATTATTTTCATCATTTGCACAAGTATAGTCATTAACATGGCTACCTTTAATATTTTGTGAATCAATTTGCGAAACTTTACAACTAGCTTCCTTAATTTTATCAAACTTTTTATTCTCGATCTGAGTCGATTTTGAGTTAACTGCATTTTTGTGCACATCATTTAAATTTATTTTTGCCTTGTACGCCTCATTTTCATTTTTATTAATTTCTTTAACTCCTGTATTTTCCTTAATTTTCTTTTTATTGATATTTGCCTCACTTTTTAGACCCCTGACGAATTGGGCATCGAAGCGGACCCATCCGGGCCGTGCCAACGATTCTACAATAGAATCAATAATCCCATCTCTCGGGCAAGGAACATGGGAGAATTTTTGCATGCTTTCAATATTATTTATATTTCTATTGTTATTTTGACTTTCATTTTCATTATATTGCTTTGATTTAACTTTGGGTCCTGGGCTTCGCGTGCGAACCTCCCTTTTATCATTTTGCAGTTCATTTGCGTTTTCATTAAAATTCAATACCTCATTTCGGGTTTGCTATTTACCTCTTCTAGATTGGGACTTTGGTTTATTTTTTAAAGTTTGACTTGGCCAAAGCCCCTCGCTTAGTTTAAAGACCCGCGATTTTGACTACTTTCTTGTCCGTGAACTCTTTCTTTCACAAAAGTTTGCCTATTTGACCGACTATCATTTATTTCTCTGAATCCGCTATTTTGCGTATTACGCAAACCATTTTTTTGCCCATTTCTTATATTTTGACTCCCATATTTATTTTGTCCGTTTTGATTATGACAACACGTAGAAAAATAATGACCTCTTTTCCCGCATCCTATGCAATATACATTTTCATTTTGTGATTTTTCCTGTCTTCCCCGTTGATTACCATTAAATTTTCTACTATTATTCTCCTTGCGATACACTGCATTGATTTCCGAACGGTCACACTCCTCCTCCATAATTTTCTCCAAATTTTCTGCGAATTCAACTGCTTTGTCAAAATTAGTAATATTTATTTTTTTAATTTCAAATGCAAGATCTCCTCTTAAAGTTTCTAAAAATTTAACTAACATTATATTATTTTTAATTTCAAACATTTCATTAGTTGAGTTATTTCCTACAAAATCATTTGTTGCATTAGAAATATTTAACGCTAGCTCAGCAACTTTCATGCCTAGCGTCATTTTAATTTTATATAAATTTATTTGCTTTTGAAGCATAGTAACAGATGGCTTAAATTGTTTAATTAAAATTTGTTTAACTTCTCCCATGTTGTTTGCATTCTGCAATTCCCTTTTTCTTGTCAAAAATTCTAATGCTTTTTCCTTCAATCTAGTTTTCAAAATGATAACTTTATTCTCTTCTGACCATTCGGCCATACCTGCGATATTTTCGAACTGCGTAAAAAAAATTCAATGTCCTCATTTTATTTTCCATTAAACAGAGGTTACAGATTTATTAAATTAAAGTTTTCCATTCTTGTTCTTTGATTTCCACTTATTTATATTTGTGGCCTATCCGGAGACATTTGACGTCTCGAATTTCGTGTATTTCTATGACGCACTTGACACAAAATTATCCCTTCCAAAATTTTCTAACTTAATCTAAATGCATGAATACACTTAAAAAATACTGCACATAAAATACTTCATGCAACAAAATATTCTTAACTAATCATAAATTTTTCACACACTATTTTAAATTATAATATATTCAAAAAAAGAAAAAAATTTCATTTTCAAAGTGACTGTGCATATTTCGACTGTGCAAAAGCGTCACGGTAACCAAATGTGTTACGTGGAATTAAAATGTAAAGTTACACTTATAATTATTAAATTCATTATTTTAAATCACATTAACGTTGCCGTAAATTCATATATAGTGGAATTAACATTTAAACGTACATCGCTCGTTGTTGTGCCGCAATACCCCTCCAATTATTTTTACCTTTTGTGTAAGTCCTGAAAAGAATTATTAATTAATATCAAAAGATTAGACTATTTAAAACTTAAACAATATAATTTATTAACCACATCAATTTATCATCAACAACAATTTATCATTTATATAATTTCTCATTTATTATCAATTTTCATTTAACTATTTTAGCTAGGGGAGATACGACCAGAAGTATTAAGTTTACGAAGGTGTCTAGGACCAGTAACATCAGAGCACATACCTTCCAGTTTACTCTTGGGCTCATCATCTCGCTTGCATCGGTCTTAGTGCTGAAATACGGCCCATAACTCTATGGTGTGTGGCTCCTACTCGTACTTTTCACTTCGACTAATACTTTATATCTGCAACTGCTAGGTCATGTTCGCTTCGCTCCTTTTGTCAAACTCTTTTCAACAACACTTCGTAGGAAACTTCTCGCAACCACATTCCGTAAGAGACTTGCTTCTGCAACATTTTGTATCCGAGTTACTTCTGCAACATTTCGTATCAAAAAGTGACTTGCGGTTCCTTCGGCGGGGGTGGGGGGTTTAGCTCCACCCTTCCTCTTCTCCTTGGCGCTCATTGGTTCTTCTGAACCCAATGGCATCACTTGACATTTATCAAGGCCCCTCTCAGCCCCTTTGGCCTGGCAAACAAATTTATGGTATTTGACCTAAAAGTTCACGTTGTTGTAAACACCGGCGCCAGCCAGACTCGAGCTTTGTTAGCCGTTCTAGGCACCATAAATATTGAAATAAAATGCCTCATGTGAGGACATATTCTGGCCTCACAGTATGGATATAAGTCAGAAATTTTGCTTTATTCCCAAGCTTTGAATTTAAAGGTACTGATGTCAAACTAGAAAATTATTACATTGAAATTTATAAACATTTTTCGAGTAATTCAAGGAAATTATAAAAATTTAGATTTGGTATTTTTATTCAAATTCTTCCAGGTTTTGAATTTTTTTTTAGACGAACTGTACTCAGGATTCAAACAATTTGCCAGTTGGAGGTATTTGTGTTAAACAAAAGCTTTGAAAGTTATAGACTTCATCTGTCCTTTTGACACTCCCTGTATAAACGAACGTGTATTAAATGCATGTGTTTCTTCATTTTTATAGCAAGAAACTCATGTCTGTATAAAAAAAAATTACTCTTAAAATTGAAATTTTCGATTTATTCTTGCCTGATCATTAATTTTCTTAATGACTGCTTTGTTCTAAAACTTGAATATTAATATCATAAATTTCTATCTCTCTTAAGCACATTTCACAGCAGTTAATTTACTTACATTATTATAAACACCCCCGGCCATTAAAATACCATTTGGAATCGTTAATTTCTCTTTTGTGTAACACATTAAACAATATTTGCACACACACACATATATATATATACATGCACGTAATAATATTAATCCCAAATCAATCAATGAAAATTTAAATATCATTAATTTTGAGTGTGTAAATATAAAGCTAGCTTAATCGTTTTGTTCCTGGAAAGTTAATGCATTTACTTGTATGCATATTGTGGTGAACAATTAAGAAACATTGGAGTTTACTTCCTTTATAAATATAATTATATGTTGTGGATTAAATTATTATTCTTAATTAATAGTGTTCGTGAATTGCATATTCATAAATTTTTATCGTGGCCGCAATAACCCACTATTATCTCTTTGCAGGAGTTCCTAAACATAATCACTAAATTAAAACACTACATATTAAATTTCACATTTTTAACTTTTAAAATATATATTATTTGTTCACACTTATTATTGTTATGATTAAAATTACATAATTTTTAATAAACGCTTAAGGAGAAGAAAATGCACGTGTGAGACCAGGACTTTAGTACATTATTCCAAAATCAATATTTGACCTAATATATACGCAGACTGGCACATAGCTCTGTTTGTCTGGTCTGTTTCTCAGCATAACTGGGTTTGTTGCCTGTTAATTTTCGGACACTTAAATATATTTATAAAAATTTAATATTTAAAATAACGTCTCACTATACTGCTTGAAAACATGACTCTGTGAGCTTTTGGATAATCATTTTGCTTATGAACTACACTCCTTAACTTGACATTCCAATCTTTTCATGACCGCTCTCCTCGCTTCTTGAATTTTAATTGTCTTTATATTCGTTGACTTTAACTTCTTGTCGCCACATCATTTTGCCTGAGGTTTAGATACGCCCCCCTTGCTCTCATTGGAGGCTCCTCAGTGCTATGCCGAATCTTCGCATTATTGGCTTTCTGAGTCTCCATTGAAGCTTGGTTTAAGTTTTGACCCTAGGGGATCTTTGTCCCTACCGCAACTGCAATTTGTGTGACGTGAATTTATTGGGGATATGACCTTCCGGGCCAAAACTTTTATAAAACTGTACCTAAAATTTTGCACTTTGTTTTGTCGGAAATAGTTATAAATATCGAAACTGCATAATTTCCCCTGGTCTTACACATAAAAACAGTGAAAAGCTGCTTTTTCGGCGGCTTTGTACGGACTTTTTGATAATTTTTGTTTTTAAAAAGTCTTAAATATAATTTGCGAATATTTGCGCACCCATTGGGTATCCTATGATTTGTACTTTAATTCATATGTAGGTGCTTTTATTATATAGGGAGCAGTATGTAATAATTTTAAAGAAATGCTTCAAGATTATGTGCCCTGGTCCAAATGCGTAAGTCTTTAAATTAGACATCATTTACTACGATAATTCTGTATTTATGCCTATTGTAAACCTTAAAATGCAAATAAGTTACATTCACTCCGGTATACAACTTAGTAAAACGTCATAATAATTATTAAATACAATATATATACGAGTACTATACAGATATACACATGATTAGCGTCACAATGCTGCAAAAGTATTGTGCGAGTAACATCATAAATACAGTTACTGATGTCATCAGAATGATATTTGCAATACATAACCACATATAGACACAGTTTGAGAATCTAACTGTCTTTGGTTTGAAAGATTTTTAAAGTCGACAGATTGAGAGTTACTCTTAGTCCATTTTACTGTCTTGAAACCAAAATGCTATCAGGATTTATTTTATTTCATTGATAATCACATTTTCAACTACTAATCTATATAATTAAAATTGAAAATCTGTCGGTATGTGTGTGTGTGTGTTTGTATTAGCACCGAAATTCATGACAATTTTTGGGTCGCCGTGAAATATCCCCACTTTAAATGTAGTCCAAGTTTCGAGTTTCTAGGACAAGTGGTTGTAATAGAAAACCCACAATTAAACCTTTCATAGAGATAAATAGATGCAGACTATATTTTTCCGCCAATTTATTTGAACAAAATTATATTAATTTCTTTTGTATAATATTATTTTGTTAATTTGTTTACACACGGGACCCGGATTTTACATTCTTCAGATCTGCCAGTGAAAATAATTTTGTATAGTGAGAACATAGACTTTCAAACTTCTTTTTAGGAGTCTTAATTTAACTATTTTAATAAAATGGTTTGAATAACAATGTTATTTACAATACTATAAGAATTTGCACATGATTGTGAATTTAAATTCGCTTTATAATGTATATTCCGTACAAAGAACGAGTATGCTGCTAGTACTATAAAAATATATTTTGAAATGTAGGAACCCATGAAAACAAGTTTAAATTGTGTTATTATTTTTTTTCAAAATCGATTATTGGTAGTTCACTAGTAAAGCCCGTGGGCATTCTGCCCTTAAATATTGAAAAGAAAAGGTTTATTCATGGAATAATTACTATAATAAAAGACAACACTTAAGTCCTGTTTGCTTAACCACAACACAAAAGGAGGAAATATAATATCTATTTTGTAAATAAATTAAACATGAGTTCAATATCCAGCTTTGTTTTCATTATCTGGTGTCATATGCAACGTAGAACTCCAGAATTCCGATCATTATAAATACATGGACAATCCAGAACAGAATACAGCTGTTTGAGCCCTAAAATTACGAATAAACTTAGTGGTCAGATACCAGAATCTATGGATCGGTTTGAATCTAATTATAAATTGCTCACTTCAATGGTGCAAGACAACATTCGAAATGAGAGAATATTTTAGGTCCTCAGATTTGCGGCTTATAGTAAGTATTTTTCTGCCATTGAAGATATTAATAATATCATGTTGGACGAGCGCATGAGCAAAATCCATACATTTGTGTTATTAAAAGCAATAATTTGTATTCTAAATTCAAATCTATATAAATAAAAATGAAAATCTGTCTGTCTGTCTGTCTGTCTGTCTGTCTGTCTGTCTGTTTGTCACACCATCACGGGAGAACGGCTGAACCGAATTTGATGAAATTTTGTGGGTAGCCCAGAAATAGCCCCACTTAAAATTATATCTGTGTTTTGAGTTTCTACGACCAGTGGTTCTCGAGATATTAGTAAAAAACGATATTTTCGTTTGTCTCATCATCACGGAAAAACGGCAGAACCGAATTTAATGAAATTTGGTGAATAGCCTTGAAATATCCCCCCATAAATTTTGTCTAAGTTTCGAGTTTCTAAGACCTGGGGTTGTCGAGATATTAATGAAAAACGGAACTTTTTCCTAGGAGTTCTACTCCCTAACTCCGTGGTTTATCCAAACGAAAAGCTTGAAAATCGTTTGAAAGTGAATTAAAATTTAATCTCTGAGTTTGATGGGAGATTTTTTGCGTTAATTAGTCACTTTCTGAAACCATGAATTGTTTGAAACATGATTTAAAGGGGAAATCTATCTCCATGGTTCATGGTTTATTTAAAACAAGCTTTTACGGAACAATGAGAAGTATAGAGAAATCAAAATCGTTATTTAATTTCGCAGTTTATGTTATAAGACATGACATATTTAACATGTTATAAGATTCTATCTTATATCATGTTACTCAGAAACGCAATTAAATTAAATCTGTCTGTTAATTTTAATAATTATTTTTTCGAATTGAATAATAAATAAATGGATATAAAAATATGTTTTAGAAAAGAACGATTTGATTTTTCTTATAGCATTTTTGACTGGATAATATCAATTACGGTCTTCAGGTTTAAAAATTATTATTATTTATATTTTCGGGGATTATTGATTCAAGGATTATTGATATTTTCAAGTTATTATGCAATTATTTTATTATGACAAAAATTGTTTAAACTCATATATTGTATGTTGTACGAATCTTCTACAAATACACGTGTATATCTTTAAATCTACGAGAATATAAGTAGTACAGGTATATTGACATATGTTTTGATATATATTGGCATATATTGGAATCAATTACGACCTTCTGGTATAAAGAGTACGGATATTATTGATGTTTTCAATTTATTACGTCATCTCTTTTATTTTGGCAAATATTTTTGAGACGCATATTGTAATACGGGTAATCTTCTACTAACACATTGGCATATTTTCTGATCTGCGACAATATAATTAGTACGGGGTTGCATATATTCATTCAATTCCTATTTTTTCTTCTGTAAATTTGCTTACAAAGGGGGGCAGGATGTTTTATTCTTCAGATCTGATCGTGAAGATAATTTTGCATAGTGAGAACATATATTCTTAAACTTCTCTTTAGGAGCAATAAATTTATTATTTTAACAGAATTTGAACATGATTGCGAACTTTAAGTTTCTTTAAATTATACACTCCGTACGAATAACGGGTGTGCTGTTAGTGGTTAATAAATTTTAACATTTTAGGAGGATATATCCTGTTGCCCGGCATCACAATTAAATTAAATGTGTTTGTTAATGTTTTTATTATTTTTTTTCGATTTAAATAATAAATAAATGGATAAATGGATATAAAAGTATATCTTATGAATGGACGGTTTGATTTTTCTTTTAATTATATTAATTGCTGACTGCGTACATCAATTTCATTTATTTTGGCAAAGAGTTTTCAAGCTTATATCGTATTTAGCTACTAAACTCATATATTGTGTTTAGCCAATAAATTCATATAGCCGATTGTTGAAACAGAAAAAGAGTAGAGCGGGTATATCTTCTAATACAATTGTAGTGTTTTCATTTAGTATATTGAAACGGGATAAGAATGTTTCATTCAGATCTGCAAATTCAAAGCGACGAATTTGGAGGGATATCGCTAATTTGACAACTTTTCTTAAACTTTGCCAAATTGACGGAAATGTCGCCAAATTGATATAAACGACACACAAACAGCTGCCATAAACCTTCGGGTTGGTCGTGTGGCTTGGGTCTTCTACATATCAATGAAATTTTGTTTTGTTTTGTTAGAAGAGAGTACTGAAATGATGTTTGGTTATCTGTCAGACCAACCATCCTACTTAGTAATACATTTAGAGAATTTTTAAAATGTCACCAAATTGATAAAAATGTTTTCAAATCTATAACAATATCTTGAAATTGATAAAATTGCGCTACATAAATGATAAATGATATTAATTGTTTTTTGTTAAGGGATAGTATTGTGATGATATTTCGTCAATTTGTCGCAAAGTGGAACTGTCAGTTCTACAGTCCCACTTGGCGATAAATTTGGCGATTTTTTAAAATGTCGCTAATTTGACGAAACTGTCGCCAAATGTTCCATAGAAATATAAGTATTTAGACGATATTTTTTCTACCAATTTATTTGAAGCAAATGATATCATGTCGCTTAGCAACGGATTTAAATCCAATGTGTTTATGCGGCAGACGATTTTTATTAAATCCTTTCCGATTTGAATAATGAAGATATGTATATAAAATAAATTTCATTGCCATTTCATTTTGGACTGGATAATATCAATTATACTCTTCAGGTTTAAACATTATTATTATTGATATTTTCCGGAATTATTGATTCAGTGATTATTGATATTTTTAAGTTATTACGCCATTGTTTTATTGCGGCAAAAATTGCTGACTCACGCATATTGTACGTTGTACGAGTAATCTTCTAGGAATGCACGGGTATATCTTCTAACCTACGAGAATATAAGTAGTACAGGTATATTGGCATATATTTTGACATATATTGGCATATATATTGGAATCAAGTACAGTCTTCTGGTATGAAGATTACGGGGATTAATTATATATTCAATTTATTACGTCGTCTGTTGTATTTTACCAAAAAACATTTGTGACTCATATTGCAAAACGGGTAATCTTCTACTAATAATCGGACATTATAAGTAGTACGTGTATATCTTCCCATATAATTTTAGCACTTTAATTTTGACATATATTGGAATAAATGACTGTCTTCAGATTTAAAGATTACGGGTTTATTGGTATTTTCAATTTATACATGTAATCTACTAATACAGGTTATATTTTCTAATATTCGCGGATATAATTAGTACGGGTCCCATACAATTTTAACGCTTTTATTTTGAATATATTGATTCAATTCCATATTTTTTTTTATATTTGCTTACATAAGGGGTCCAAGATGTTTCATTCTTCAGATATGTCCATGAAGATAATTTTATATAGCGAGAACAGAGATTCTTAAACTTCTTTTTAGGAGCATTATATTAAATATTTTAACAGAATATTTTGATTAAACATGTCATTTAGTATACTATAAGAATTTGGGCATGATTATGAATTTCAAGTTTCTTTATATTATATACTCCGTACGAAGAACGGGTATGCTGCTAGTCTATATAAATAAAAATGAAAATCTGTCTGTCTGTCTGTCTGTCTGTCTGTTTGTCACACCATCACGGGAGAACGGCTGAACCGAATTTGATGAAATTTTGTGGGTAGCCCAGAAATAGCCCCACTTAAAATTATATCCGTGTTTTGAGTTTCTACGTCCAGTGGTTCTCGAGATATTAGTAAAAAACGAAATTTTCGTTTGTCTCATCATCACGGAAAAACGGCTGAACCGAATTTAATGAAATTTAGTGAATAGCCTTGAAATATCCCCCCATAAATTTTGTCCAACTTTCGAGTTTCTAAGACCTGGGGTTGTCGAGATATTAATGAAAAACGGAACTTTTTCCTAGGAGTTCTACTCCCTAACTCCGTGGTTTATCCAAACGAAAAGCTTGAAAATCGTTTGAAAGTGAATTAAAATTTAATCTCTGAGTTTGATGGGAGATTTTTTGCGTTAATTAGTCACTTTCTGAAAACATGAATTGTTTGAAACATGATTTAAAGGGGAAATCTATCTTCATGGTTCATGGTTTATTTAAAACAAGCTTTTACGGAACAATGAGAAGTATAGAGAAATCAAAATCGTTATTTAATTTCGCAGTTTATGTTATAAGACATGACATATTTAACATGTTATAAGATTCTATCTTATATCATGTTACTCAGAAACGCAATTAAATTAAATCTGTCTGCAATTTTAATAATTATTTTTTCGATTTGAGTAATAAATAAATGGATATAAAAATATATTTTAGAAAAGAACGATTTGATTTTTCTTTTAGCATTTTTGACTGGATAATATCAATTACGGTCTTCATGTTTAAAAATTATTATTATTTATATTTTCGGGGATTATTGATTCAAGGATTATTGATATTTTTAAGTTATTATGCAATTATTTTATTATGACAAAAATTGTTTAAACTCATATATTGTGTGTTGTACGAATCTTCTACAAATACACGTGTATATCTTTTAATATACGAGAATATAAGTAGTACAGGTATATTGACATATGTTTTGATATATATTGGCATATATTGGAATCAATTACGACCTTCTGGTATAAAGAGTACGGATATTATTGATGTTTTCAATTTATTACGTCATCTCTTTTATTTTGGCAAATATTTTTGAAACGCATATTGTAATACGGGTAATCTTCTAGAAACACATTGGCATATTTTCTGATCTGCGACAATATAATTAGTACGGGTTTGCATATATTCATTCAATTCCTATTTTTTCTTCTGTAAATTTGCTTACAAAAGGGTGCAGGATGTTTTATTCTTCAGATCTGATCGTGAAGATAATTTTGCATAGTGAGAACATATATTCTTAAACTTCTCTTTAGGAGCTATAAATTTAATATTTTAACAGAATTTGCACGTGATTGCGAACTTTAAGTTTCTTAAAATTATACACTCTGTACGAATAACGGGTGTGCTGTTAGTGGTTAAGAAATTTTAACATTTTAGGAGGATATATCATGTTGCTCGGCATCGCAATTAAATTAAATGTGTTTGTTAATGTTTTTATTATTTTTTTTCGATTTAAATAATAAATAAATAGATAAATGGATATAAAAGTATATCTTATGAATGGACGGTTTGATTTTTCTTTTAATTATATTAATTGCTGACTGCGTACATCAATTTCATTTATTTTGGCAAAGAGTTTTCAAGCTTATATCGTATTTAGCTACTAAACTCATATATTGTGTTTAGCCAATAAATTCATATAGCCGATTGTTGAAACAGAAAAAGAGTAGAGCGGGTATATCTTCTAATACAATTGTAGTGTTTTCATTTAGTATATTGAAGCGGGATAAGAATGTTTCATTCAGATCTGCAAATTCAAAGCTACGAATTTGGAGGGATATCGCTAATTTGACAACTTTTCTTAAACTTTGCCAAATTGACGGAAATGTCGCCAAATTGATATAAACGACACACAAACAGCTGCCATAAACCTTCGGGTTGGTCGTGTGGCTTGGGTCTTCTACATATCAATGAAATTTTGTTTTGTTTTGTTAGAAGAGAGTACTGAAATGATGTTTGGTTATCTGTCAGACCAACCATCCTACTTAGTAATACATTTAGAGAATTTTTAAAATGTCACCAAATTGATAAAAATGTTTTCAAATCTATAACAATATCTTGAAATTGATAAAATTGCGCTACATAAATGATAAATGATATTAATTGTTTTTTGTTAAGGGATAGTATTGTGATGATATTTCGTCAATTTGTCGCAAAGTGGAACTGTCAGTTCTACAGTCCCACTTGGCGATAAATTTGGCGATTTTTTAAAATGTCGCTAATTTGACGAAACTGTCGCCAAATGTTCCATAGAAATATAAGTATTTAGACGATATTTTTTCTACCAATTTATTTGAAGCAAATGATATCATGTCGCTTAGCAACGGATTTAAATCCAATGTGTTTATGCGGCAGACGATTTTTATTAAATCCTTTCCGATTTGAATAATGAAGATATGTATATAAAATAAATTTCATTGCCATTTCATTTTGGACTGGATAATATCAATTATACTCTTCAGGTTTAAACATTATTATTATTGATATTTTCCGGAATTATTGATTCAGTGATTATTGATATTTTTAAGTTATTACGCCATTGTTTTATTGCGGCAAAAATTGCTGACTCACGCATATTGTACGTTGTACGAGTAATCTTCTAGGAATGCACGGGTATATCTTCTAACCTACGAGAATATAAGTAGTACAGGTATATTGGCATATATTTTGACATATATTGGCATATATATTGGAATCAAGTACAGTCTTCTGGTATGAAGATTACGGGGATTAATTATATATTCAATTTATTACGTCGTCTGTTGTATTTTACCAAAAAACATTTGTGACTCATATTGCAAAACGGGTAATCTTCTACTAATAATCGGACATTATAAGTAGTACGTGTATATCTTCCCATATAATTTTAGCACTTTAATTTTGACATATATTGGAATAAATGACTGTCTTCAGATTTAAAGATTACGGGTTTATTGGTATTTTCAATTTATACATGTAATCTACTAATACAGGTTATATTTTCTAATATTCGCGGATATAATTAGTACGGGTCCCATACAATTTTAACGCTTTTATTTTGAATATATTGATTCAATTCCATATTTTTTTTTATATTTGCTTACATAAGGGGTCCAAGATGTTTCATTCTTCAGATATGTCCATGAAGATAATTTTATATAGCGAGAACAGAGATTCTTAAACTTCTTTTTAGGAGCATTATATTAAATATTTTAACAGAATATTTTGATTAAACATGTCATTTAGTATACTATAAGAATTTGGGCATGATTATGAATTTCAAGTTTCTTTATATTATATACTCCGTACGAAGAACGGGTATGCTGCTAGTCTATATAAATAAAAATGAAAATCTGTCTGTCTGTCTGTCTGTCTGTCTGTTTGTCACACCATCACGGGAGAACGGCTGAACCGAATTTGATGAAATTTTGTGGGTAGCCCAGAAATAGCCCCACTTAAAATTATATCCGTGTTTTGAGTTTCTACGTCCAGTGGTTCTCGAGATATTAGTAAAAAACGAAATTTTCGTTTGTCTCATCATCACGGAAAAACGGCTGAACCGAATTTAATGAAATTTAGTGAATAGCCTTGAAATATCCCCCCATAAATTTTGTCCAACTTTCGAGTTTCTAAGACCTGGGGTTGTCGAGATATTAATGAAAAACGGAACTTTTTCCTAGGAGTTCTACTCCCTAACTCCGTGGTTTATCCAAACGAAAAGCTTGAAAATCGTTTGAAAGTGAATTAAAATTTAATCTCTGAGTTTGATGGGAGATTTTTTGCGTTAATTAGTCACTTTCTGAAAACATGAATTGTTTGAAACATGATTTAAAGGGGAAATCTATCTTCATGGTTCATGGTTTATTTAAAACAAGCTTTTACGGAACAATGAGAAGTATAGAGAAATCAAAATCGTTATTTAATTTCGCAGTTTATGTTATAAGACATGACATATTTAACATGTTATAAGATTCTATCTTATATCATGTTACTCAGAAACGCAATTAAATTAAATCTGTCTGCAATTTTAATAATTATTTTTTCGATTTGAGTAATAAATAAATGGATATAAAAATATATTTTAGAAAAGAACGATTTGATTTTTCTTTTAGCATTTTTGACTGGATAATATCAATTACGGTCTTCATGTTTAAAAATTATTATTATTTATATTTTCGGGGATTATTGATTCAAGGATTATTGATATTTTTAAGTTATTATGCAATTATTTTATTATGACAAAAATTGTTTAAACTCATATATTGTGTGTTGTACGAATCTTCTACAAATACACGTGTATATCTTTTAATATACGAGAATATAAGTAGTACAGGTATATTGACATATGTTTTGATATATATTGGCATATATTGGAATCAATTACGACCTTCTGGTATAAAGAGTACGGATATTATTGATGTTTTCAATTTATTACGTCATCTCTTTTATTTTGGCAAATATTTTTGAAACGCATATTGTAATACGGGTAATCTTCTAGAAACACATTGGCATATTTTCTGATCTGCGACAATATAATTAGTACGGGTTTGCATATATTCATTCAATTCCTATTTTTTCTTCTGTAAATTTGCTTACAAAAGGGTGCAGGATGTTTTATTCTTCAGATCTGATCGTGAAGATAATTTTGCATAGTGAGAACATATATTCTTAAACTTCTCTTTAGGAGCTATAAATTTAATATTTTAACAGAATTTGCACGTGATTGCGAACTTTAAGTTTCTTAAAATTATACACTCTGTACGAATAACGGGTGTGCTGTTAGTGGTTAAGAAATTTTAACATTTTAGGAGGATATATCATGTTGCTCGGCATCGCAATTAAATTAAATGTGTTTGTTAATGTTTTTATTATTTTTTTTCGATTTAAATAATAAATAAATAGATAAATGGATATAAAAGTATATCTTATGAATGGACGGTTTGATTTTTCTTTTAATTATATTAATTGCTGACTGCGTACATCAATTTCATTTATTTTGGCAAAGAGTTTTCAAGCTTATATCGTATTTAGCTACTAAACTCATATATTGTGTTTAGCCAATAAATTCATATAGCCGATTGTTGAAACAGAAAAAGAGTAGAGCGGGTATATCTTCTAATACAATTGTAGTGTTTTCATTTAGTATATTGAAGCGGGATAAGAATGTTTCATTCAGATCTGCAAATTCAAAGCTACGAATTTGGAGGGATATCGCTAATTTGACAACTTTTCTTAAACTTTGCCAAATTGACGGAAATGTCGCCAAATTGATATAAACGACACACAAACAGCTGCCATAAACCTTCGGGTTGGTCGTGTGGCTTGGGTCTTCTACATATCAATGCAATTTTTTTTGTTTTGTTAGAAGAGAGTACTGAAATGATGTTTGGTTAGCATTTATCTGTCAGACCAACCATCCTACTTAGTAATACATTTAGCGAATTTTTAAAATGTCACCAAATTGATAAAAATGTTTTCAAATCTATAAAAATATCTTGAAATTGATAAAATTGCGCTACATAAATGATATTAATTGTTTTTTGTTAGGGGATAGTATTGCGATGATATTTCGTCAATTTGTCGCAAAGTGGAACTGTCAGTTCTACAGTCCCACTTGGCGATAAATTTGGCGATTTCTTAAAATGTCGCTAATTTGACGAAACTGTCACCAAATGTTCCATAGAAATATAACTATTTAGGCGATATTTTTTCTACCAATTTATTTGAAGCAAATGATATCATGTCGCTTAGCAACGGATTTAAATCCAATGTGTTTATGCGGCAGACGATTTTTATTAAATCCTTTCCGATTTGAATAATGAAGATATGTATATAAAATAAATTTCATTGCCATTTCATATTGGACTGGATAATATCAATTATACTCTTCAGGTTTAAACATTATTATTATTGATATTTTCCGGAATTATTGATTCAGGGATTATTGATATTTTTAAGTTATTACGCCATTGTTTTATTGCGGCAAAAATTGCTGACACACGCATATTGTACGTTGTACGAGTAATCTTCTAGGAATGCACGGGTATATCTTCTAACCTACGAGAATATAAGTAGTACAGGTATATTGGCATATATTTTGACATATATTGGCATATATATTGGAATCAAGTACAGTCTTCTGGTATGAAGATTAAGGGGATTAATTATATATTCAATTTATTACGTCGTCTGTTGTATTTTACCAAAAAACATTTGTGACTCATATTGCAAAATGGGTAATCTTCTACTAATAATCGGACATTATAAGTAGTACGTGTACTTCCCATAGTAAGTAGTACTTCCCATATAATTTTAGCACTTTAATTTTGACATATATTGGAATAAATGACTGTCTTCAGATTTAAAGATTACGGGTTTA
Source organism: Amaurobius ferox (assembly GCA_951213105.1). Lineage (NCBI taxonomy): Eukaryota > Metazoa > Arthropoda > Arachnida > Araneae > Amaurobiidae > Amaurobius > Amaurobius ferox. The sequence continues at coordinate 119,959,604 of OX578136.1, forward strand.
TTGGTATTTTCAATTTATACATGTAATCTACTAATACAGGTTATATTTTCTAATATTCGCGTATATAATTAGTACGGGTCCCATACAATTTTAACGCTTTTATTTTGCATATATTGATTCAATTCCATATTTTTTTTTATATTTGCTTACATAAGGGGTCCAAGATGTTTTATTCTTCAGATATGTCCATGAAGATAATTTTTTATAGCGAGAACAGAGATTCTTAAACTTCTTTTTAGGAGCATTATATTAAATATTTTAACAGAATATTTTGATTAAACATGTCATTTAGTATACTATAAGAATTTGGGCATGATTATGAATTTCAAGTTTCTTCGTATTATATACTCCGTACGAAGAACGGGTATGCTGCTAGTCATCTTAATAAAATTGAATATTTCAAAATGCATATATTAATCATATTAATAATCAAAAATACATATATTAGCATAATATACAACATTCTTTATAGTTTTGAAGGAATTAGAAAAAAATGGAATTTCGAAACAAATTTTCTCTACTTTTAATGTGTTCAAAAATACTTACTTAACCAGAGGAGATAGAAAAATCTGATTTAATCTGTTGAAATAATCAATAGGGTCATTCTCATTAAAGGCTGTCGATATAGATATACCTTTTATAACTTACATTGTTTTAAAGTGGAAAGAATGATTATATTCATTTGGTTACACTTAGAATGCTAAACATAAAAAAGGTGTATTAGATCTGCCTCTCCTTCTTAAATCGTTTCGTAATTACAACGACAATTAATCCACAGCAGAATTTTACTGTTAGCTGTGAGGTTTTGCATTTTAATTGTTCTTTGAACATTATTGTGGTTTTAGTAGATGTTTCCAGTTTATATTTCAATTTGCACAAAACTATATTGTAACAATTAGAGAGAATAACAAGAAAGATCAATCATGCATAAGCACTGATTATGAAACACTTTCCAACTGAAATGCAATTTCATTTAAAAATCTCCAAAATGTGATACATTCAGTGGTGATATCTTTTACATTATCACAGTACTACAGTAATTTATTATACTTAAATATTTAAAACTGCACCGAAATATAAATCATCTGATTCTCTATGCAAAATCAACGAATATTTCATTCAGATAAATTGTATTCCAGACTCCAGAGCTAAATAATTGTGTGTGAAAAAAATTCAGCAATTCTTACGTAACTCACATTACAATCGCTTGAGATATTTGCATTCTGCATAAGTTAAAATTAGGCATCGTTGTAGAAATAATAAAGGTTTAGGGATCATTTAAAATCACAACTATTGTAATTGCGTAGGCACGGAATTTAGATACACAGATAATACACAGATAATGTATGTGTGTGTATGTATTCAAAGTATTGGAGTCGTGCCGAAGATCGGAACTCGAATTTTCGAAGGATCTACACGTTTTGAGACTTCTAGAACACGAGAAAACTATTTTTAGGAAGACGTATGTGTGTGTAACGGTGTATCTGTGTGTGTTTTTGTGTGTCTGTGAGGATATTACATCCACTCTAACTGAAAAACTAATGGACCGAATTTCATAAAATTTTGCAGGAAATTTTTTTGTGGGAAACCCTGATGTTCATTAGATTATAGTACGATTCGTAATTAAAGAATATGCATTCTTTGCGAAATGGCCGGCAGAAATTGTCTTTAACCACTCTAGCTAAAAACTAATGGACCAAATTTAACAAAATTTGGTGTATAATATGTCAATTACCCACAAGTGATTTATATACCAAATTTAACAAAATTTGGTATATAAATCACTTGTAGGTTATTCTACGGGCTATTTTTGCGAAATAGCCAGCAAAAATCGTTAAATATAAAAATAAAAGACTACGTGTGCCCAATTATATCAATTAAATTCCTATTTTATACGTGAGTTTTGACAACAAAAAGAATAAGACTAACCCTATTACTCTAGGACTAGCCGTTCTTGAGATATTCTAGTTTTTTTGTGTTTTCGCTACGTCACCTTTGACAATAAGTCCAGCTATCAAATGAGAACCAAATTTAAGTTTAACGTGTAAATTCAATGTCATTTAAAATACTTATGGTTGTTATTTTGAGCAGATAAACTGAAATTATTATTGAAGGAATAAAGAGAACGTGAATATGAGTCTGCAAGGAAAGACATGTTCTGCCCACATCAGAATTTTTAACAGCATTACAACAATGATGTATACAAGTGAACGGGGATTATTTGCAAGCCATTTCGAAAAAAAATTAGGATCTATATGTAAAGATCCACCAAATTTTTGCAGAATAAAATGTTCTACATATGTAAGCTGTGTACCTAATTTTAACTGTCTAGGACGTAGGAAAGTGCATTAAAAATGCCATCATATAAGTATATCATGAAGAGTAATATAAAATTAAAAAAAAATTTGAAAAATTGTTATCTACCAAATTTATTTTAAAATATGAAGTCTCTCTCATATACAAAATAATTAATCTCTTGGAAAGATATTTATTATATAATATATCTCTTTTTACTTTCCCTGTAATACATAGTAATGTATAGGGAAAGTATTAGAATCATGTCGAAAATCGCAACTCGAGTTTTCGACGGATTTACACGTTTCGAGACCTCTAGAATACGAAAAAACCATTTTTAGTGTGACGTCTGTGTGTGTGTCGGTGTGTCTGTCCGTCTGTGTGTCTGTCTGTCTGTGTGTCTGTCCGTCTGTGTGTCTGTCTGTGTGTGTGTCTGTGTGTCTGTGCAGATTTTGTATCTACTCTAACTAAAAACTAATACACCGAATTTCACAAAATTTTGTAGGTAAGTCACTTGTGGGCGGGTCTGGTGCTGATTAGTTTTGGGTACGATTTGGGATAAAAGAATCCGCCTTTTTTTGCGAAATGGCCCGCAAAAGCTTGTATCCACTCTAGCTAAAAAACTAATGGACCGAATTTCACAAAATTGGGTAGATGACTCACCTACAGGTCATCCTGGTGCTGATTAGATTTTGGTACGATTCAGAAGAAAATAATCTGCCTTTTTTTGCAGAATGGCCCACAAAAATTGTGAAAATCTAAACTAAAAAGCTACGTATGCTCAAATATATCCATTAAATGCTTGTTTAATACGTAATTTTTAGCGGTGAAAAGATTAAGACCAACCCCATTACACTAGGACAAGATGCTCTCAAGATATATTAGTTTCTTTCGTATTTTCTCCACGCCACCTTAGAAAATAAGTCTAGTTACCAAATGAGAACGAAACTTGAATTAAAATTGAATTAAATTTAATTGAAATACAGAGAACGTGGATATAAGTCTGCAGGGAAAGTCATGTGCTGCCTACATCAGATTTTTTACTTTCCCTGCAATACATGGTAATGTATAGGGAAAGTATTGGAATCATGCCGAAAATCACAAGTCGAGTTTTCGACGGATCTACACGTTTTGAGACCTCTAGAATACGAAAAAACCATTTTTAACGTGACGCCTGTGTATGTGTGTCTGTGTGTGTGTCTGTGTGTCTGTGTGTGTGTCTGTGTGTCTGTCTGTCTGTGTGTCTGTGTGTCTGTCTGTCTATTTGTGTGTCTGTCTGTCTGTTTGTGCATATTTTTTATCCACTCTAACTAAAAATCTAATTGACCGAATGTCATAAAATTTGATAGGTATATCACTTGTGGGCGGATCTGGTGCTGATTAGTTTTGGGTATGATTCGGGATAAAAGAACCCACCTTTTTTTGCGAAATGGTCTGCAAAAGCTTGTATCCACTCTAGTGAAAAACTAAAGGACCGAAATAAACAAAATTTGGTTGGTAAGTCACGTGTGGGACACCCTGGTGCTGATTAGATTTTGGTACGACTCGGAAAAAAATAACCTGCCTGTTTTTGCAAATTGGGCCGCAAAAATCGACAAAATCTGAAATAGAAAACTACGTATGCTGAAATATATCCATTAAATGCTTGTTTTATACGTAATTTTTAAAAAAGAAAAGAATAAGACCAATCCCATTAAACTAGGACTAGCCGTTCTCGAGATATTTTTGTTTTTGTTTATTTCTCTACGCCACCTTTGAAAATGAGTCCAGTTACCAAATGAGAACGAATATTGGATTAATAGTGAATTAAATTTAATTAAAACAATAGAATGTGTATATAAGTCTGCAGGGAATGTTATGTGCTGCCCACATCAGATTTTTCTTTTCGGAGGATATCGCAAAAGTCAGAATTTCATTGAATTTTTTTTTCTCTCTATATTAAATAATTTTTAATTAAAAAACTACCTAACATATTTTACTGAAATTTTTTTTATATATTTTATGGGACAATGTGAAAATTTCCTAAAAATTTCGAAGCAATTTGTGAATTTTAAATTTGCTTAAAAAATGTTTGAAAAATTAGATCCCATAGGGCTCACTGTATTTCATTTTTTCAATCCGGGTTCAATCCAAAACTAATTGGGTGATATTATTTATTTATATTCCCTAGGTCCCACTGGCCGTCTGAAAAACATACTATAATTTCATTTTGATAAAGTCATTTTTACGGCAGTTATCGTGCTAACGGACAGACAGACAGACAGAATGAACAAAGTCATAAACACTTTTCAACTATGTTGTAGAGTGTTAATAAAAAGATTAGGCATTAACCGTGGAGTTAATTAGAATACCAGACGAGTATGGTAAAATAAAGCATTTCTTATCAGTGTTAGAGAATGCTTGCGTTGACGAAGATATTTAGAATTGCTTGGTTATTTTTCCGTTTAGAACTTTATATACAAAATTATTAAAATAGAAAATAAGCCTAATTATATGATATTTCAGAATATCTTAAGAATATATCAGACAGAAGATACTGAAATTATGGATTTTCTTTACATATACACACACCCAGACAAACAGACACACACATATATATATATATATATATATATACCCAGACAAACAGACACACAGATATATATATATATATATATATATATATATATATATATATATATATATATAATAGTTTGAAAATCCAATGAAAGAAAGGTGAGAACCTGTAACTCGAAAAACCTAATTTTCTAACAAGCCTACAAAGTAAAAGTATAAATCAGCAAATCTTCAATGAAATGGGAAAAAAAATACAAATTTCGAATCATCAAGTTAAAAAAAATCATCTAAAATCAATGGTATGGAATCGATAAAAGAAAAACAAATGAAATCCATACATTAATGGACAAGGGCTAGGTCTAAATCATGGATTTGTTCACTTCTCTATATCTCTTCCGCGGGTCCAAGTATTTTGTCGAGGCAAACACAAAAAAAATGTATATTTCTGAAGAATTAAAATTATATCTATAAACTATTTCTACTTGGACAACATACATAAAAAATAAAAAATAAAAGAAAACAAGAATACCTGGAAAATAACACTACAAATGCAAGAACCTGTCCTAACCCGGGAACCCAGAATGAAGATACCAGTGTTGCCATTCGCAAAGGAAAAATAAATGATCTATACTGTTGCCATACGCAAGAAATAAATAACAGTAATGCGAAAAGGCAAGAATAAGTGGTTATATACAATCAGAGCTACTAAAGGGAGGGGCTAATAATAGAAAAGCTAATGTTTAAGTGGATGTAAAAGTAAAAATATTACTAATACAAAAGAATGGACAAATCAGTCAAATATAAAAAACTATGATTAGAATTCATGAAAATCCAGTTAATCTAATTATTTTAACAATACCATTTACAAAATAAGAGATATATTTACATAAATTGCTTGTAATTTTTAGATTATTTATATGTATAGCATGAAATTTTTATCAGATAATCTATAAATCCTAAAAAACTGATTAAGTATAATATTTCTGAACAATAGAAGCGAGTTGCAAGAATTAAATGGTAAGGTTTTATTAATGTTAAAATTAAAAATGTCTTTTGTATCATATAAATTAATTTCAATTCTTTTAGAAGGTTCAATAATAAGATTTAAATCCAAAAAATTAATATTATTACTAATAGTAGCTTCATTAGAAATTAATTCCAAATTGTCTGGATAGAAATCTATATCAATGACATAATTTTCAGTGTATACTAAGCAAATCAGATCATCAACATATCTGCATAATGTATAATCTATTGGAGTAAAAGACTGTTTATAATGATAAGAGTATAAATTAGCTAACATACTGCTACTGCAGCCACCCTGTGGAACTTCTGAGACTTGTAAGTATAATTTATTTCTTTGAAAAACATAATTATTGAAAATAACAAAGTGAAGAAATTTAGGAAAATTTGTAAAATTGGTTTGAGTTGATAGATTAGTAATATAAACAATATATAAAGCTAAAATTGCATCATATAGGTCTGAGATCTTAATATTATTAAAAAGTTCTTTAAAATCAAAAGATTGAAATCTTATTAGTTTTCTAAGTAATGCTTATTTATTCTTTAATTCTTTACTATTATTTAGAATAAGGTTATTATTGCTAGACTGACGTAAACTATCATTTATTAGTTTTAAAGTATTTAGTAGTAATTTACTCGCAGTAGTAGAGTAAGTATTATGGCCACTAGTTACTCTTCTAAATTTAATAGGATTTTTATGAAATTTAGGAATAAGCACTATATATGGAAATTTAAGTAATTTATATTTAATATTTAAATCACTATACATATTGATAATTTTCAATTTGATACTACTGTTAATGGAATGTAAATCAAGTTTAGAAATTCTATTATTTTTTAAATAATCTAACAGAAATTGTATATAATTTTTTACAGATAATAGCCTAATTATTAGAGGCTTTATCAACATAGGTGGTAACAAAAAGTCTTTGTAAATCATTAATGGAGTGTTTAATATTATCAAAATTATATATAGATCAAGACAATTTAATACTACTAATAGAATTTTTAATATATTCTAATAAAGTAAATTTCCACATATTAAATGCCTCTAAAGGCATAGCATGTTTAGAAGCCAATTTGTAAATATATTTATCAAGATTAATTGATTTTAAAACATTAAAAAATTATTATAAAAAGTTACCTGAATTTAGTACCAAAAGACATAATGATTCTTAACGAATTGTCTTTAGCTATATATAAGTATCCTGTAACTATATGCCCCAAGTCTGAATTTAGGAATTTAGCATAATCGTTTGCTTTACAAATACATTCATTATCTAAATTTGACTTATAATCATGATCGATAGAGATAGATTGTGAAATTTTAATATAATTACATATTGATCTACCAATAGACTTATTGATTTTAAAAGTCTTTGATACACTCAAATGTCCAATAGGCATAAATGTTTGAACTTGTTAAATAGATGACCAAAATTTATGGAATTATAAATGGGATGCTTGAAAGAGATTACACAATATGAATTGGTAGACATATTATTAAGATGAAATTGATTAAGTTTTAAATTTAAATACTTTGATCTTGTAATAATCAAATCATAGAAAATATGATTAAAATGTTCTTTAGCAAGATTTAATTTTAAGAAAATTGCATAAACGTTATTTAAATGTTTTTTTTCTTTACCGCAAATACCCAGGATTTTATTAATTTCCATTGAAACGTGTTACTAAATTGATTATCCAAATAAATTAACAAATTATTTCAGTTTTTAAAATTATGTTGTAATGTGTTTCCTTTACCACTTTTAAATATTTTGAATTTGACTGATTCACTAGTATTTAAATGGAATTTCAAAAAAAGGTGATAAAAAATAAAATATTTATTATCTACAAAATTATATTTTACAATATAACCATTTAGATATATTTGATTTCATCCATATAAAAAAAGAGTACAATTTGATTTAATATAGTAGTTTTCAAAATAAATCTTATCTGCTGTATTTTTTTATACCCAAAATATGTATACTGATATTTTCAAAACCGTGTTTAGCAAAGTATTTATATTCTATTTTTTCTTGGAAGTAGGAAGGATATTATTATTGAGAATATATTTGTTGACGTGATCTCTATGAACATTCATACGTAGATGAATGGGATTGCTAGTTTGTCCAATATATGATAGATTGCAAATGTTACAAGATAATCGATAGATGCAATTACAAATTTTACAGAAAGGCAGATGGCTATCTTGGTTCGTAATTTGAGTTTTAGAATCAGATGGGCAGGTTTTTGCAATTTTTATTCTTACATTTATTGAAATTATAATTTTTAGTGAGGTAATTATTGTATTCAAAACTATCCATAGCACAATGTTGGTAATTCGATATCGAACTAAACAATTCCCAACATAAATTAAAAATACCGGGCAATAGCTATCAAATTATGTAATAATAATTATAAATATATTTGCCAGTCACTAAATCATATAAGTAGTGTAATTCATAAGAGTATAAGTAAAATTATTTGTATGATAATACAACGTATAGAGAATAGTAATAGAAATAAAATAATTGCATATATATAAGTATAAATGTAAAAAATGTATATAAATGTAAAAAATATTGAGTAAATAGGAATGAAAATGCAAAATACATTTAATTTAATGCGCAAATGCTGCTTATATATATAATGATTTCAATAATAATAATAGTTTGAAAGTCCAATGGAAGAAAAGTGAGAAGCTGTAATTCGAAAAACCTAACTTTCCAAAAGCCTACAAAATAAAAGTATAAATAAGCAAATCTTCAATCAAATGGAAAAAATACAAATTTCGAATCATCAAGTTAAAGAAAATCATCAAAATTCAATGGTATGAATCAATAAAAGAAAAACAAATAAAATCCAAGCATTAATACTATACACGTGGACAAGGGCTAAGCATAAATCATGGATATATATATATATATATATATATATATATATATATATATATATATATATATATATATAATGTATATATTAGGATATTTATCTCGCATATATGAAAGAAATGAAACAATATGAAAGAAATTTCAGAAAATTTTATGTAAATGTCTCGCATTTTATACTCATGTTGCAAGCTTCAAGACAAAAAGAATCAACATGAAATTCGCAAAAGATTAAATTAAAAGAAATTAATTTGAGACTGAAAACTACTGCATTGCCCTCCATCTGAGATTGTAAATGCATCAGTATAATTTTAATATTTTAAAGTATGCATTATAGCGTTTGTTTTTACTATTCCGATGTATGCAATATGGAGTTATTACTTTCCCTACAATATATGGTAACGTATGGGGAAATTATTGGAATTGTGTCAAAAATCGCAACTCTAGTTTTCGACGGATTTGCACATCTTGGGACCTCTAGAACACGGCTTGCAAAATCGACAAATTCTAAAAAAAAAACTATGTATGCTCAAATGTATGAATTAAATGCTTGTTTAATGCGTAATTGACGATGAAATGACCAAGTCTAATACAATATAACTGACAGTTTTTGAGATATATCACTTGTTTTGTATTTTTGCTGTGCAGTTTTTGAAAATACGTTCCGTTACTTAATGAAACGAAAACAGAATTAGAAGTGCAAATTCAGTGTAATGTCAAATAATTATGCATGTAATTTTGTGCAATTAATTTCAATTTAATGAATTATTAAAGAAATAATAAGAAAATGAATTTGGGGTTGTAAGGAAAGTCAGGTTCTGTAGACATTAGATTTGTTTTCACTGTCACGATTTGGATTTTGTTTTTATTGTTGCGATGTATGATGTATCTTTATACCCATACATTGAAATATTTTTCTAAGTAAAAATATTAAAGATATTCATGTAATTTCCATCCAATAATAATCTGTAGGAAAATAATCAAGAACTAGTTAAAAACATTCCTGAATTTAAAGTTCATTTTAAAAATGTCTTTCGTCAGTTTTATGTGCTTTGTTCTTTTCCATTTTTAAACATTATATTTAAAAATCTAAAATCATTCCTAACATTGAAATCTTTACTTTTTAATTTTTTCTTAACAATGCTTCTTAGAAAAATATTGATTGAACTTCGTGTTCGGAAATCTGAAAGATTTAACTTTATATCAATTTTAGTTACAAAAATCGCGTATACACTTTTTTCGAAAGTAAGAGGCTTACTAAACTTTTGCCCAAACAGTATTTGTAACTTGATCCAATATAAAAGCGTGAAAATGGAGAGGAAGATTTAAACTTCAAAGTTTGGGAAGAAAAAGTCTTCTGAGTGTAACGTAGTGCTGGAAAACGAGAATAGAAGTTGTAAATTAATTGAAAAAAATATTACGTGGATATCCAAAGTACAAGAAGTATCTACACAATCTAATACATTAATATTTTATGGTGCTATATTGATCATTATCGCTTTAATCATTGTCAGTATCATAATATAAAAATATATGTAACTCTTATACGTCTGTACCCACGTTCTTATTTTCAAAGATTTAGTAAAATATGGTTTAACTATTTTCATGGTGATAACGGTTCTGTCACACCGATAAATTGAATTAATTTGCATGATAATTTTTCTGTGATATCAAAAATTATTTTAATACCATTTGCATCAATGTAATAGCTTATATTATAAATTTCCCCCACAAGTTATACAACCATCACTGCTTCCGGAATTAATCTGATTTTGCATATAAAATCATGCTATGAAGACCTTAATTATCGAATCCGGTTCTAATTTCGAAAGTCCTAATTTTTGGGCATAATATATTCACACATAAAATTTGATATCATTATGTACATTTCATATTACGTTCTCGTGTCCACTACTAGATGACGCACACATATACTGACACACGTGCAGTGTCTGCTTTCATTCTTTCGACCCAGAGCATCCGATCCAACCGAAGGTGTAAAGCATCTGTTTGGACGATCGAGACAGTGTCATACAATTTAGACCGGAACTCAGTAGGGGCAAATTCTACAGGGACAGCAGCCTCCTTCCTCTGCTACCAACCTCTGTGAAGGACTGGACACACATATTTAACGTGCTGGTACGCCGCATAGATACCGGAATAGTTTAGGCAGCTCAGGGAATCAAACTCTCGTCTTCCGAAAGGTTATACCCGTGCTTTAACGACTTTGCCATACCGTCTTTGTAGTGTCGGCTTGGACTGTAAGGGTCTTCGTGGAAGTAGGACACCAGAGCCGTCTGATGAGCAAAGGAAACAACCTTCGATGTGCATAAATATGATCCAGAGGCCTCGATGGAACGTAACCACGTCCACCTGGTCCAAACAAATACTGCATACATGCATCAAGAAAATACATGTCCCAGCACATAGTTCTTGCATGTCACAATGTAACAGATATCTTTACATTAAGTAAAAAATCTGATGTGGGCAGAACATGACTTTCCTTATATAATGCAATGAATTTACTACTTTTACAGTTAAAAAATGTTTTATTCTTATAGTAGATACTTATATTCTTTCCAAGAAATTTAGTTTTCTTCAATGAGTCGTCATTTTCATTGATTTAGCTTCATTTTTATCCACTTGGCGAGATTTTCGTTAACTTGACAACATTTAAAAATGCCGCCAAGTTGGCGACATTCCGCTAAATTCGTCGCCAAAATCTCGTCAAGCGTTATGGACGGAGAAATATGTTATTCTTACAGTGGATAAATGACTATTGGCGTTCAAATACAAATGTATTACTCAAAGTATATTTTCTCGTGAATGGAACGAGTTAGATACACGAAAATGATGTCACCCAATTTATCACATGATATTACATATGAAAAGTGAACATGTTTCTTAACAGTTAATTTGTTTTCTAATTTAAGGGATTTTTTGATAACTTTATTTGAAAATTTTGCAGTATCTCGAGAACGGTTCATGCTAGCGTTTTAAACTTTATGTCAATCGTTTTCTAAGGAAAAATTACATAAGAAAAGTCGCTTTGCGTAACTTTATTAAAGGTTTTGATTTTTTGATGATTTTTTTCAAAATTTCACTCGAAAATTTAGGGGGTTTTGAACATTCGATTGTGTTTTAAAACAATAAGTTTACAGTATTCATGGAATGTGAGTTTTGTACCAAATTTCATTCGAATCGCTTCATTCGTTCGTGAGATATCGTCTCCACAGGCTCACTGGCACACACACACATACATCAATTCAAAAATGTTCAATTCGTGATCAGGGATACTTGAAACTTGCTCTGCCGTCGAAGACTCGAACTCGAATTTTCGATCCCGTCACAACACTTTCCTTATACAATATATATATAATTAAAGTAAAAATGCATTTTGGAGTCTTAAAGTGTGCGTACACACCAAAATCTTGAATTCGAAACTTTTGAGGGAAACAATTCTTTCTTCATACACTACAAGAATATAATACATCTTGGGGTTTAAATTTTCGTTTAGAAGATAGTTTGGGTGAACTGTATTTTTTTATATGCGTCCTATAAATATAATATCTCTCTATATTAAAAGCAAATATTGCGAATTTTTAACACATCATTTCGAATGGATAACAAAGCGTACATTTCTGAAATTTTACATATATACTAATATAAGCTCAAAGATATGTAATAAGGGTTTACAATTTCGCTTCAAGCTTTAGTTATTGATGTAATAATCGAATTTGTTCATTACAAGTATCGGCAAATATTTTATTGGTCGAGCTGATATTCAACTTCTCAGCGATTTGCTACTAGCAGAAATGTCTCGTCGATCGCAGAGGGCAACATTACTGAAGCAGGGTACATTAAATGTATAGGTATTCAATTACAGACTAGACTACGACGCTAGGTATTACACTTGAATTTGAAATGAATTTCCAAGACCAAAGAGGATAAAGATCACAACCACGTTACAAAAACTGTGTTTGCTCTTAATTTACGTTAAATAACACGATGTCAACAACATTACATCGAAAGCGACTAATGCTAACAGTATTTATGGTTATCTTTTGGTCCGACAGTTAAGTTGATGTAAGAGTTAGAGATAATTATTCTCCGTTATATTTACAATAATCGTTATCATGATTGAAATGAATAATTGCAATACTTATTTTCCTGGGACATAACTTATGATAGTTTGGCAACGATGATTGCAGTGAACAATTGCAATTAAAATAATTATAGTAAAGGTACCATAGCCGATCGAATTACAGTTTTTGAAGCGTTGTTGATGTTGTTGAAACCCAGACCGTCCGACCTACCAGAAAGGTGTAAGGTAACTGTTTGGACGGTCGGGAAGTGCCACCCAATTTAGACCGGAACCCAGTGGGGGAGGCATCCACAGGGACCGTACCCTCATTCCCCTACCACCAACCTCTCGGAAGGACTTTCGGACCCACAAGTTTAACGTGATCGTACTCCGCATGAACACGGCGGCAGTTTTGGCAGAGGCTGGAATCGAACCCGGGCCAATCGAGTGCAACTCCAGCGCGCTAACCAATGGGCTACCGCGCCCAGTTTTTGAAGCGTGAAAATTTTCACCAAAAGTTGAGAACTAACGGACGAAGAAATGTATTATTATTGTATCCTTTACAAGATATTAAATTTTCATCGATTTGAAAATATATTCGATAATTTGCCGATATTTTGGTCGATTTGGAGAAATTTTAAAAAGTTGCCAAATTTGTTGCCAAGTGGAGTCGTTGGTCTGACAGACAAGTGATACCAAAACATCATTATAATACTATTCCCTTTCAAAGCACAAATAATTTCATTGATTTTGCGTCATTTTTATCAAAATGGAGACATTTCTTTTTATTTCGCGACATCTTCGTTAGTTTTGCGATAATTTTATCAATTTGGCAATTTTTTAGAAAATCGCCATATGTGTCTCTGAGTGGGATGGTTGGACTTGACAGACAAAGACTACAGAGAAATCATTACAGTATTACTTTCAAAACACAATTAATTTCATTGATTTGGCGTTATTTTTATAAATTTGGCGGCGTTTTTGTCAAGTTTGCCAACATTTAAAAGAGTCGCCAAGGTGGTGATTGCCCGCGAAATTTTTCGCAACAATTTTTTGTAAGAGTTACAGAGATGGACAGAAGGATGGAGTGAGGGAGAAATGGGTTATTCTTACATTGAATTCTTATATTTTTTCCAAGTTATTGAATTTTCATCAATTAGTTGTCACTTTCATTGATTTAGAGTTATTTTTATCAATTTTGCAACATTTTTGTTAATTTCGCAGCACTTATAAAAATCGACAAGTTGGCGATATTCCGCCAATTTCATCGCCAAAATTTCGCCAGTAACAGCCAGCAAATAGTTTTACAGTACTAGTTAATAGATATCCGATTTTTTTCACACATACTATTAATATAAGTTTTTGATATGTAAATTGTAATCTCTCATTTCTGACATTCTGACATTTGGTATTAAAGTCATAAACATATGATTCACTTAGTATTCTTAGATATTTGTTTATCTTGAAGATCACGCCAGTAAAATGAAGAGCTATTATTCAAATGCTAAGAAAGTTTCGAAAAGCACATGTACGAAACAGCTCCCATAAACTACGATTTTTCCTTCGTCTAGAAATGCGAATATCATGAAAGATTATTTATCTAAGCACGTAGGCACTAAAGAGAGCACGTCCTTTGAAACCCTTTAAGAGTTTAATGGTAACTAATGATTAAAGAAATTCAAGATGGCACCTAGATAGGTGAAGAGAAGGAACTTTTGAGTTATTTGCGAAAAATGGTGAAAGTTGAAGGAACAATTTTAAATTTATATTAATAATTTGCTGAAACGTGATGTGAATTAAATAAAGTTCTTAAATTATAATGAAGCAATATATCCACAATTATAAGTAAGGATTTGTATATCAAACTCGCCAAATATATGTTAAAAAGCAAACAGTAATACCTCTCTCTCTCTCTCTGCATATATATATATATATATATATATATATATATATATATATATATATATATTCTGTATCGCAATTCTAATTCTTCTAATCGCAAAAATGAAAAAAAAAAGATAATCAAAAATGAATATTTGATATCAACAATGAATATACGACAAGCTTTTGAAGATGGTAAAGAGAACATTATAAACTAAGCATTATAAACAAAACAGGTACTAAATTAGTATAAAATACCTTTTCTTTCCTGTTGTATATAGAAGTTATGGAATTGAAAAAAGAATTATTTGTGGTACAGATAGTGTGAATATAATCCCTTAACTACACCCTTAGATTAAAATTTTTTGTTATAAATCATATATGTAAAACAGGTACTTAATCTTCCTTGTTTCTTACATAAACATACATAGTGTAAAAGCATGAATCGTGTATAAGATGAAAAGTTACAAAACAGAAAATAATTTTGCACATGGAGCTAGGCCTTTCTGGCTCGATTTTTTTTTTGAAAATGAATTAATTGAAAAAAAGTGAAAAGCATTTCCGAAACCATGTATGTTATCAAGGGTCATACCTAGTCCGTTAATGCTGATTTTACGTTTCTGGGTGAATTACTCTAAATTGTATTACACAAATAATGCGCTTGGACGGCCACAGAAGAAAGTAGAAAATGGATCAGATATAAATAAAAAAATGATCAAATAAAATAATCAAATATACCAGCATATGGCTGTGCATTTATATGAGAATGCAATGTTATGTATAAGATGAAAAGTAATAATAATAATGATAATAATAAAATAACATAAATTGAGTTACCCCTTGTGCTGCTAACATTAGAGAGTAATTGATACTGAATAAGCTCTTTCCAATTCAAAACAGATTACATATACGTTGAGAGACTAAGAGTGCAACTTTTGGAAGTGAAACATGAAGATGCTAATTTGTTTAAATTATTTTATTCCAAAATGGTTGAGATTGACCTGTCAATATATTGCTGTAATTGGAGCAAGGTTTTAAATTTGAAATTAAATTATGTATTTTGTATAGTGGTACGTATTTTGTACGTACGTATTTTGTATAGTGGTGTTTATGAATTTAATAATGTGTTCTTTGTAGTAACATGCAATTATATTATTTGTAGTAATTCTGTAGTTATATATATGCAAGTTGTCCAAAAAGGATTCAAACGCGCTGTAATTATTTACCTGTTGGAGATAAATGGAAAATGTAAATTACAAAAATGATGAAAGAAGGTAGGGAATAATTTGGTCAATCAGATTTTTTTTTTTTAATGCAACAATATCATTAAAAAAAACCCACATATCTGTATCTTTAACATCGACTGAATTATGATAAAAGTCATAAAAATGATGAAAGTAAGGTAGGGAATAAAACTACGTTAATGAAATAGTCCTCCCACTAATTTTCAAAGAGTTACACTTTTAAAATTTTTATACGACCCCTTAGACAAATTTGGTCAATCAGATTTTTTTTAATTTTTAATGCAACAATATCATTAAAAAAACCCACATATCTGTATCTTTAACATCGACTGAATCATGATAAAGGAAATAATCTGATTTATGCCACTTTTCCGTGCCATGTGAAAGGATGTTTCATCAGTGAAAATAGGAATCATAAATAAATTGACAATGGAAATTGTTTAGATAAAAAAGACGTTACTATGTGTCAAATTTTTTATCACAAATGCATCTACATAAAGCATTACACAGACAGAGATCATTTAAAGCAGTGGTACTCACAACGCGGTTGGGTATCCTATGTATGATTATCCAGTTTTATCTTTTTTGTGATATGTAACAAATTCACATTTTTAATTTGATATTTGATCCCCATTCACTATGTTAAATTTTCAATTAAATATAACTCGTTCAATTTTAAAGATACATATATGCGGTTTTTTTAATGATCTTGTTGCATTAAAAATAAACATTTTCTGATTGACCAAATTTGACTACTTCATTTTCAGAACAGGGGTGTCGGATGAATTTGTAAAATGTCAATTTGTGGAAACCCTCTTATCAACCAGGTACTTTCAGAGAGTCAGAGAAAAACTGATCACTATATTGTCGATATCTTTGTGAATTTTCACGATATTCCAGTGGATTTTTAATAGACGTTGCCCTACACTATTCACTACAAAATCAGGAAAGGAAATTATTGCTATGTTTTGCGTCTGCGCAGCAAAAACTTAGTTTCTTCAAATTCTTATATCTCAACTTATATTCAATGCTTTAATTTTCAATTGTAACACAATGTTTTTCTTAGACATTGATAAATGTTCTGTAAGTTTCGTGAAATGAAAAACGAAAATGCGTATACCCATTGAATAAAGCTAGTTAACAATTTTGTGAAAGCTACAAATAATTTCCAGCTTTTTATGATACAGAGTGATCAAATATAGTTTCCCATTTTTCAATATCTTGTCGGTCCCCTAAATGCACAAGTCACCGAAACTTTACTGGAAAGTGTGCGTCAAGTATTTGTTTAGAAATTCGAAAAATATTCTAACATCCAAAGTGTCCGGATAGGTTTGATCATACAGTGTACTACATATATATATATATATATATATATATAAATATATATACTCTATGATAAAATATCGATGCACCAAGGAGTCCGATTGCAATGAAATTTCGTATGTGCAAAGGCATTTTGAGAAAAACATGCAAATGAATAAAATTTGGTGTGCAATGAGCAAATAGTGGGGGCTCCAGCGCATTGGAACTGCACATTAAGCAGATGCATATCTGGGCAGGTGTATGTCTGCAGGTAGGTATGGTCTGAAGTGCCATCTCCTTTGATAGCCGGACCCCTTCGGTAGGCATTTCTGACACACTGACTGCACAACGGTACGTAGACAATATTCTGCGACCGGTTGTGTTACCGTTACTTTTGCGACACCCGCACTTACTTTTCAACAAGATGATGCTCGGCCGCACACGGCACGTTTTTCTATTAATTGTCTTCAAGCATGCTCAACACTTCCTTGGCCAGCTCGGTCTCCTGATCTCCCTCCCATGGAGCTCATTTGGGACGTTTTGGGAAGGCGATTGCAACCATTTCGGAATGTTGATAATTTATCCCGACAGTTGTAGACAATTTGGCAATACCTTCCGCAGGACACCATCCGTGAACTTTATCAGTATATGCCACGTCGGGTGGCATCTTGCATCCAGTCCAGAGGTGGACCAACGCCTTATTGATTTTCCTTTGTATACGGTCAAACTCTAAATCATTAAATTATTCTGAAATTTTAATCGTTTCTTTTTCTATGTATGTTCTTCATATCCACCAATTTTATCACAATCGGACAACTCCTTCTTGGTGCGTCGATTTTTTTGTTATAGAGTGTATATATAATTTTCAGTATTTACAGGTTTATTACTTCATTGCGAAATGATTATAGTTATGGAATGCTCGTTAACTTTCTCAAGCTCTCTGATTTGATATAAATTTCACGTTTCTGTCTTAAGTGTTGTGTTATTATTGACACGTGTGGCTAAATGCATATCTCGAATTTAAGGGTGGGGATTTTATGTAATCAGTAAATAAAACACATTGGAATATGGCACCATTAAAATGATAAATACTTTAACTTTATTAATGTTCCTTTCTTCTTTTTCAAACTATTTAGCGTGGTACTAAATCCTCAGTTTCTATCTAGTTTATTAGTGTGTTTTCCCAAAAATGCCCAATTTGAAACTTTAATTTTATGTACCTATTTAAACCTAAATTGGCAAATAAATCGACATTAACACACACACACATATATATATATGTATATATATATATATATATGTGTGTGTGTGTATTAAATATTTACGTTTTGTTCTTGTTCGCAGTAATCCACTGGAAATTGATCGTTGCTGCAAATGAAAACTTGCTCAAATGCAAAAAATAAATTATTTTGAATTCAACTTAAATATTTATTTTAAATCTTACTTCAAAATAAAATTCATTAAAATGAATAATAAGGCTTATATTCTTGATATAGAACTTTATAACAAAGAAACTAACACGTAGCTGTTCAGAGTTTAGAATTATAAATGTCTGAGAAAAATATTATTTTCTATCGGAATCATGCATTATCTGCCTCTTTTTCCTCCATGAAAGTATATCTACATTTTAGTACCTTCAGAGTTTTAATTGGGTTATCGTAACTTAGGCAAGTCAGCCTGAGCTCTCAAAATGTGTTCGTAAAGTACACAAACATGCGAAAGAGGTATGCCAACACTTTCAAACAGTAACTGGAATCGAACGCTTTGCTGCTTATGCAAGTTCATTACATTTGTATGCATGTTTCCCATCGGATGAGTGCTACCTCACTTTATACCTATTTTCCATCTGTCAGTGTATTTAATAAAGAAAATTTGTTTCTTATGCAATGAATTATCCGTTGCGCTTTCACATATTGTTGCCTTGTCTAAATACTCGGTTGTTGTTTTCTGACATTTGGATTTTCTGGACGGAAAGTTCGCTGTGTCTTTTCATCATTTGTTATGGAACTAAAGCGTTTTGTAGTAAATATGACTTGCTCTACAACTTTATAATTGACATTCTACCCTATCTGCAAAAGAGGCCGAGATAAGTCCTCAAACCCAACCACTCCATAAAACAGGGGGTCACGGGGTTGCCCCTGGTCTCATTATGTTAGATATAGATTTTTTTAATATAACGGCACAAGAAGGATATAAGTAGTTACAATAGTCCATGAGATAATGGTCTGAAGAAGCATTTTCCTTCTAACCCTGTGTATTTCCACACAGAGACTCTTACTGAATGATTTATGTAGAAATTATTCAAAGTCGACATCAGTGATTTACATGGAAATTTCTACTTGCAATGTAACCTTAAATTGTTCTGTCTTTTGCTCATATATAATAGTTTTCTATCACTATTTATCAACCAAATGTGGTTTCATGATGGGTAACTGACAATTAAACCGTTCTAATTAGATGTACGCACGGAGATGAAGGGGATCAGCCCCCACCCCCAACACACACATATACACATGTGGAAAACTACTTTAATTCCCCATAGCATATAGCAATATGATTCATATTGCAAAACGTAATTAGAAACAGTAATTTCTCTTTCCCCTTATAACGTCATCACCCTGCTCCGAAATTCGGCCCACGGCTATGTTGGTTTTAGAAATTTTAACGCCAGATAAGGATATCTTGTGGCCGTTTAATAATAACCTTTTATTTACTTATTTTAATGTCTCTCGAGCAAATTATGTTATTCAAAAGATATATAAATTATCTGTAGATGTTCAGAAAAATCGCAAAATATAAATTTCATTAATTTTCAAACCATCCAAAATTTACGAACATTATGAGAAAAAATCTGATGTGGGCAGCACATGACTTTATATAATGCAATAGATTAAGCAGTTTTACAATAAAAAAATAATTTTTAACACCCACGGAGCTGTGTTTTTATCGTTGAATTGTACTTTGGCCGATTTTCAGGATGACAACATGTAAAACTATTTCAAAATAATTAATTAATTTATACTTCGCGCAACTCTAAACAATCATCAATATTGATAGCATCCTCAATAAGCGATATAGTCCATATATTAAAATACTTTAATAATTACGTCATCATCTAGTCGTCATTTTCATTGATTTAGTGCCATTTTTATCAATTTGGAGATACTTTCGTTAACTTGGCAACATTTAAAAAAGTCACCAAACGTTAGGGACGGAGAAAAAAGTTAATCTTGTAGCATATAACTGACTATTGGCGTCCAAAAACAAAAGTAATCCCTAAATTATCTTTTCTCATGAATGGAACAAGCTAGATCCACGAGAATGATGCCACCCAATTTATCGCATGATATTACTTATGAAAAGTGAACATATTTCAACAATCAGTAATATTTTTTTTATTTTATATGATTTTTTGATAATTTTTTGAAAAATGTGCAATATCTCGAGAACGGTTCAGGCTAGCGTTCTAAAATTTGTTTTATTCGTTTTCTAATGGAAAATTACATAAGGAATGTCTATTTACATAACTTTATTAAAGGTTTTAATTTATTGATGACTTTTATTAAAATTTCACTCCAAAATTTAGCGGGTTCTGAACATGCGATTGCGTATATAAACAATAGGCTTCCAGTATTCATGGATTGTAATTTTTGTACCAAATTTCGTTCGAATCGGTCCATTTATTCGTTAGTTATCGTCTCTACAGATTCACTGACACACACACACACACACACACACATCACCTCAAAAATGTTCGATTCGTAATCTGGGATGCTTGAAACATGCTTTAAGCTATCAATTATGAAAATTGATGAAGTATGGAAAGAACTGTGGTAAAAATAATATACTGTGTAAATTGTACAAAAAATGTGAATGTTGTTAAAAATATCAAAGTTAAATAGTTAGTGTGTAACGTTTCAAAGTGAATGTGCATATATTTAAAAAAAACTTTTTAAATAATCAAAATTTAATTTTGCTTCAATTGAAAGCTTGACCTGATACATTTGATGAGTACATAACTTTGATATTTAGTGCATGATGATGTGCTAAAAACTTTTTTATTTACAACAAGACTCTGTTGAACTGCAATTCTTGAAGAACTGTTGCGCAGTGAAAAATGCCAATTAGAGAGTTGCAAGTGATTCGAACTTTGTTTCGAACTCTATTGGTTTTGAATTTTTTTTTTGTCCAAGGGGAGATATTTGAGACCAGAAATAGATCTCACATTTGATGAGACAGTTTTATGTGAATATTTATGGTGGCCAGAACGGCGAACAATACTTGTAGTCTGGCTGGCACCGAGTTTTATCACCCCGTGAGTCTAAAGGTCAGAAGACTATAAATTTAAGGGGCCATGACAGAGGGGCTGAGCTGGGCCTTACGAGATGTGGAATGGTTCCATTGGCTAAAGGAGTAACCTATAAAAAAAGAAGATTCTTACGTCAAACTCAATGCGCCAAATGGAAGAAAATGGGGAATTACCCCCCCCCCCCCCCCCGAGGGAACCACAGCCTGTGACCCGAGAACGACACAAGAAGATAACTTGTGCACAGACTGAGACTAACATGACTTGAGGGAGTGAGATACGAATATGACTTAAGGTAGTGATGTTTTAATACGACTTAAGATAACTTGGAGACGATGACTGGATTTGGTGAATTCAGACTTGTAGAGTGTCCCGTAGAGGTTCCAAAATAATGGAGATATATTAATGTGTGAGTGCAATCAGAGTACGAGAAGGAGCCACACACCAAAGAGTTATGGCCAGTACAAATAACTGATGAAAGCATTTGATATATGATCAAAGCCCAAGAGAGACTTGAAGGTATGTGCCCATTGAAAATGATATCTGCTTATAACCAATATTTAGCCTTTTCCGTTTTGGTCACATATGTCTCCTCCGCTGAAATAATATAAGTAAATAGTGTAGTTGAATTTAATTAAGATTTATGTTGTTAATAAATATTTTATTGTTAAAGTTTAAATGGTGCAGTCAATGAGTATTATAATAATTAATAATTCCTTTACAGGACTCACACAAAAGTTAAATACTTGGAGGATTTTATATAGCGACACAACTAGCAATGTACGATTAAATACTAAGTCCACTAATATGAGAATTTACGGCAATGTTAAGATAAAATGATTAATAACAATTAATGTTAGTTATAAAGTTATGTTTTATAATTTATTTTTTTGTGTCCCAGAGTATGTAAGAAAAGTAATATATATTTTAGTCTCTTTCTCGGCCTATCTATATGCAAGTGCCTTGGTCATAAGTACTGAACAACATCCTAACCCGCCACCTGCTGTACCGCATATAAGAGTTCTTACCAATTCGTCTATAAAGGCTTTCATTCTGATGGAAAATGTGTAGTGACAAAAATGTACTAGAAATTTATTGAGTTTAATGAAAACATTGGTTTTAAATTATCTTAGAAGATTTTAAGACTTGAATGGCATGCTTGTTACTTTCCGTATATACATATAATGCAATATAAGGAACGTATTGTGTCCGGGTCGAAAATTCAAATTCGAGTTTTCGACGGGAGAACACGTTTCAAGCATCCATTCTGAACACAAATCAGATGGTTTTGAGATGAAATCTGTGTGTGTGTGTTAGTGAGTCTTTGGAGACTAACTGACGAACGAATGGCCAATTCTAAAGAAATTTGGCACAAAAATTACAATCCATGAATGCTGGAAGCCTATTGTTTTTTCACGTAATCGGATGTTTAGAACCCCCTCTAAATTTCGATGGAAATTTTGAAAAAATTATTAAAAAATTAAAACCTTTAATAAAGTACGTACATATTCATTGTTTAGGTAATTTTTCAGTAGAAAATGATTAAAACAAATTTTGGAATGCTAGTATGAACCGTTCTCGAGATATTGTACATTTTTCAAAAAATATTATCAAAAAATCATTCAACCTATTGTGAAATCTGTTCACTTTTCATAAATAATATGCGATAAATTGGTTGACATCATTCTCGTGGATCTAGCTAGTTCCATTTATGAGAAAATATAGTTTATATAATACTTTTGTATTTGGATGACAATAGTCAGTTATCTGCTACAAGAACTACTTATTTCTCAGTCCATAAAGCTTTGTGATATTTAGGCGGAATGTCGCAAACTTGGCGACATTTTTAATGCTGCACAATTAACCAAAGTGTCGCCAAATTGATAAAAATGACGCTAAATCAATGGAAATCACGACTAGATGATCAAGTAATTATTAAAGTATTTTGATATATGGAGTATATCGCTTATTAAGGATGCTATCAATATTGATGATTATTGATAAGTTGCGCGAAGTATAAGTTAATTGAGTATTTTGAAATAGTTTTACATGTTGTCATCCTGAAAATCGATCAATGTACAATTCAACGATAAACACACAGCGCCGTTGATCTTATACATTATTTTTATTGTAAAACTAGTCAATTCATTGCAATATATAAGGAAAACCATGTACTGCCCACATCAGATTTTTTTACTTGACTTAGAGTCAAATCTATTCTACATCCTCAAATAAGATAAGATAAAGGTTAACTTATTCTTTTTTATGCACATAATTACTAGTAATTGGTAAGGTTTCTACGTTCCTTTTAGGATCCGTAGTTGTAACATCACTCACAGAAATCCCTTCCCCATAACTCAATGCGTTGAATTCGATGAATCCTTTCACCACGACTTCTCCATAAAACAATCGCGATGGCAGTAAAACAGGGAATTCAAAATTGGAATGAATATTTCATTTGCTGCATAGGATTATCTGGGAGATCCCTCTAGGTTATATAGGTTGAAAGACATCAGTATGCCCATTGGCTTACAGTCAACTGGGTGGAACCTTGTCCTGGTATCTATTGGAAAGTCTCTTATAAAGAAAGTTTGTTAATATAAGTTGACTGCGTCCACAAACCTCACGTGCCGTGATGTGACCATTTATTTTCTGTGATCATAAATGAACCGCAATAATTTGTTTACCGTGATCATAAAAAAATGAACGTCGTTGTTTAAAAAGCGTTTTTAACACTTTACAACAAAGTTGAAAAGTGTTTATGACTTTGTTCATTCTGTCTGTCTGTCTGTCTGTCTGTCCGTTAGCACGATAACTGCCGTAAAAATGACTTAATCAAAATGAAATTTTAGTATGTTGTTCAGACGGTCTATAGGACCTATGGGAATATAAATGAATAATATCACCCAATTAGTTTTGGATTGAACCCGGGTTGAAAAAATGGAATACATTGAACCTTATGGGACCTAATTTTTCAAGCATTTTTTAAGCGGATTTAAAATTCACAAATTGCTTCGAAAATTTTAGGCAATATTCAAATTGTTCCATAAAATATATAAAAAAAAATTCAGCGAAATATATTCAGTTGTTTTTTAAATAAAAATTAAAATAATAATAACACCTCTTATATTAAGCGATCACGTGTCCATGATATGAAACGATCACATGACCCACTTCAAAATGATATATGGCATCCATCTTGTGTCAAAATCGTGATTTTTAAAGTTCTTTTTAATTCATATTGAGTGTTGTATCCGTCCTAAAATTACTTTATTTTTGCCTAAATTCTGTGCATCTACATACTGAAACAACGCAATGACAATATATTTCAGTTTAAATGCTCTTCCAAATTTGATTATTTCTACTATTAAGCCTATTTTCCACCTATGTAAAATGTAAACAGCAAAATATGTAGAATGAGTTGTATTAGAATCGCTGTAATTCTTTAACACAAAATCATTTAGTCCATGGAGTCTGCTTAGCTGATATGAATTCATTGATTTTAGAAAGAGAAGGACGATATTTTTCGATGAAGTTTTACGCATACAGTTTACTTACTTGCAGCTCAATGGTCTTAATTTTTAAATAAAATAAATTATTATAGTATTGTGATGAATGACATGAATGGGGGAATTATTTATGAATGAATTGTTGCTTTTATAGAGAGAGCCAGGCGTGTTATTTTTTTATGACGTCATTTGAATGGATTTCAGTTGTTTTCGATGAAGTTTTCAAATATAATAAATTATCGTAGTATTATGATAATTCTAAAATTATTACCGAGGAATGTATAACATTTAAGAGATGTTTAAACCAGGCAATTTATACTTTAATGCCGTCATTTGAATGAAGTTAATTTTTTTCGATGAAGGTTTAAGGTTTCAAATATAATAAATTAATGTAGTATTGTGATAAGTTTTAAAATATTACCGAGGAATGTATTGCATTTTAGACATGTTTAAATAAAATTGCATTGAAGTTGGAAAGTGTTTCATAATCAATGCTTTAAGCATGATTGATCTTTCTTGTTACATAAATGTTTAAGTTCTGACGACGTTTATGTCCCCATCGGGTTATCGGAATCTATTTCATACCGATTATCATAATTTTTGCTTTAAGCGAAAGCTGCCGACCTGAAGATCTGTCCAATATTTTGCAAGAATGCATTCGAATTATAATTATGACCATTATGATTATTACAATTATGATTACGACCATTATCATTATGACTATTTATTATGATCATGAGATTATGACCATTTAATTATGACCATTATTTATTTATGACCAGTTATCGAATACATGCCTTTTCTCAGCTGGATCTACTGTTCCATTCGGTAAAACTTCATAACATTACTTTAAATGAAAATATGTATTGAGTTGCAGATTTATTGAGTATTTTTGCCTATATGGGAAAAGGATTAAAATTTGCAGTATAGTCATTTACGAGTTGTCTATCACCAGTGTGTGCCAGAAATGTCTTCTATAGTATTATAATGGATTTGGATTTGAATTGAAATTGAAATTGAAATTAAATATCAACTGAATTTGGCAAATTTCAAATTCCTTTTTAGTGAAATTTGTAGGCTGAATATTTCTTATTGATGAAATCTAATAGTCATAGCAAGTGATATTGTTAATACTGAGATATCTTTGGTAAGAAGCATTAAATATCATTCAAGATATTAGTCTGAGAGACGTAAAACATGCATGGCAATATTAGGGTTCACATTTGGGTCACGATCCCTTGAATAAACGATAGATTAGTCATGACGAATTACTACTGTATTTTGATATGTTATGGGTTTCAACGTGACATGCTAGTGACACATCATATTTAAAAGAACATAAAGTTTGGCACTCACTATGATTTTAGTAAGAGTAATCAAAGTGGATTAAAGTTAAACATTAAGGAGTCAAGCTGCAAAGATTTTTCTGATGAATTATCTATTTAATCGATAAATACAGTGATATTTGCAGCTTCAGCGGTGTGAGAATATTATAAAGATTTACAGTAACATGATGTGTGGTGCATTATGCACAATGCCACTATGCATAATGCAATAAATATAAGAATTTAACCAAAAATTTCAACATTTGCTGCATATTTATAAATTAGAGATTAACCCATTAGTGCATTTAAGGATATATTATATATATGCCAATATATCTTATAGACAAAGAGACCAGAACTGAATAATTATGTTATAATCTGAATTATGTTTTATCATTGTTTAAAGTAGAAATTTGCAAAAGATTGGAAGTGAGGGCCCCTCGAATGGACACATTTTCGGTTAATGATTAAGTAGCCGTTGAATGTGCAAAACAGCTTTAATAGTACTGAGAAATCATCTCTCTGATAAAAAATCAAATATCTGACCAAAATGCCCTTTGCTAAATACCAATCACTCCAATTATCAATGCCCGATTCAAAGGTAAAATCGGTTAATGCCTCACAGTTATATGTATAAAACAGCTTGTATGTGATGTTGATTAAACTTAATACTGAAAGCAGATCTGAACTGAGAATAAATTAAAAGTGGCCAAAAACGTAACTGATAATACACATATCATTTAAAAATTATGCTTTTGATAAAATATCGGATATGATGCTGAAATGATAAGCATGTTCTTCCGAGTACAAATATATTAAATCTAACTGATGAAATCTGCAGAAAAAAATCTGCTAAGGAATCGAAATTTGACTAAATTATATTCTTCTTATCAATACTCAGTTCTAAAATGAAACTGTTTAAAACACCAAAACCTCACATTTATATAGAAATGTGTGCTTCTAGCCTATACCTAACGATATCTTAAATGAAAGTTTAACAAATCTGACGATGACTTCTGTGCTGAAATCTAAACCAGACATTTAGTTTTTGTCGTATAAAACTTCGAACAATCTTGCATGAATAATCTTAAAATACATTTTAAAGTATTAAAACTACTATTTATCAGTAAGCAAACGTTTCGATTTAAAATATTGAAGTTTTTTATGGACTTATGCTTCATGAATTAAATGTTTTCACAAAGCTCTGAAAATTTAAGTTGTCACCTAGAGTACAGAAATAATCGACTTATTAGCATAAACTGTAGCGCCATTATCATAAAAGAGCCGTTGTTTGCTTCTTTAAAAATATCAGGCACGTCATAACGTCAAGCACGAGGTATCTTGGTCATGTATATTATCTTTTATGTGTTGTTCACAAATCAACCAGAGGCTAAACTGGAGGCTCAATTTCTGAATACCACTGATCTATATAAATGAAAAGATTCGATAAAAAAAATTATATGTGTCGAAACAACACTGAATAATACTATAATACTGTACATTCTAATCTTTGTTTGTGTATTATGGATTATATTACAGAAAGAGTATAACAATTAAATTATTTAATTTATATTCTATTTCATATTAATAATTTCTCTTGGAAATGTAATAACTTTCTGACGATAAATAATTGGAATACACCTGGAAAATAAATTGAAATTGCAATGATGTTCATGAATTCAATAAAAGTAAGACCAAATGAAAATGTATGTCTTTAAAAATCTGAAATATCAGTTCTTATATACTTGAAAGCCTACGTCAACTAATCTCACTTATGGGTTTAGCTGACACATGTCTAATTTTACTTTATCATGTACAAACCAGATTAGCCCACAGGATGCGCTAGCACGTAAAATACAACTAAACATATCAT
This sequence comes from Amaurobius ferox, assembly GCA_951213105.1. NCBI lineage: Eukaryota > Metazoa > Arthropoda > Arachnida > Araneae > Amaurobiidae > Amaurobius > Amaurobius ferox. Next base: position 119,987,896 of record OX578136.1, read on the forward strand.
TATATCCATAATGAACATTTCCGCTAAAATGAAAATATCACATAGCTCAGCTTATTTCATTTTACGACGCAGTAACATTTTTTTTTCATTTCCATAGATGCTTGAAAAGCGTAGCAAATTATATTTTGAAAAATTAGTATACCATGCCCAGTCTCCCCTAAAATATAAATAAGGAAATTAACTAAGAATTTGCTATATTACCACACCGTGTATATTCATAGTCAACTTACCATTTTATTTTATTGAGGATGCCTTCAAAATATATTGATATTTTAGATCTATGCGGAGTACCGATAACTGTAAAGACGCCGGGTAAGTTTCGTAAAACCCTAGAATCAATATATTGGATTTTGAGTAAATGGTTAGGAAGGGAATGTGGACAATAAATTGTCATAACTTTACGAGGGATATAAAAGGATCAGTGATATTTTTATTCGTACAGAGAATATAGCTATTTTTATGAGATATATATAAATATTTAAGAATAATAAATACCTAAAATTATTTTGACAAAATGGCAAAATTTTGTGATCTTTAATGTTTAAGATTTAACCCTCAAGCATGATTAATCTATTTTTTATATATAGGTATCGGCAATGTATATAATATGAAAGTCTTTAAAATATCTAAAAGCCAGTAAACAGCGTATGAAATAAATTGTTTAATACGAGTAAACTTGCCAGAGACGGTCTATGCAATACCGGAGTTTGACGCTGAGCTTCTTTTGTCCAAGCATGCTTTCAAACTGTATCCCTGGTTTGTTGCACACTTTTAAAAAAAGCTTTTGATATGGCTAAATCTCTTGGGGATTATAGGAATTACCAAGCCCAATCAAAACATGTCGACAGTTATGAGTTATATAGTGGTGTAGATATTAACTAATTAGAATGTTGATAATGAATTAATGAAACTGATTTATGATCCCTGTGATGGAATTGCCGATAATGAGTACAATCATCTAAGTTCAAAAGTAGCTCATGCTGAATCTGCGTTGGTGGTAGGGGAAGGAGTGTACGGTGCCTGTGGATGCTTCCCCCACTGGGTTCCGGTCTAAATTGGGTGGCACTTCCCGGCCGTCCAAACTGTTACCTTACACCTTTCTGGTAGGTCGGATGGTTTGGGTCTCAACAACAACAACATGCTGAATCTGCGATGAAAAACGGTATAAATACCAAGCCAGGTGATTCCCTCACGAGTTCTTCTCAAGAGAGTAATGTTGTCTGTCAGCACTCTACGACGCCAATTACCTTTACCAATGCCTCATCAAATATTCTGGAATTAAAGCCTCAAAGGATCCGCTTATTGCCAAGGACGGATTTCAAAATCTCCAAAAAGACTTACGGCACGTGCTGAATACGAACTCTCCTCTTACCGATTACAGGAGATATCCTGTTACTGTCACGCCTGAACTTGACCCTGAAGTCCTAGCCCCTGACGCGGTTACTGCTAAGAATTCGATCGCTACTCCTAAAGAAAGGCGCATCCTTCTTTATCATTCCTCTTGCCAGTTGGCACGAATATTTAGCAAGATTAAATTTGTTAGCTCCCTCTGTGATGGAGGACCTGAGAGGAGCGCTTAGCAAACTGGGCTTAAAAACAGCAGACGAATTTCGAGCGATTCAAAAGGGATTATTTAGGAATAAATTGTCCTTCAGAACCATTTTAATAAATGATAAAATACCACTAAATATGGTTATTAGAGAATTTCTGGTGCCCAAGGATATGGAATTGATCAAAAATAATTTGGAAATATATGAATTTACTATAAATAGTGTTGCCCAGCTCCATTGAGAGATGAAGACAAAGAGAATGTTAATGCCACTTTTTTACATCTAAACTCCCGCCAGAACCCTTGAGAAGTTAAATAAAAATCGTATGGTACAGGGACGCAATGGTGCTACCCAGTATTTTCCGCGTTAAATGTGGCATCACAGTTCTAATTCTTGCTTTTTACCTCCAAGGTGCGTAAAATGTCAAGGGGCGCACTATTTTGCTTAGAATTCTGAGCCAAAAATGAGACTAAGCGCACTAGTGCAATTTGTGGAGGTATACATCCTGCGTGCTATCGCGTGTACTTAATGTTTCCGAAACCAAAACCTAGTTCATCCAGCACCTTTAACAATAAATTCGATGATAGTTCGCGATCTTATGCGGCCGCATTCACCGCCCCCCCCCCCACCGCCCAGGTAATTTTCCCGAGTTACCCGCAAAACAACCAGTTTAAGAACCCAAATTCCCGCAGGATGATGATTACGGCCACTACAACGAAATTGGACGGAAGACTTACTTTTAAAACATAAGGAAATTGGATACGGTAAGTCATTTATTATCAATGTCCTGAAAATGTCCTCCCCACTTTAAGGAAATCCACTACCATTATTGATATAATCTAACAATTCTATGCTAGTGTATGTGATCTAGTTGCTAAACAAGTTGCATTGTTCTGTGATTAGACCTCTTAGATTTATTCTGCTTTTATTCCTCTGTAGTATGCACACACAATTTTTCCCCTTCATCACTGCTGCCTTTGATTGCTCTCTCGTCTCAGGGCCATCCTCCGTGGAACACACCATTATTCTAAATTACCTCTTTAATTCTGTGGGGAAATTATCTTCTTTATTTCAAGTTATGTGACACGTAAGATCTAAATTGGGACTTGTCCTAATTCCATCCCAAGTGTTTGTTTCCCCCCACTTTGTTTCTTTGTTCCTTCATGATAATTTTCAGTTTGCTATGATTTCGCAACCTTTTTAGACGGAGGTTAAAGGAAACCTTTTGTTTTACCTAGGAACTTCATATTGATTTCCTTGAGATCTTTGAATACCAGATTGCCTTGACATAAAGTATGAAAAGAACTGCTCAATACATTTCTCCATATGTGTGGAATGTTTTGCGGTCTTTCCAGCAGGGACCAAACAGTCCTATTGCCTTTCGATATAACGTTTTACTGGATATTGCCGACACAGTACGGTGGTCTTGTAATCAAAAGCATGAGGTTCCTGATAATAATTAATCCTTGTATATGCTCAATAACGAAACATTGTACATCTACTATAATATACCAAAGAATAAATACTGATTCACCATCGAAAGCTGCAGACTGTTGAATACATAACAACCATACGGTTTCATGCTACTATAGGTACATACTCACAGTATTTGACGGTGGAGAGCTTTCTAAAGTTAGGTTAGAGCTCACATTGCAAATTCTTCAATGTGATCGCGATCTAACTTAAAATTTTAGAGTATATCTTGCGACAAATTGTGTTAGATTTTAATCCCACTTTAAATTTTATATTTATCATGTGATCCTGTGAAATCATTATCTTTAGTATTGAATATGCTTCCAATAAACTTACCAAATATCTCTATTTTAGATTTATTTTCTCTAAAATAATTTTCATCGTTATTAATTGTTTTACAATTTGAGTAGAAATTATTTAGAATTTGTAATTTTAATCCTCGAAGTTTAATTAAGATATCCGACTTTACTTACAAACGCCCCTGTTCAAGATCCATTGTTTTGACTCTGGAGAAAATTTAAATTGTATTCCTTTGAATGGCAATTGGTTGGAATAGAATTGAAACTAGCTTGTAATTTGAGTTTGATTGAGCTATTGAGTTTGATTGAGTTTAACTGAATTTGATTTGTTTGAATTATAAATGAGTTTCATTGATGAGCTGGTATCTCTATGACAAGATAACATTTATAGAAACATAATTCTTTTCTAATGAATTTTACAGTATGCCAAATTGTTTGTTAATGGAAAATCCGCACAATCTTACTTTCAGTAATATGTGTATGCATTATTTTGAAGTTACGCTCTTTGAAATAATCATGTTCACTTTTTTACTTATCACTTTTCCAATGGTGTTGATATTAATTTAAATAATTTGAAGAATACTATTCCGTATATCCAATTTACCTCTGAGTTGTAGAACAACAAGATTTCTGAATTTTGGGCTGCCTTCTGAAATGCGATGCTAAAGTATTTTTGGTCCCTTTTACCGCTTAAAAATTCCTGTGATACTCCCCAAAAAATCATCATTTTCAATAGTTTTATCCTTCGTACTTTAAACGTATATTCTACTGGGGATTTAAACATTACTGATATTTGTTATCGTAAGTCTGTTGATAGTGCTTCCTCCCCTAATCTTTTTCATCGTTTGAATTTCAAATTATAATAAGTTTAAGCTTTTTTTAAACTTATTTATGGGAGGGATTTATATTATACTATTTGTATGACTTTTATCCAAAAAACAACCAATAAACTTTTAAGATACTCTGAAAAACGATTTGATACTGAATTTACTACTACTTAAGTTTACGATCCTACATACATTTCTAAAGGTTAAAACATTTAAAAAATATCTTGTCATTATGGCTTTGCATATACATTAGATAAACTGAACTGGTTCATAAGTTCTATATTTAGGAACGTAAAATCTGTGGAAAAACAAGAAGTTTATAAATCTTCGATTACTCAATATTTCCGCAATACTAAAAATAATGTTCATTCCGCAAGGATTATACTCGTTTATCTCATATTTTATGAAACCTTTAATATTTTAAAGAACAATATTTGACATCTTTAATATTAAAATCAATTTTTATTACTCAGACATTTTAGTTAGTGATTTATTCAAAACTTGATTTTCTCCTGTGTGCTGAACGCCATCTAGTTTCATTTGTTTTCATTCTATTTACTTCTAAACTTTTTGGAAATGTTCTGTACTGTTTCAACAGGTTTCACTTGATAATCTGTATGGACTTTTTTCAGTCTCTTGGTTAGTCTTTTTTTTCATGTTGAATTTTATTCCGTCTTGTTGGAACTTGTTTCATCATGTTTGTACATGTTGTGAGGTCTAAATAACCTTTTGCTATTATTACTCCCAGTTGCATTATAATTTATGTTTACTTTAAATTAACAACTTCTGGCTGGTTCTATTAAGTGGACCAATTTCCCAGCCAAGTAATTATTGCGATCCTGTTATGGAGACATGATATGTTTCGAATTGCGAGTGAGTAAGTGGTAAGGATGGTTAGTAGGTTGGTCAAGAAGCTAATAGGAAATGAAACTGAAAAGGCTAGACTAAGATGAGGTTTCTTGAGCGAGTTAAGCTGGGTGAGTCGCTAAGATAAAATTGCTGGGTGCGTGAGAGAGAAGATAGTGAAAGTCCGTGGAACCCGCGCCAATGGATGCTATTATGACCAGAAGGGTAGAGTACCCTGTGTTAGCCGAGTTATGGTTTAGAGTTACTAGAAAAGAGTTAGGTAATCATAGCAGCTTTATAACTAATCCACTGTTTAGTTAAAAATCACAAGTCCCATAAAAGTTCATTTTATTATATATTTGTGTTAATTAATGGACACATGCAATACTGGCTGTTTGGTATATGTCTGTATTTTAGTTAAGCAACCAGCTGCTGTAATTTTAGTGAATACACAATAAATGCATTTGATTTCAGTTACTACATATGTGTGTTACTGCCCCGGGCAGCAAAGTCCTGGGTATCCAGTTATATCAAGTTTAGAATTATGTCACTTTCGTTGGATATATCTAAGTAAGGATGGATAATTCCTCAACGGAAGTCGATGAATCCGTATAATACAGTGTTAATCAAGATGCATTAAGTTACAGTGGATCTGATCGAGGCTAAGAACTCTACAATGTTTGATCTTAAGAGATATTTTTGCATGTTTGGGGCTGTCTCGGTTTTTGAGACACTCAGTTAATTGCTTTTTGCAACTCCAAGTTGTTGTTGTTGTTGAAACCCAGACCGTCCGACCTACCAGAAAGGTGTAAGGTAACTGTTTGGACGGTCGGTAAGTGCCACCCAATTTAGACCGGAACCCAGCGGGGGAGCCATCCACAGGGACCATACCCTCCTTCCCCTACCACCAACCTCTCGGAAGGACTTTCGGACCCATATGTTTAACGTGATCGTACTCCGCATGAACACGGCGGCAGTTTTGGCAGTGGCTGGAATCGAACCCGGGCCTACCGAGTGCAACTCCAGCGCGCTAACCAATGGGCTACCGCGCCCGCCACTCCAAGTTGTGTGCTACCTCAGTGTGTTCGAATTAGCTAGATGGTTTTTCATTATGTTTTCTGATTGATAGGATATGAATATATAATATCATACATTCTGACGTTTTCTTCCTGTATGATTTGCTTTCAGGTTTTTACAATTGTACCCATTTTGTCTTTTTGGATTCGGATTCCTTGGTCTTTTATATATAATCACTGACAAAGAAGATCCAATATATTCTTGAAACAACTGCACGCTGTTAAGATACGCAATATTAAATGTCTAGAATTAGGGTTCTTCATATATTATAAAATATGAATAATTATATTATTATACCATTCATCTTACATCGAATTGTGTAAGAATAATTAGAACCGTTGCTTACCTGGACAAACAAGCATTTTTCAGAGGAAACATGCTTTATATGAATTATATACAAATTAACAAATACAGAAATATTTTCTAGTAACGGCTACTTCAAATTACAATTGAAAATAAGAAACTTTTATTTTTCAAAATTTAAAAACACTTCCACCTTTTATTTTACAATAATTTTTATTCAGCATTACGCTAACGATAAAAAATTAACTGGAGCGACTTTTAATGTTACAAATTTTGCTTTCGTTGATAATTTAGAAAATATGTTTCATAGAGCAGAAAATATGTTGCATATGTTACATTAGCTTTACATAAAGTTTAATGAATTTTTACAATAGTTCTAATTGAACTATTTATTTATTTTTCTTTTTTGTTATATAACAGAAAATCTTATCCCATGCGAGCGAAAGTCATTTTATGCTCCGTAAAATAATGATTGTAAGGAAGTTAAATGGAATAGATGTAAGCAAAAATAATCGTAAATCTATTTTCTCTAAATTCAAAACAAATATTTCCCGAAATACGATTCAAATAATGTATTGAATGTTAACTCGGTTGGTAATTAAGAAAACATGTCACAACTGTTAGATTTGAACGAATATTCTACCTCCTTTCAAACTTCAATAATAGTATTTACTGTTCAGTATAGGTGAACATGATTTTCTAATCCGTGACATATTTATTTTAAATGAGTCCATTCAAAGTCTTGGAATAATTTTGCACCAATCACTTAACGGCTGTCTTTTGTGCTTTAATTTCCTGACGCTATGCAAAATAAAGAACAAAATGTTCATTGTGTTAAAACAATGTAGAAATGGATTCTCGATGAAAGTGCTACAAATATCGTCGTTGGATCTGAACTTAGCAATATTTATCACTCCTCAAAAAAAAATATTAACAAGAAAGATCAAACATGCTTAAAGCATTGATTACGAAACACTTTCCAACTTCAATGCAATTTTATGTAAACAAGTCTAAAATACGATACATTCCTCTGTAAAATTTTAAAACTTTTCACAATACTACATTAATTTATTATATTTGAAAACTTAAACCTTCATTGAAAAAAATGAACTTCATTCAAATGACGGCATTGAAATATAAATTGCCTGGTTAAAACATCTCTAAAATGCGATACATTCCTCGGTAATATTTTTAAAACTTTCATAATACTACGATAATTTATTATATTTGAAAACTTCATCGAAAACAACTAAAATTCATTCAAATGACGTCATAGAAAAAATAACACGCCTGGATCTCTCTATAAAAACAGCATTTCATTCATAAATTGTCCCATTCATTCCATTCATCACGATAAAATAATAATTTATTTTATTTAAAAATTTAGACCATGGAGCTACAAGGAATAAAACTCTATGCTTAAAACTTCATCGAAAAAAAATCGTCCTTCTCTTTGGAAAATCAATGAATATTTCATTTATATCAACTATGCAGACTCCTTGGGCTAAATATTTTGTGTTAAATAAATACAGCAATTCCAATACAACTTATTCTACATATTTTGCTGTTTACATTTTACATAAGTGAAAATTAGGCTTCGTTGTAGAAATAATCACATTTGGATGATTATTTAAACTCAAATATAGTGTAATTGCGTTGTTTCAGTATGTAAATGCACAGAATTTAAGCAAAAATAAAGTGGTTTTAGGACGGATACAACACTCAATATGAATTAAAAAGAACTTAAAAAATCACAAGTTTAAGACAAGATGGATGCCATATATCATTTTGAAGTGGGTCATGTGATATTTTCATATTATTATCACGTGATCGCTTCATATAAGAGGTGTAATTACTATTTTAATTTTTATTTAAAAAACTCCTGCATATATTTCGCTGAATTTTTTTTATATATGTTATGGAACAATTTGAATATTACCTACAATTTTCGGAGCAATTTGTGAATTTTAAATCCGCTTAAAAAATGTTTGAAAAATTTGGTCCCATAGGGCTCAATGTATTCCATTTCTTCTACCCGGGTTCAATTCAAAACTAATTGGGTGATGTTATTCATTTATATTCCCATAGGTCCTTCAGACCGTCTGAACAACATACTAAAATTCATTTTGAACAACATACTAAAAGTCATTTGTACGGCAGTTATCGTGCTAACGGGCAGACAGACAGACAGACAGACAGACAGACAGAATGAACAGAGTCATAAACACTTTTCAACTTTGTTGTAAAGTATTAAAAACTGTATCAGTTGTGTTATTTTATGACGTTATCCAAAATAAAGAACATAATGTTCATTGTGTTAAAACAATATAGAAATTGACTCGCGTTGCAAGTGCTGCAAGTATCGTTGCTTGATCTGAATTTAGCAATTATTATCACTCTACAGCGCAAAATACTGAAAACTGTGCTGTCAGTGTTATTTCATGACATTATACAAAAAAAAATGTTCATTGTATTAAAATAATGTAGAAATGGACTCGTGTTGCAAATGCTGCAGATATCGTAGTTGGATCAGAACTTAGCAATTTTTATAACTCCTTCGAAATAAATATTAAAACTCTACCGGCTGTGTTATTTTATGACGTTATCCAAAATAAAGGACATAATGTTCATTGTGTTAAAACAATATAGATATGGACTGGCGTTGCAAGTACTGCAAATATCGTCGGTGGATCTGAGTTTAGAAATTATTATCATTCTACAGCGCCAATTGCTGAAAACTGTACAGGTGTTTTTATGACGTTATCCAAAATAAAGGAAAAACCTCCATTGTATTAAAATAATGTAGAAATGGACTCGCGTTGCAAATGCTGCAAATATAGTCCTTGGATCTGAGCTTAACAAATGTCTATCACTCATCGGAAACAAATACTAAAAACAGTACCGACAGTGTTATTTTATGATGTTATCCATAATAAAGAACATAATGTCCATTGTGTTAAAACAATGTAGAAATGGACTCGCGTTGCAAGTGCTGCAAATATCGTCGGTGGATCTGAGTTTAGCAATTATTATCGCTCCTCAGCGCCATATAATAAAATCTGTACTGGCAGTGTTATTTTATGGCGTTATTAAAAAAAAAGATCAATCATGCATAAGCATTGATTATGAAGCACTTTCCAACTGAAATGCAATTCCATTTAAAATTTTTTAAATTGTTATACATTCAGTGGTGATATCTTTTACGCTATCAAAGTACTATAGTAATTTATTACATTAAATATTTAAAATTGTATCGAAATATAAATAATTTGATTCTCTACGCAAAATCAATGAATATTTCATTCATATAATTTGTATTTCAGACTCCAGAGCTAAATAATTTTGTGTGAAAAAATTGAGCAATTCTTATGTAACTCACCTTACAAGCGTTTGAGATATTTGCATTCTGCACAATTTAAAATTAGGCTTCGTTGAAGAAATAATAAAAGTTTAGGCATCATTTAAAATCACAACTAGTGTAATTGTGTGGGCCCGGAATTTAGATGCACAGATAATACACCGATACACAGATAATATATGTATGTGTGTGTATGTCTTCAAAGTATTGGAATCGTGCCGAAGATCGGAACTCGAATTTACGAAGGATCTACACGTTTTGGGACCTCTAGAAAACGAAAAATCTATTTTTAGGAAGACGTCTGTGTGTGTAAGGGTGTATCTGTGTGTGTTCCCGTATGTCTGTGAGGATATTGCATCCACTTTAACTGAAAAACTGATAGACCGAATTTCATAAAATTTGGTAGGTATGTTTTTTGTGGGAAACCTTATGTTCGTTTGATTATAGTACGATCCGTAATAAAAGAATCTGCCTTCTTTGCGAAATGGCCGGCAAAGATTGCCTTTATTCACTCTAGCTAAAAACTAATGGACCAAATTTAACAAAATTTGGTGTATAATATTTCAATAACCTACAAGTGATTTATATACCATATTTAACAAAATTTGGTACATAAATCATTTGTAGGTTATTCTAGTAGGATTCTGGAAAAAGGAACGGGCTATTTTTGCGAAATGGCCCGCAAAAGTCGTTAAATATAAAAATAAAAGACTACGTGTGCTCAATTATAGCAATTTAATTCCTATTTTATACGTGCTTTTTGACAACAAAAAGAATAAGACTAACCCCATTACTCTATGGCTAGCCGTTCTTGAGATATTCAAGTTTTTTCGCGTTTTCGCTACGCCACCTTTGACAATAAGTCCAGCTATCAAATGAGAACCAAATTTAAGTTTAACGTGCAAACTCAATGTCATTTAAAATACTTATGGCTGTTATTTTGAGCAGTTAAACTGAAATTATTATTGAAGAAATAAAGAGAACGTGAATATGAGTCTGCAGGGAAAGACATGTGCTGCCCACATCAGAAGTTTTTACAATATTACAACAATGATTTATAGAAGTGAACGGGGATTATTTGCAGGCCATTTCGAAAAAAATGTAGGATTTATATTTAAAGATCCACTAAATTTTTGCAGAATAAAATGTTTAACAAATTTAAGCTGTGTACCAAATTTTAACTCTCTAGGACGTAGGAAAGTGCATTAAAAGTGCCATCAAATAAGTATATCATGAAGAGTTATATAAAATTAAAAATAATTTGAAATATTGTTATCTACCAAATTTATTTTAAAATGTGTAGCCTCTTTCATATACAAAATAGTTAAGCTCTGGGAAAGATATTTATTATACAATATATCTCATTTTTCTTTCTAGTTGATATCCCAAAAGTCAGAATTTAATTGAATTTGTTTTTCTCCCTATATTAAATAATTTTTAATTAAAAAACTACCTAACATATTTTACTGAAATTGTTTTTATATATTTTATAGGATAATGTGAATATTTCCTAAAAATTTCGAATCAATTTGTGAATTTTAAATTTGCTTAAAAAATTTTGAAAAATTAGGTCCCATAGGGTTCAGTGTATTTCATTTTTTTTTGGCCCGGGTTCAATAAAAAACTAATTGTGTGATATAATTTATTTATATTCCGATAGGTCTCACAGACCGTCTGAAAAACATACTAAAATTTCATTTTAATAAAGTTATTTTTACGGCGGTTATCGTGCTAACGGACAGACAGACAGAATGAACAAAGTCATAAACACTTTTCAACTTTGTTCTAAAGTGTTAATAAAGGGAGTTAAAATAAACCAGTGGAAGGATCCAGCGTTGGGAAATAATGAATGAATGGTAAAATATCGAAAATGAAAGTAAACGTCCAAAAAAGAATTCAAATCATCTGATCAGTAGTTGATAAAAATTCAAATTAAATTTACAAAAACAGGAAAAGAATGACAATTACCGAAATAAGAAGGCAGCAAACTAAATTGGAAAATTAAATCGAAAATTTTCAAGCAGAAGAGAAAAAAATATAATTATAATTAATAAGGGGGTTTGACTGCGATTTAATAAACTTTTAAGCACTTTAAAGAAAGTGCAATTCAAAAACGGAATTAGGAGTAAAAACGAATTTAGGTTTAGAAAAATTTAAAACGTGATTGGAATCCCAATAATATCCAGCAATTGCAGACTTAGGCACTTCTTGTTTAGAAATATGGTCATGCGTTCCTTAATATTAAATTTAAGAGCTCTTGTTTAACCAACATAACCAAAATCGCATTTACAAGGAATGTGATAACCACCCCCCTCCCCCCAACGATTCAAGATTGGTATATGGTCTTTTAGAGAAGGGGAATTCATTTTATTAAGAGGTTTATGATGAAGAAAATGGTTACTTTCTTAATCTATTAGCTATAATTTGCCAGTATTATTTCCCGTTTCAATTTTAGGTGTAGATTTTAACTTCAGTTCCCTTTTCAAAAAATTCAGTTCCCTTCTCTTAAAGCCCTACTCCTGCCTTGAATCGTTAGGATGTTTATCACATTACTTACAAATGCGGTTTCGGTTATGTTGTTTACAGAAAAAGAACTCTTAAATTTCGTATTAAAGAATTTCTCCATCAGCCTAGTTTCTATAAATAATATGTTTCCTGAGTCTGCAATTGCTAAACATTCTTGAGACTTAAATTGTGTTTTTAATTTTTTCGATTTTAAGCTCATTCTTAGTTCCTACTTTGAATTATACATTTTTAAACGTTTGTCGATTATTTCTCAGTCATAATCCCTTATTAATGATAATTATAATTTTTTCTCTTCTGCGTGGAAATATCTTGTTTACTGTTTTCATTTCGTTTGCGTTCTTCTTATTTCGGAAATCTTCATCCTTTTCCGCTTTTTTAATTGAATTGGGCTTTTATGAACAACTGAACAAGCGATTTGGATCATTTGTTGTACTTTCGCGTTCCTCTTTGGTACCTTGCCGTTTATTTATTGTGTCTCACCTCTTGCTCCTTCCTCCTGGATTTTACCCCCTTTAACTTCACTCGCCGTTGTCAACATCCTTTCCCTGCTTCTGTAACTTTTTTTCTCATTTTGAACCAGTCTTCGATCTTTCTTTGATGAGTGAATGTTTGGCTTCTTGTGAGTGCATATTTATCTATAGTACTTCTAAATATTTTTATAATTACTGCAATCAAATTAATTTTAAATTCACATTTGGTTTAATCATTGTATGTATCAATATAGCCATGGTAATCTCTGAGATTTGTATGTAAATGTTGTATATATAGTTTTGTATGTATGTTTGCATAAGTAGTTTTGTATATATATATTTTGTATATATGTATGTATATGTATATATCTTTGAAAATTATTCGTTTGATTTTGTATATGTAATAACCCATTTTAGAAATATTTTTATATATATAGTTGCTAACCAATTTTTTAGAAATATTTTTATATATATAGTAGCTCCCATTTGAAACAGTTCTGCACATAAGAATTTATGGATGTGAAATATTTGTGAAATACTATCTGTATCTAGTATAGACAAGCATATTGTATATAATTGTTTATCAATTTTATCTTGGCATTAAGTTTTAATTTCTGGTTTTGGCAGATATTCCTCTACCATAGGCTGTAATTACTGCAAACCTTTGGGTCGGTGCCTATAGGTGGTTAATCTGTTAATCTGGCTTCTTGTGAGTCCTGACGTAGAAGACAGTGTTTGCCTTCGAAACGGGTCGATACTATCAATTGTGCTTATTATGCCACTTTTAACGAAGTTATTTTAATTTTATTATATGATAGGTCTCTGAATAATTTCTCTCTGGCATTGTGTGCGTAAATGTTAAAAAGAAGTATATATCTTATGGTTTATGTGCTCCTTAATACGAATCGTTGTTGTGAGGTTACTATGAAGTGTAAACAACATAGTAACCATGTAACACACAACAACATAGTACACGATGTTGTTTTGAGTTTAAAACTATAATCCTAGTTTTAGGAACAACATATATTTTTAAGAATAATATATTCTCCTATAGTTGATGGAGTTATTACATATAATAATGGTAATAATAAATGATTTTATTAAATTATGTGTAATTACTGATTTACCCCATAAATGAAATTTACCTTTCAGTATTTTATACCAATGATATAGACACACAATATCTCAACGTCATCGTATAAATTATATAGGATAGGATAATATGATGACAAAAGATTTTAACAACGTAATATATTTTGTTAGGGATCCTATAGTCCTACATAGCAAAATTAGTTAATTGGCTGTGTTGTCGTCGTCGTCTAAAGAAAACAATCGAAGCGGCGGGCAGCAGTGAAATTTGCTGTAAACTTGCTGCACGAGCCCGTAATGAGCACCTCCGTGGTATTTTTTAAAATTCGATTTAGTTTAAAATTTAAGAACTATTAAAATTCAAAAACAGCTTCGGTCATTTGGTCAAATCAATCTTATTTCTAACTGCATGTAATTTGTGGGTTTCCTGACTTTGCGAATTTAAAAGATTTTGTCATAATTATTTTAAGGTGGTATTACAGTATTATCATTATGAATAAATAAAATTTGACTTAAAGCGCATTTCAATTCATTGAGACAGCAATAATTGTCTGAACTTTACCTCAGCAACATATGAACATTTTCATTTTTTGCAAACTCAAGTATTTTCATTGCGTCGTTCTAGCGACGATCGGCGATAAAACATTTGCTCAGAGCTTATCAGAGGAGGTTATATGGGAAGTATCAAAAGAGCTTATTTAGGGCATATTACATCCACGTTATATAATTGGCATGATTGCGCATTGGCAAAATGGAGCGCAGGAACGATTTTAGTTCGAAACAGGTGATTCGGGGATTGAGCGTTATCTTTGTCTGTATTATTTAAGTGGTGGATGTTTATTAATTCCCGGGAAACGCCATGAAATTCGTTCTAGAAAAATTTATAATGCTGATAGGGTTTTGTCCACATGTATCTGGATATGTGCGTAATTAATAGGGTTTTGATAATTACGTAAATGTAAAATATGTGCGTAATTAATAGGGTAAGATTGGATATGTGAGTAAATTAATAGGTTTTTAATAATTACGTAAATGTAAAATATGTGTGTAATTAATAGGGTAAGACTGGATGTGTGCGTAATTAATAGGGGGAGTAATTGATAGGGTTTTGTCCACATGTGTCTGAATATGTGCGTAATTACCACAGAACGAGAGGTATTCCTGCACACAGCGTTTCGCATTGCTTCAAAACTACCGCACATGAATTATTTAGTTATTTAATAAGTATATATGAAATAATACGAAAATGATTATTAAATATGGTTTTGCATTAAAACAAGTGTCAAAATAAATATGCTTGAAAATAGTAATTAAAATTACGCGTCTATTTGGTTCAATGTTAAACGCTTGCATATTTAATTTTTTTTTCAAATGGTAATATATAATGTCCAATCTATGCTATTATTCCTCTTCTCCGTCCCAGACTGTTCGACCTACCCGAGGGTGTAAGGTATACGTTTGGACTGCTGCGAAGTTATTTACCTATTTGAGACCGGAACCCAGTGGGAGCGGTATCCACAGAAACCGAAACATCCTTCCCCTACCACGAAAATCTCGGAGGGATTGACGGACCTAAATATTTAACGTGTCTGTACTCCGCGTGTACATGAATACAGTTTGGGTAGAGGCAGGAATCAAACTTGGGTCGTCCGAGTACAAACCCCGCGAACTAACCGCTGGCCTATCCCACTCGTCAAGTTGTGCTATTAACATTATTTTACATGCATGCACTTTAGATAAAAGATACCAATATGATTGGTTACCGTTTTCTTACTTCTTCTCACTGCCATGTTAAAAAATCAAATGCACTCTGATAATGCATACCAATCTTGTACATGAATAAAATACAAGTACCAAATTACTAGATAACCTATTCATTAGTGAAAAAAAAATAGATCTTCAAAAGTCAACCTGTCTAAAGAAATTAATTGCTGTATACTTTACGGAATTTTTCTATTTAGAAATGTTCTTCTATGTACAGTTGAATGACCAAATATGAAGAATAAGAGAAGTTCTACCAACGAACAAAATTAGAAAACCGAATAGTAAAAAATGTTAAAAAAATTCACCAAATCGTTAAATTATAACGGCTAAATTATAAATCAAACTAATTTTTGAATAAAATATACGTTTTTCCAAAATATCTTTAATTTATTCATTTTATTACTTACAACCATAATACTTAAAAACCATATCTCACAACCAAGATCGGCGTAAAAGAACTAAATTTTATGACTTTGTGAATTTGCATTGCTAAACTGAAATATGAAAATGAAGGATTGTGTGTATTTAATTACTGAGCATATTCATCGTATACGTGAATACTTCCATAAAATTGAAATTTTTTATCTCCCACCTCAATATCAATATTATGAATGATTATTTACTTAATCACGTGGACATTAAAGACAGCACGTATTTTCAAACTCTTCAGGCGTTTAAATATAACTAACGATTAAATAATCTCTTTCTCCTATGTTAGAAGACCTTAAGGACAAGCCCTTGAGTTAGTTGTGATAAATGACCTATTTGCGTTAATCAAATATTTAAAATAGAAGATAAATATCTAACTAATACACGAAACATTTTATATAACATATTCCTATACATAGTCCGAATATATAGGGAGATATAATTTTAAAATATTTGTGGAATTATTTTCAGTTAAGAAAAGTTCGTGTCATTTGGAACAATGCGTCGGAGTTCGGGCCATTGAAGTTTCGCAGAATGTGCAATAGGTGGAGACACTGACTTGTTACCGCCATTTATAGGATATATGTAACACATATTTTGTGAGGTATAAATAACCTTTCGTTATCATTTCCCTCAGTTCTCAATATAATTTATGTTTACTTTAAATTGGAAAATCTGATTGGTTCAATTTGATTGACCAATCACCGAGCTAAGTAATATTTCTGAGTTGGAAAAATAATTTTCAGGTCAGAAGTAAGTTAAGGACTTGGTAGTATGGAAACTTTTGAAGGATTAGGACTAGAAGTGATTCAGGATTTGAAAAAGTTTGAGTGAGTGAGTTAAAAGTTACAGCGACCCGATTAATGGTTACCATTATGATCAGAAGGGTCTAGTATCTCGTTTTGGCCGAAACAAGGTCGATGCAAAAGAAAATAGTTGGATAAATATAGAAGCTTTATAACTAGTCCACGGTTTAAATAAAATATCACCAGGTCCGCCACATGCATTGCATTAGATTTGTGTGTATTTATGGGACTGGTTATTACTGCAATACTGTCTGTAGTATATGTCTCCATTTCGATTAAACACACAGCTGCTGTAATTAGAGTGAATTTCACAATAAATGTATTTAGATTAAGTGATTGCATCCGTATATTATTGTCTTGGACTGCAAGGTCCCGTGTATCCAGTTATTCCAGGTTTTGAATCATGTTACTTTGTTGACAGACCTAAGTAAGTACGGATAAGTAAGTACGCAACCTAAATCGAATAAACCGTGCAATAAATTATTGATCGAGGTTCATTAAGTTCATATAGCCCAACAGATGCATAAATTATAAAATTATAGTAACTGTGCTTTCTAACATGGCGTCTAACATGACAAGTTCTGTAACGTAGACCAGTATACAAATTAAACTCCAAGGTTGATTTGCATATAAAATACATTTTAATTCAATTTATTCTAATAAATTTTATTTCAACTCAATATTTTTTATACATTTTAATGCATAATTAATGTACAACATATTTTTCTGTATATTTAAATAAAAAATAATTAATTATAACTTTCAAGTGCGTAATTAATTAAGACAGATTTAATAATTTTAGTACATAATAAATTATGTACAATTAAATTATTTTTAATATGTAATTTATTTCATACATAGTATCTTTTAAGGTATAATTAAAGAAAATCGGTATATGTATAATTATGTTTCAATGTAATTTCGTAATTTTAATGCAACTTTTTTGCATACAAAATAACCAGTGTGAAGTCTTGAATGCTGATGTAAAAATCTGATGTAAGCAGCACATTACTTTTGTTATATAATGCAATGAATTTATTTCTTTCACAATAAAATAATATGATGTATAGAATCCACTGCACAGTGCTTTTAACGTTGAATTGTACATATGATGCTTTTCTGAATGGCATCATTTAAAACTATTTCAAAATACCCAATTAATTTATTTTTTTACCTAAGTCTAGATTGACAATTATCCATATGGATAACCTTCTCAATAAACTATAGAATCGATATATTTAAATACTTTGATACATAATTAATCAATTAGGCATCAGTTTCAATAACTTAGCGTCATTTCTGCAATTTTGACGGCATTTTCGTTAATATGTGGCGAAATATCATCATTTTGGCGATATTTCGATAGATTATTTCCTAACTTCGCCAGATGTTTCGCCAAATGGTAAAGCCAAACGGATATATGAGCATTTCTTATATACTAGGTGTGCTAGGAATAAGACGGAATTCAAAATTTCCAAAACATCACCTCCCATTTAACGTAATTTTTGTCAATTTGACGACAATTTTACCGAATTGGAAACAATTTAAAAAGTCGCCAAGTTGACAACATGCCGCCAAATATTTTGCAAAGCGATGCAGATGGACGGACGAACAAAAGGATTATTCATATAATCGATTCTTATGTTCTTTCCAAGATATTGAATTTTCATCAATTAGTCGTCATTTTCATTGATTTAGCATCATTTTGATCAATTTGGTAAGATTTGTATCAATTTGGCGATATTCGGCAACATTAAAAAGTCGCCAAGTTAACTATATTTTGCCAAACTGGACACCAGAATTTTACAGATTATACCTATAATAGAAAAATGACTATTGGCGTCGA
This sequence comes from Amaurobius ferox, assembly GCA_951213105.1. Classification (NCBI taxonomy): domain Eukaryota; kingdom Metazoa; phylum Arthropoda; class Arachnida; order Araneae; family Amaurobiidae; genus Amaurobius; species Amaurobius ferox. Next base: position 120,006,559 of record OX578136.1, read on the forward strand.
ATAACAAAACTATTACCCAAGGCATCTTCTCTCGTGAATGGAACGAACTAGATCCACGAGAATCGTGTTAACAAATTTATCGCATACTATTATATATTAAAAATGAACATATTTCCAATAGTTAAAACATTTTTTTAATTATATGTGATTTTTTTATAAATTTATTTGAAAAATGCGCAGTTCCTCAAGTCCGGATACTGCTAACGCTCTAAAATTTACGCTGATCTTTTTTCAATTAAATAGTATATGTGATTATCTACGTAACCTTATTGAAGGTTTTGATTTTTTGATGATTTTTCAAAATTTCGTTCAAAAATTTGAGGGTCTCACGAATATTCGATTGCGTTTAGAAAGAATAGAATTCCCTCCTGACAAGAATTCCAATTTTCAACACCGTTAAAATACTTTCTTTATACATAATATATTATGTATATAAGGAAAGTAAAAGTGCGTGTATGATAGAGGATAATTGTTCATGGTTTTAATTTCCTTTTAAAATATATTTTTAAACATATTAATTTTTATATTTTTGTGGCAAATGATATTTTATCTGCAAATAAAACATATGTGTAATTTTCATGGAGGGTAGATCATTCTTGATAGCAAAAATTCACGAATTTCCCCCCAAATTAAAAGTAAAAATGTACATGTTGACATTTTTGATAATCAGACAAACTAAATAAAATGTTAATTTAGAATGTTTCAACCATTTCCTGCACGTTTGTAAAAAAAATTCTAAAATGTGATGTATATGATTTTGAAAGAAAATAAATAAATTCAATTATTTCACGCATACCGAAGGCTAAACTATAGTACATATACTTAAAATATTTTACACATATATTAATAATAAGATATGTTTTAACTTCATTTTATTAAAAAAATATTTACAAATTTATGTTTTGAAATTTATATTTAAAGCAATTAAATAACTTTCAAAATTTAATAGTAATATTTTACAGAAATGTTTCTTTAGAAAAGAACTTTCGTTCATATTTTGTACATAATTTTCAGATAATGCGTTGTTTACAAATATTTTAGAGGTTTATAAATAGAAGTTTATACAGGTATATCTCATAAAGTTAAATCTGTTACACTTAAATTTAGGTAGGTACTGCTTCGCTCGCTATAAGTTAAAAATTTAATTTCATTCGAATTCAATGTCCAACAGTAATTTCGATTTTGTGCCATATATACACATATTAAAATGTATAATCTCAGTATTTAAAGATATTTTGCTTTTGCCATATATTCCAAAGTTTCTCAGCGTTAGTACATTTAGGAGAATTAAAAATAACATTTCATATTCGATGGAAATAAAAAATGAATTTCACCTCATAACTTATCATCTAATGGCAGATCATGAATCATAATATTGTTCACATTTTAAAAATATTTCGCAACGATAAAGGTCATACATGTAACAGCTATAAACCTGGACTTTTTTCTGCTTCGTAAATACTGATATTGTGAAAGTTTAACTATGGAATAACGTAGGTAGTAAAAGAAAGATCATATTTTTAAAAGCCAGGCGAATTTAGTAGTAACCAATGATTAAGGGGATGTCTTATAATGGCATCTTGTGAGTGGTTGATGGTTTTGAGTTAAACTTCATAAATAGCGAGTTTTAGTCGAAGAAATCACTTTAAAATTAGAATACATTTCTGCATTTAAAATGTAATATTATAGCTAGATTTTGTGTTTAACTAGAGCGAATTACCCGCCATTGTCTATGCCCTACATATGCGCTTGATACTCAAATAATATCACCCAGTTTCCAAATCGCCAAACTAGTCTCAATCCAAATCGCCGCAAATTTCGAAATTCATATCTTAAGTTCAATGAGTTCAAAGCCGAAAAATAAATAAATAAATAAATAAACGATGCTACGAATGAATTAACTCCCACTTCTGTAATCGTGGCTTGAATCCCGGAAACGGGAAGACATCCTTGTCGGCAGAATGAAAAATGTACGGACCTTCATTGCGGAACATCGAAAGTCTTACAGGTTTGCTTACTTCAAAAAATGACAGAAAAATAAATTACTTATGAAATAGGGAAAAAGTTAAAATACATGAATTACACATAAGTTTTTGCCAAGCAATTACATTGTGTTAATATCAGTTTTTAGATGCGGCGAAAGAAGTATCATATAACTTAAACAAGAAAGATCAATCATGCTTAAAGCATTGATTATTAAACACTTTCCAACTTCAATGCAATTTTATTTAAACATCTCTGAAATGCAATACATTCCTCGGTAATATTTTAAAACTTATCACAATACTACATTAATTTATTATATGTGAAAACTTAAACTTTCATCGAAAAAAATGAACTTCATTCAAATGACGGCATTGAAATATACATTGCCTGGTTTAAACATCTCTAAAATGCGATACATTCCTCGGCAATATTTTTAAAATTATCATAATTTTACAATAATTTATTATATTTGAAAACGTCGTCGAAAACAACTGACATTCATTCGAATGACATCATAGAAAAAATAACACGCCTGGCTCTCTCTATAAAAGCAACATTTCATTGATAAATATTTTCCCATTCATTTCATTCATCACAGTACTAAAATAATTTATATTATTTAAAAACTTAGACCATGGAGGTACAAGTAATTAAACTCTATGCTTAAAACTTCATCGAAAAAATCGTCCAATCCTCTGACCCCCTCTCCAATTAATGAATATTTCATTCGTATCAGCTATGCAGACTCCAGGAGCTAAACAATTTTGCGTTAAAGAAATACAGCAATTCTCATACAACTCATTCCACATATTTTAGTGTTTACATTTTATATAAGTGAAAAATATGCTTCGTTGTAGAAATAAACAAATTTGGATGATCATTTAAACTAAAATATATTATAATTGCGTTGCTTCAGTATGTAGATGCATGGAATTTAAGCAAAAATAAAGCGGTTTTAGGACGGATTCAACACTCAATATGAATTAAAAATAACTTTAAAATTCACGATTTTGAGACAAGGTGGATGCCATATTTCATTTTATGTGGGTCACGTGATCGCTTCATATAAGAAGTGTAATTAGTATTTTAATTTTTATTTAAAAAACCACGGAATATATTTTGCTGAATTTTTTTTATATATTTTATTTTACCATTTGAAATTTACCTTAATTTCATTTTAATTAAGTCATATTTACGGCAGTTATCGTGCTAACGGACAGACAGACCGACCGACAGACAGACAGACAAAATGAACAAAGTCATAAACACTTTTCAACTTTGTTGTAAAATGTTAAAAATGCAAATTTAGATGTATTTAAAAAAATAAATAGATAAAGAAATTGATCTACGGATACGGCTCAGACAATATACGGTGGGGAAAACGTTCTTCGAGCGTGTCGATAGTATCACGATGGACATTCTGTGATAAATATGTTGGCCTCAAAGATACCCATGTGTAGAAATATCGCTCAAAATCGGACAAAACCCAAATTCAAAAACAAAAATTAGATTTCATAAAAATGTCGCTGGATGGTTCACACTCATGATTACTGAATTAACTGAATGATTGGCTACTGAATTTCATGGCCGTACGACTATTTATGTAAGATATGAAATAAATATAAGTAATACCGTTTAATCGAAATATCTCTTGATCTATCTTTGACAATTTTGTCTATACTTGTTTCATAAATTAATTCCTATTACAGGACATATTTTGATATAAGATTTATCCTCCTACAATACACATTGTGCAACTCAATTTAAATTACCTGATTATTTGTTTGTTGTTATATGCGCCAGTAACTCAAAATGGCTAACACAGTATACTGTCCTGCGCTTTTACTGGTCGCTTAAACTGAATTGAAGACAGGTTAACTTGTAAACATTTTTTTTTCAGTTTTAATGTCAAATATTAAGATGCACAAATGTTCAAGTTCTAACTGCATCAATTTCCTAGATACTATTTTAACAAGAAAGATCAATCATGCTTAAAGCACTGATTATGAAACACTTTCCAACTTCAATGCAATTTTATTTAAACAAGTCGTAAATGCAATACATTTCTCGGTAATATTTTGAAACTTATCACAATACAGCATTAATTTATTATATTTGAAAACTTAAACCTTCATCGAAAAAATGAACTTCATTTAAATGACGGCATAGAAATATAAATTGCCTGGTTAAAACATCTCTAAAATGTTATACATTCCTCGGTAATAGTTTTAGAATTATCATAATACTACGATAATTTATTATATTTGAAAACTTCATCGAAAACAACTGAAATTCATTCAAATGACGTCATAGAAAAAATAACATGCCTGGATCTCTCTTTAAAAACAGGATTTCATTCATAACTTTCTCCCATTCATTTCATTCATCACAATACTATAATAATTTATCTTATTTAAACATTTTATTTAAGACCATGGAGCCACAAATAATTAAACTCTATGCTTAAAACTTCATCGAAAAAAATCGTCCTTCTCTTTATAAAATCAATTAATATTTCATTCATATCAACCATGCAGACTCCATGGACTAAATTATTTTGTATTAAAAAAATACAGGAATTCTAATACAACTCATTCTACATATTTTGCTGTTTACATTTTACATAAGTGAAAAATAGGCTTAGTTGCAGAAATAATGAAATTTAGATGAGCATTTAAACTCAAATATATTGTCATTGCGTTGTTTCAGTATGTAGATGCACAGAATTTAAGCAAAAATAAAGTAGTTTTAGGACGGATACAACACTCAATATGAATTAAAAAGAACTTAAAAAAATCACGATTTTGAAACAATATGGATGTCATATATCATTTTGAAGTGGGTCATGAGATCGTTTCATATCATGGTCACGTGATCGTTTCATATAAGAGGTGTAATTAATATTTTAATTTTTATTTAAAAAACTACTGAATATATTTCGCTGAATTTTTTTTTATACATTTTATGAAACAATTTGAATATTATCTTAAATTTTCGAAGCAATTAGTGAATTTTAAATTCGCTTAAAAAATGTTTGAATAATTAGTTCCCATAGGGCTCAATGTATTTCATTTTTTCAACCCGGGTTCAATCCAAAACTAATTGGGTGATATTATTCATTTACATTCCCAAAGGTACTACAGACCGTTTGAACAACATACTAAAATTTCATTTTGATTAAGTCATTTTTACGGCCGTTATCGTGCTAACGGACAGACAGACAGACAGAATGAACAAAGTCATAAACACTTTTCAACTTTGTTGTAAAGTGTTAAAAATAGCTTAAAATCTACTTTAAATACAATTATTGATTTTTCAACAGATGCTATTTCAAAGTTTTACTTAAATAAAATAATAAATTAGAAATAAACACACTTGTTCAGAGAAGTACTGCCAACTTTGGTTTTCATTTACACTTAAGGACAGGGATATTTGTTGGAGAATTATGCATCATGCTCTAAAAAGAAAAGATTCTCATATGGTCATCATATGATATATATTATAAGATAAAGTATTTTAGAATATTTAATGTTATTTAAAACATAAGATGAGACCTATAATAATTATTTCACCAGTATAAAGTTATTTACTTAAAATGGCGTAACATTTGCAGTATTTAACACTTTATAACAAAGTTGAAAAGTGTTTATGACTTTGTTCATTCTGTCTGTCTGTCTGTCTCTCTGTCTGTAAGTCTGTCCGTTAGCACGATAACTGTCGTAAAAATGACTTAATCAAACTGAAATTTTAGTATGTTGTTCAGACGGTCTGTAGGACCTATGGGAATATAAATGAATAATATCACCCAATTAGTTTTGATTGAACCCGGGTTGAAAAAATGAAATACATTGACCCTATGGAACCTAATTTTTCAAACATTTTTTAAACAAATTTAAAATTCATAAACTGCTTCGAAAATTTTAGGTAATATTCAAATTGTTCCATAAAATGTATAAAAAGAAATTCAGCGAAATATATTCAGTAGTTTTTCAAATAAAAATTAAAATAATAATAACACCTCTTATATGAAGCGATCACGTGACCATGATATGAAAAAATCACGCGACCCCCTTCAAAATGATGTATGGCATCCATCTTGTCTCAAAATCGTGATTTTTGAAGTTCTTTTTAATTCATATTGAGTGTTTTATCCGAACTAAAACCACTTTATTTTTGGTTAAATTCTGTGCATCTACATACTGAAACAACACAATTACAATAAATTTGAGTTTAAATGCACATCCAAATTTGATTATTTCTACAACGGAGCCTTTTTTTCACCTATGTAAAATGTAAGCAGCAAAATATGTAGAATGAGTTGTATTAGAATTACTGTATTTCTTTAACACAAAATAATTCAGTCCATGGAGTCTGAATGGCTGATATGAATGAAATATTCATTGATTTTACAAAGAGAAGGACGATTTTTTCGATGAAGTTTTACGCGTTTTTTAAGAGTTTAATTACTTGTAGCTCCATGGTCTTAATTTTTAAATAAAATAAATTATTATATTATTGTGATGAATAACATGAATGGGAAATTATTTATGAATAAAATGCTGTTTTTATAGAGAGAGCCAGGCGTGTTATTTTTTCTATGACGTCATTTGAATGAATTTCAGTTGTTTTCGATGAAGTTTTCGAATATAATAAATTATCGTAGTATTATGATAATTCTAAAATCATTACCGAATAATGCATCACATTTTAGAGATGTTTAAACCAGGCAATTTTTATGCCGTCATTTGAATGAAGTTTATTTTTTTCAATGAAGGTTTAAGTTTTCAAATATAATAAATTAATGTAGTATTGTGATAAGTTTTAAAATATTACCGAGGAATGTATTGCATTTTAGACATGTTTAAATAAAATTGCATTGAAGTTGGAAAGTGTTTCATAATCAATGCTTTAAGCATGATTGATTTTTCTTGTTGATATATTTAATTTTCATATAGCAACTTCTCGCGGTTTAATTGCGCCAAGTTTTCTAGGTTCACCAGAAAAAGGAAATCACCATGCGAATTTCTTACTGGTATGAATTACTGGAGGACAGCATGTGTTTCTTCTAAGAAAACTAATTGTAATACAACTTACAACTATTTATAAAATAAAATGTATAAAATGAAGATAGTTTATGATTTTTTAATTATGTTGCCGTTCACAAACCATCTTTAAGAAAAACGCTACTGGCATGTTTTCGATGCTCATGCAGATTGAATCAGAATGAAGTCATGTAAAAACTGCCCAATTTAATGAAAACACTTTTTGCTGTTTCTGAGCTAGAGTGCTTATGTATATTCTTCCATGCTAAAATCGAGTTCTGGGATAGCTAGACCATGTACATTCATCTAAAATCTTATCTCGAAATTCAGCCTTTTACAATATAATTTCCATATCTATAAAACATTTTACAGTATGAAAATTAAAAATACTTAATCATTATAATTTCATGAATTTATCTTGTACAACAAAATTAAAGTATCAAAATGAAGAATTCTTATTCAAATTCTGAGGAGATTTTGGAAAGGTCGTGTACGTGACGGCTTTTTAAACCCGGTTTTCTCCCCTGCCGCCTAAATACCAATATCATAAAATATTATTTATCTAATCACGTAGACAGTGAAGAAAGCGTGTCTTTTGAACCTCCTCAGGAGTTTAATCCTAACTAATGATTAAACAAACTCGTGATGGCACATTGATAGATGGCTGTAGCATGCTTTACAGTCGGGTGTGAGAAATGACGTGTTGCAGACTAAACAATTATTCTAAATCCAGAAGAAGGTTTTAACGTGCAATATTTTATATAACTCTCTTTTGCAATATTTTGCAGTTAAATTATTTTGCAGCATAGTTGATAATTTATGCATACTTATAAATTTTAAACTGCATTAGACTTATTGTAAACTTTATCGGAGTTCATCTTCTAATATTACTGTAAAGATGAAGTTTAATTTTTCCTAAATGATTACATTTGAAGATTTCATCGATAATGCACTTTCAAGAACTTCTGAAGGCATTTTTAACACTTGGGAAATATGTTCGTCTCTATGTGTATGTCTCTGAGGTGTGAAAACCTCAAAAACCATGTATAATAAACAATGCATAAAATGATGCACAGGTCGGTACGGAATTTTGTGTGTAGATACATTACGTGAAGACTTGGAGATAGATATTTTTGTTAGTAATTCACATGATCAAAATTCGAATTATTCAAATTTTAAACTGCCAATATTTCTTATTAAGAAACTATAATTCTCAGAACAGTGGCTCTTCTTCTTCTTCAACCCATACCGTAAGACTTACCCGAACGTGTATGGTATCCATTTGGACGGTCGCGAAAATCCACCCAGTTTAGATAGGAATCCAGAGGGTTTGACATCCACAGGGACTGTACTTTCCTTCTCCTACCGCCAACCTCTCGGAAGGACTTACGGACTCACATATTTAAAGTATCCGAACTCAGCGTTAACACGGATACAGTTTGAGTAGGCCGAGAATCGAACTCGGGTCGTCCGACTGCAATCCCGGTGAGTTATCCACTGCGTTGTCCCATCCCCAGAACAAAGGCTATTGTACTCCATCCACAGTCAAAATTACTAGTTAAACTACGGTGTGCATGTTACTGCTATCAAGATAGTATATACTACCGGAATCTGTCAAATGAAGCACATTTATCGGCAACATAACGTTGTTACACTTTCAAAATAATGTAATCCTTCAAAAAAAATAAAGAAAGCAAATTGTAAATATATGATATGCGCCAAAAATAATTTTGTGTTTTCATTAGGATATTATAATACCGGTAGATCTAAATATTATATGTAATTTGAATGCATAATAATGCTTAGAGGATCGTTACTTTCGAAATTCTAATATTGAAGTAAAAATTCGAAGAATTTGTTTTATCGAAGGTGTTTCGTACTTTTTTCAATTGAAATTGAAAATACAAAATTAGAACTATATGCAGTTAGCATGGTTTGATTTTTTCTGATATTTAGCGTAAAAATGTGCAACCCAAGGTAAAACTCTTTTGCGATAAAATGGTAAGGAAATTTTGAATCGAAAATCCGATATATAACTAGCTGTTAATCTTAAAGAAGAACATTTTCAGATAAATCAGTTGAAAATTAACCGACATAATCCTGACAATCGATTTTCAAAATATGAATTCGATAAAAATGGTTTTAAAGTATGTATTGAGTATATTTTAAAGCATTTTATTGTATTTCTTAAAATTTTAATAAATATTTTTAGGTAACCTATTTTTCGAAACAGTAAGGAAAATGAAATCGATTTGTTATATGTATGTGTCCTCTTAATAAATTACTTAGTAGGGGGTATATATTATATATTTTGAAACACATCTTAAAGTCAAACATGTTTTATAGTGTGTATGAATTATGATGGCAATTCACTGTACAAAAATTATATAGATTTTATCAAAATCCACATGTAATTTGCAACTACAAATTTAAATTCTTTAACTTATAATACTATTATCAATTTCATAATCAATGTAATCAATTAATAATAATATTTAAAATCAATTATTATTATTATTACCTATTTACAATTCTTCTAAAAAATACATTTTATTTAAAATAATGGTAGCCACAAATCGTTATGTAGGGCTAATGATAATTCAAAATACATTCTAAATAGGTTAATGCTTGATAATTTAGAAAAAACTTAGTTTGGGGGAATTAACAACGAGTAAATATGGAATATAAACTGGTAAATACACAAGAAGCTTCATCTTCCTGCAATTGAAAATAAATGTTATTTGAGTGTCAAAAGAAATTCCACCTACAGCAAAAAAAAATCTACTCGATGATATGAGTGATAATATTTAGGCCACGAATCATGGAGTAAACGACAGTTTAATCATGAGACTATTACGGAATGAAGAATATCTTGCCACATTGACAATAGAGCGAGGCAGTGATTTCTTACAGAGAGAAAATATTCATGTTATTATATTTCTAACCGGAAATATTTATATTTAAAATGTAGAGCTGATATTTTTTGCAATAAAGTATTCATTTTACTTTCACATAAAATATTATTATTTTACGAAAACAACAATTTGAATTTGCAATATTTGTCCGGTATGAACTAATAAAGATCTCTCAAACATGTTTGGTAAACTTTAGAAGCTAACCTCATCTCTCTATGAGTTTTAAAGATGTTTAAATATGTGAATGTTCGTGTATTTGTTTGAGGCGTATGTAGATAAGATAACTGAAAAAAAAAACATTCGCATATCGGAATGGCATTTTGTACTATAAATATATTAATAATGAACTAGGCTACAATATAAAATGGACACAAGTGAAGTTAAGTCAGCAGACGTAAGTTTCGATTTTTTTTAGTTTTCTTCTTCTGAAACAAACCTGAAACTGGGTGCCTAAACTTAGACCTGGACCTTCAATTTGTGTGTTCATTTTCCGGTCTTTTCGCACTGACGACAGAAATATAAAACTTTATAAACGTAAGCCTGCGTACTTTACTTTATTTACGTTCTGACCTACTTCATTATTGATTGAGAGAAATGTTCTTAAACATGTAAGTTAGAAAACGAGAACTAAATGAAGTGTTTTTTAGTTTGTGTTCATATAGGCAAATTAAGTAACAATAAAGACGTTAAAAGTAGCGTACAGAATTCTAATTTCCTTGGATAAGCAAAATAACTATCTTCATCTACCTATAGCCATCAAAATACCTAACTCATTTTCTACCAACCATCGCCTTGTCAGACAATGTTTTGCTTTTATTAGAAGCAAAATTTCATTGTACATTCACACACTACGTTCTGTATCTTCATAACAGAAATCGAACTATATTTTTGAACTGTATATCTGATACTTTTTATAAAGAATAGGTTTTTTGCATATCGTATTTTACATTTTTTGATTTCTACATTATAAATCTCCGTTAGTTGAAACCACTATCATAAATTGTCTGTTCCTTCAAATATTCCCATTTTTCATCATAGACCATTCATCCCCTGTATCTATCTAATCTTAATTGCTAATTTACTTGGGCGATATTGAAAATAAGTTATGAGTAAATATATTAGTCTGGTCATATCGCGTTTTATTTATTGAGCTGAGAAGATAATATGGATTTATATATCTGAAGTGGACTTTTCATACACTCCGGAAAATGTAATTTCGGAAAAATGATTTTTATTTTGCTCACAAAATTTACATTTCATATATTGATAAATATATGAAGTAGTATTATATCAATAGTACAGACAGTTGTATTTAAAATCGTTTGTACTAATGTTGAATTTTAGTTTTAACTCATTCGCTTTATTACTAAATTTTAGCTTGGATAAAATACTTTAAATCGGAATTGGAATGTATTTTTCTCTATACAGATGCTACTTTCCCCATATATTACATGATTCAAATTTTTACATGTATAAACTTATTATGTTACATTTGTTATATTTTCGTTAAATTAAACGTTATAATCATAACCTGAAAGACATTAGACAAAAAGAAAAGAAACAAAATATCATATCAGTTGTTACATTTTATTGGAATACAAAATAAAGTGCAAGCAACTGATGCCGGCAACTTTGTATAACGCTACAAAATATAGATATCCTCGTGCATTGTTATATTCATCTTCACTCATCGTACCTAGTGGCATTTAAGGCTTTTAGCTTGTGTCGCAACCCTGGTCGATCCTGTGCAGCAGTTCCCACTTCTGACCAACTCACCCATCCTATCAGATTTATCCATTGTTCTATTAGTGTCCTCCAAGTTACCTTGGGTCTACCTTGGGCCCAAGTAAGCGCAGGGATGTTATGCTGGGATGTTATGCTGTGGTATTTTTACGATATGTCCAGTCCATTTCTATCTAAGGTTTTTTTATCTATATCTCTCTTACTTTCAGTCCAATACTCTTGTACAGTTCGGTATTAGTAATAACATAAGGCCAAAATACTCCCAACATTTTCCTCAGATATTTAGTCTGCCAAGCAATCAACTTGTTGCATTGGTCCATTGCTAATTCGCATGTTTCGGCTACATACATTAAAACGCTCTTCACTAAGGAATTAAAATAGTTAATTTTGGTTTTTATATTAAGATAAGTAGCTCTCCATACTTTATTCAGTTTTCTAAAACAATTCTGAGCTTCTGCAATTCTTATTTTGATGGCTTCATCTGTGCCACCTTTCTTCTTTACCAGTACACCAAGGTAGGTAAATCCATTTACATTTTCAATGAGTGCGTCATCTAGATTTCTATTTTCAGAAATTTATTGCACCATTGCTTATATGTAATTTAAAAAATAGCCAAATATTATTAAAATATATAATGCGATTCAGTAAGTAAGATATAAGATGGTAGATATATGGATGTTTGGAAACGTTTAGATTAACCTTGCAACATGAGTATATAACGTTTGATTAGTGAATAAATTAGAAGCATGTACGGCTATGTTATCTACCATAAAAATAGCATTTCTTATGATTTAAAATAAATAAAGATGATCGAATAATCACTCAACAACTACTGCAATAATAATACTAAATAAGAACATTGCAGAAGTAATACAAAAATAAACCGATTTCAAAGCATCCGATTTTGCCGATTCATTAAATATCTCTTAAACTAAACTGAAAAAATAAATATAAAAAGATATATAAATAAAAAAATAAATAATAAACTGTATAACTGAAAAAATGGTTCATTTTAGCGTGATCCACCTCTAAAATGTCTTTACAAATATAAAAAGTTTCATATTTTTGCCTGTTATAGTTTTTGTGGTGCGAAACGCGAGAAATTTGACAAATGGCAGCGACATCAGCTACATTTTTTTAATATAGAGCGACGAAATTATTTTAAAGTATAAAATTTGGACTATCGTTTTTCCTTGAGGACCTGTTTTGATTGACATGCGCGTTGCGTCAAATACGTTAACTAAAATGCTTCTTTCCCCACTGTTTGTGTGTAACACAAGCAATATGCCATGAAAAGGTGTTTTCATTAAGAATAATTTTCTGGGTTTCAATGGTTTCATATATATTTAGCAACATATTGTTACGACGTATCCTCTAGAATCGTGGGTATGCACCCAGGATACAAGAAGGAGTTAAAATTTATAGATAACTACCACGTTTATTCACAACCACAGTGCAAATGGGAACAATATACAGTAAAACAACGCTTAAATGCTCCAATAATTTCACAAAACAACGGATTTTCAAAAATTTGACGTATATCATTTCACAAAACAGTTACTATTCTCAAAACACCAGCGAATATCAGAGTTCAATGTAGGTCGAATCGCGTCACCTGCTCTCAAACTGAGTGATAACTCCTTTTATAGGTTCTCCATAGAACAGTCTAAAAATCTCTCATAACTCGTAGAATACTCGTTACATCGATGTGTTTCGCAAACGTTAGAAAATACGTCAAATTAGCGATTAATCACCAAATTTGGCAAACTCTTTCCATACTTTAGCATCTGGCAACCCTAAATTCACGTCACAGGAAAGGTTAGAGCTTCGCTACTACAGGCTGACTTATCAAATTATTGTAAAAATTCAAATTGACATGTTGAAGTCCATACGGTTCCATACTACATTTACAGAAATTATAAAATAAGTGTTTAAAATAAATACTTTATATAAAAAAAGAAGTTTCAATTAGAATATTGCAGACCTTAGCTCGCACAAGTATGCTCAAGTACCGGGTATCCAATTATTTATTAGCCATTGTTTTCTTCTTTCTTCGTTTCCAGGAAAGCGAAATAGCCTAAAACCCTTTCTAGAATGATTAGAGCAGTTCGGTGCAGAACAACCACCCATAATTATTTCAATTATACTTCTTAGTGAAAATACGGATAGAGCTAATGCTAATGGACTGCGCTTCCAGTTACGGTGGGCTTCAATATGTTTGATGAGTCAGCTCGTATATAGAGGAGCCCTAGGAAAGGTTGCTTGTATGGATATTTTGTCCGTCTGGTTTTCAAAAATGACTCGAGAGAATTTTACACTTTCGTAACAATATAAACAAAAATGATCAATCATTCATAAAGAATTGATTATGAAACAGTTTACGATTGCAATGCAATTTTATTTAAAAATCTCTAAATTGCGATTCATTCAGCCATGATATTTTTGAAATTATCACAGTATTATAATAATGTATTTTACTTAAAATTTAAAACCATGGCGGTAAAAGTACTTTATAACTCCATGATCAAAGAGGCAATGTTATAAAATCGTCTGCTTCTCTATGGAAAATCAATGGACATTCCATTCATATCACTCATATTCCAGACTCCAGAGATAAATAAATTTACGATAAAAAATGCAGCAATTCTTGTAAAACTCATCTTAGAGCTTGATTTGTTTACATTATGCATACGTTAAAATTTACCTTTGTTGTAGAAATAATCAAAGTTTGATGATCACTTAAACTCAAAAATGTTGTAATTGCGCTCGCTGGCATAGAATATAGATATACAGACAATAGGCAAAAATATAGCGGTTTTTGGACGGATGCAACACTAAATATAAATTTGAAATAACTTTGAAAATTACGACTTTTAAACTGGGAAAAGAGTTGGATGTCATATTATATTTTGAATTGGGTCACGGGTGACAACTCCTCTCATTTCTTCATATAATATGGTTGTAATTATATTTATAATTTTTATTTAAAAATTTACGGAACATATTTTGCTCACATTTTTATATATTTTATGGGATAATTCGAATATTTCCTAAAATTTTCAAAGCAATTAGCAAATTTTACCTACGCTTAATTTTTTTTTAAATAATTAGGTCCCATAGGGTTCAATGTATTTCAATTTTCGATTCATGTTCAATCCAAAACTAATTGGGTGATATTATTCATTTACATTCCCATATGTCCCACACACCGTCTGAACAACATACTAAAATTTTATTTTTAATAAAATCGCTGTTACGGCAGTTATCGTGTGAATAGATAGACAAACAGACAGATAGACAGAATGATCAAAGTCATAAACACTTTTCAAATGTATTGGAAAGTGTTAAAAACAGTAAAGTGTAAATAAAGTTACCGGTTCTTTTTTCCTTATAAGCTTTATATAGGTACTTAAAGAGTTGTCACCCGGAAAGTGCTAATATTAGAGTAATAAACAATTATTTCATATATATATATATATATATATATATATATATATATATATATATATATATATATATATATATATATATATATATATATATATATATTCTTCATTAGATAAATAAAATGAACTATATTAATCTCAGTGGAACTTAATAATTTCCTTAATAGTCAATATACATACTTTAGCGATGCATCAAAAAGTAAATATTTTCCTTCCTATTTTAAAAGGATTTTATTTGAGATCATGGTAACCTACATTAAACTTTATTTGCAAACTGAAATAAATATTGATGGAGTCAAAACTTTCATGTTTAAAATTTATCGTTTTAAAATATTAATCAACTGGAACTGATACAGGAAACGAAAGAGCTTTTCATCAGTTCCAAAATATATTTACAAGAATGTGTTTATCTTGAAATGAAACTATATTAAATAATAAATTTTTAAATGTTGTTTTAGGCCTCTACAAATTGTGATAGAGTATGCAAAGAAGAAATAGTATATTTGAATGTTATACAAGTTTTGAAAATAATACTTTACTATATATTTTGCGAGGGAGAGATAAATCACGTAAAACTCTAGATAATCGAATCCCTTTACTCCTTGGAAAGAAAGAATTACAAGCATCATTATGAACTTTCAAATAATTTTAAAAATTTCATTGCCAAGCAGCACATATCAAGATCAAAATCGACGAGAAAGATTATACAGGCAATTAATTATAACAAAGAGTCCACCTCCAAACATTAACGGAATGTAAAAACAATCCTATATACCAAAGTAAAATATATTTATACTTTCCCTATAATGCATTCCATAGTATATGTAAAGGGAAGTAATGTGATGATATAAAAATCTATGGCTTAATTTATTATGGCAGAAACAGTTTTGATAAACTCTAAATATAAATCAAATATTAATTTTCAAAAATCTATGTATATATCTGACCGATAGAACAATATATTTCAAACACATGGAGCAAAGCAGATGCAATGTGGTACTATTGTTATTATTATTTTCTGAAATAAAATATACATATAATAAATAGAATATGATTAAATAGAATATACCCACAACCGTGTTAATTCGGTTTCCGGGTCTTTTGGGGTAGTTTAAAATGTTGTGCCAAAACAGCAAAAGTATTTGAATTTAGCGTGTTATACTAGACCTTTATTTTTAACAACAAAACATGTACCGATAAATAAAAAGCAGATTGACAAAAATAGCAGTCAAAAATAGCATTCCTGATGAGCATCAGAACTTTTATGAGGAATTACTGAACTGGAGGAATAAGTTTTAAGTTAAAATGAAAACAAAGTGGAATTAAATTGCGAATATATATGTGCTTTAAACAGATGTTTAAAATTTTTACAATTATCTTCATAATATAAAGGTACAAAATAAACTGATATTTTGTAGGTTTTTTAGACAATATAGTCATTTTTAAAAGTATTTTGAGGTATTTATCTTATGCTTTATGTATAAGAACAACGTTATTGACACATATATCTTATAGTTGATGTTTTTACTAAAGTTTGACACCATTTACCGGACTCTAATCTACAAAGTTCTCGAGATATTGCGCATTTGTATATTTGAAGAAAAAAATCGATAATATACATGCGCTAACTAGTATCAAATATTATTAAATGACCAAATTCTCTGAAAATATTTTTAACCAGAAACGCGTAGATACTTTATTTTGGAAATTTTTACGAGCCAATATACAAATATTGAATATGGGAGAGATTTAAGAGAATGATACTAAGACTGAAAATACATTTTGTGTAAATAACTAAGGGAACTAATGATTTAAATTACATTATTCATAAATTTAGAAACAAAGTAGATGTCCAGTAAACAAATAGTCTAACAATAATTAGCTAACACTCTAAGTACTTCCTTACAGAAAGTAGACATATGCCAGTTATGCAACAAGAAATGTCTCGAGGGAGTTTTGATCCCTCTTCATGGGGTCAAAGTGTCATTACTTAGCAAACGCCAAGCAATTACTGTGATAATGTTTGACAGTTCTTGCTTGCCGTTTTTTTAAGTAAAGACACCGTTTTGATATGATAAAGAAGGATGAAAACTTCCTCAAAATAATTGTTGCCACGATATTTGCATATATCTGCTTTCTTCAAGGAAGTATTGAAAACGTTATTCTCACAAACAGCAGTTTAGTATTTGTGTGAATAATGATGTTATTTTGTCATTGGCAGCAATTTAACACTGTTTTGTTTCAAACCTTATCATTTTCATTGTTTTTTTTTTTCAATTTGCATCGAAAACATTTTAAGGAATTCCAGAATAAAATGAGGTTTAAAGTATACTTAGAAGTCTGTAAAATTAAGATACTCGATATAATGATATGGAGTAGTCAGAATAAGACATTTCGTTTTATTCGTTAAATCGAGAATTATAGTTATAACAATTTAAAGTTGAATGCTACTTTCCATATCTCACAAATTTACTGAGTGTGCTGAAATATATTTTATATTCTGTTGGTTATACGGAAATCAGTGTGTACAGAAAATGCAATTATTTACATAAGAAAATAATATTTTGAACTTTTGGTCCAACACCGTGATACAGTTTTTTAAACGAAGCCTAAAATTCAGATAAAGAAAAATCTGATGTGGGATAAAAAAAATTTGATGTGGGCAGCACATGACTTTCCTTATGTAATGCAATGAATTTACTACTTTCAGGGTAAAAGAAAAGAGGTTATTCTTATAGTGAATACTTATATTCTTCCCAAGAGATTGACATTTCGTCAATTAATCGTCATTTTCATTGATTTAACTTGATTTTAACCCATTTGGCGAAATTTTCGTTAATTTGGCAACATTTAAAAAAGTCGCCAAGTTGGCTATCCGCCAAATTTGTCGCCAAAATCTCGCAAAGCATTATGGACGGAGAAATAAATTAATCTTATAGAAGATTGCCGTTCAAATATAAAAGTATTACACAAAGCATCTTTTCTCGTAAATGGAACGAGCTAGATGCACGAGAATGATATCACCAAATTTATCGCATAATATTACATATGAAAGGGACCATGTTACTCTACAGTTAATATTTTTTTTTTAATTCATGGGATTTTTTTTATAAATTTATTTGAAAAATATGCAATATCTCGAGAACGATTCATGCTAGCGTTCTAATGTTTATGTCAATCGTTGTCTAAGGAAAAATTACATAAGAAATGTCTATTTGCGTAACTTTATTAAAGGTTTTCCTTTTTTGATGAATTTTTCAAAATTTCACTCGAATATTTAAGGGCTTCTGGACATTCGATTGTGTTTAAAAACAATAGGCTCCCAGTATTCACGGATTGAAATTTTTGTACTAAATTTCATTCGAATCGCTCCATTTGTTTGTGAGATATCGTCTCCACGGATTCACTGATACACAGACGCACATACACACATACATACTTTTACACACACACACGCACACTCATTACCCCACAAATGTTCGATTCGTGTACAAGGATGCTTGAAACGCGCTCTCGGCGAATTTCTGTCGTGCTCCCGCCGAAAACTCGAATTCGAATTTTCGATAGCGTCACAATACTTTCCTAACACATTATATGTATAGGAAATTAAAACTGTATTTTCCTTATATGGATTTGTTACACAACGTTTATAGTGTATATACATTATGGTTATTATGAAAAATAATAAGATGAAATTTCGAAACAGCGTCCCTACAGAGATTCAAAATTATGTCGTTTATTAACATTATGGCATTATTTGACTCTACGGTAGTTTTTTAATCTAATAATATTATTTATATTTAAATAACAGTCAACAATACTACAATAATAATTATAAATTATTAGAGCAGAAGTGTGTCTAGATTCCAATTTCAAATAGGAAAATACATTTTCCTTACAAATGTATTATATATTTAGATAACATCAGAGATTTTAATGACAGAGAAACAATAAAGTTGTTCCTCAGCAAATAAATTCAGACCATAATTATGTTTCTATTTTTAGTATTCTATTATCCGCTTACAATTGTGCTATATTTAATAGCATTCTCATAAAATAAAACGTATGTATTTTAAACAAATATATGTTAAGGTATTTATCTAAGTATATACAATAGCGGAGCGATATTTAATTCTGGACTGATATATTCAGAAATTTAAAACTGATTTACTATTCTACTGAATATTTTTGTGCATTTATTTCATGCATATTGTTAAATATATTTCAATAAGAAAGAGCTAACATCTTATAAGATATAGCATAAAAGATTATTAGTATTTCAATAGGAAATAGCTAACACCAAAACACTCAAACATCATTAGAATATATATAAATATATATATATATATATATATTTATATATATATATATATATATATATATATATATATATATATATATATATACATTAGCACATACACATACATTAGAATATACAGGGTGCTCACTGATATCCGTTACATCCCCCTTAACTTCTAAACGATGACAGCTTAGGACATAAAGTTGGTGTCTAGGTAGAGTAAAAAGGCTATGCTCTACTCAAAGAGACAACTCACAACGCCATCTATCGGCAAATTTTAGAATTGGCGGTCCTTTCTGTTAAATGGTGAAAGATGCGTGAAAAAAGGCAATTAGAAAATTGTAGAGCATTCTCGATTTAGTACGAAAAGATACCTTGCGCACATTAATACTCAAAACAGAATGCAAAAAATAAACTTTTGTTTGATTGTGAAGCGAAGCGAGAAAATACCACCTTACAGACTAAATACGAGCCTGTGATGTGACGCAGGTAAACGCACGTGATTTGCATTCATGAGGACCATGGTTCTGTCCCCACCGGTTGCGTGTTTTACTGAGTGTCTCTACAAACCATCAAAACTTTCTGCTGATCTTGCAAAATTGTCTCTCCAAACACACAGCTCAACTCAACCATGTCTGGTATAAAAATCATATGGATCTCATGTATTATGCAAATTAGGATGGAACGCCATACCTGTTCACCAGAGACTACTACTATATAAAGGATGTTTCTGCTGGGTTGTACGTTAAAGCGGAAAGTTATTGCAAAATTTGGCAGTAACGAGTATTGCGAGATGTTGTTAATTTGCGGTGAATGTGGGCGTTAGGCAAAATCAGCTGCAAGGCTGTATCGTGAACGTTTCCCTCAAGGCCCGCATCCTACACGGCAGACCATCTTAAAAGTTGTAAAATGTTTAAGGGAGACGGGCTGCGTGACCAGCCGTTCTCGAATTCGTACACCTCGTAATGTAGGACGCAAAGTGCAACCTGAAAATATGCTAGCATACGCTCTCGCTCATCCTCAGAGCAGCACAAGAATGATCAGTGAAAATTGTGGCCTCTCAAAAAGCCGCGTCTGGAAAATCCTGAATGAATCAGCTGCTCATCCATACCGATCCACGCTTGTGCAGGGATTGCTGCCCAGAGATGCTGAGAGTCGTTACACGTGGTGCAACTTTGTGATGAATAACTTAGAGGTCCACCCAACATTCCTGGCGGACATAATATGGACGGATGAGGCATGTTTTTCGAGGAACGGAATGTTTAATAGGCAGAAAGTATACCTGGTCGCTGGAAAATCCGAGATATGCCGTCGAAGTTCGACATCAACAACGCTTGTCGATTAATGTATGGTGCGGAATTTTTAATGGCAGGCTCATTGGACCAGTATTTTACGAGAGCACGTTAACGGGACAACGGTACTTGCAGCTTCTGCAGGATGTAATAACCGACTTTGTTGAGAATCTACTGTAGCACCAACTCCTAAATGTATAGTTCCAACATGACGGCGCACCCCCGCATAAGATTTCAAATGTTCAACAGTACCTAATAGAGACATTCCAGAATCAATTCATCGGGAATGGTAGTTAAGTCGAGTGGCCCCTGCGCTCACCTGACTTGACCCCATTGGACTTCTATTTATGGGGACACATAAAAGGGCAGGTATATGCGACTCCTCCGCCAACATTGCAGGATCTTCGATGACGCATTACTGCTGCTTGTGAGTTCGTAACACCTGCCATGTTGCACAATGTGCAGCGAGAAATCCAGTCTAGAGTGCAAATGTGTATAGCGGCTAACGGAGAGCATTTTGAGCAATATAATATTGTAAATAAATAATCCTGAAGACAGGGAAGTGTCTCAGTTTCTTTCTTTCACTCTTTATGACATGGCAATTTTCAAAATCGTGATCAAACAAATGTTCATTTTTTGCATTCTGTTTTGAGTATATTAATGTGCGCAAGGTATCTTTTCATACTAAATACAGAGTGCTCTACAACTTTCTAATTGACTTTTTTCACCCATCTTTTACCGTTTACTGGATAGGACCGCTAATTCCAAAATTTGCCAATTGATGGCGTTGTAAGTTGTCTCATCGAGTAGCGCATAGCCTTTTTACTATACCTTGACACCAACTTTATGACCTAAGCTGTCACCGTTTAGAAGTTAAAAGGGGTGTAACGGATATAATTGCGCACCCTGTATAGTATTACAATGTTGGTAGTAAAAAAATCTTTACAGAAAATGCACAATATCCTATTATTTACACGTATATTTAAAATCTATTGAAAGCCCGTAAATTAATACATTAGCATTTCGATTTCGGTTTTTTCAGTAAACGCTATGCCTCTTTTAAATGCAATTTATTCCGTATCTATGTAATAAATACTAACGCAATTGTGACATTCTAGACTCCTCCAGACCTAGTGACCTAGAAAGCTGAATGCCTGCAGATATACTATCGGCCACTGGGTAGACTGTAACAGATATGGGCATTCGATTCCCTCGGAGATGTAGAAAATGAGAAATGATTCAAAAAGTATTTCTATATTTTCAAGAACCATCGCAATGAACTGGAATGTTGAATCCTAGCACACTTATATTATTATTCAACGAACAGTGTCTAACGAAGCCGGATATTTTATTCTTCTCTTGAGAGCGGAGAAAGTAAAGGATTCCTAAAAAGTATTTCCAGCCCTTTCAGAAGCCCCTTCTCTATCCACTGATACGGAAGTTGAAACCTACCACATCGACCACCATAAAAACAAAAAAATCTGATGGGAGCAACACATGACTTTCCTTATTTAATGCAATCAATGAATTTACTACTTTTACAGTAAAAAAAATATGTTTCTCTTATAGTAGATACTTATATTCTTTCCAAGGTATTGAATTTTTGACAATTAGTCGTCATTTTCATTGATTCAGCGTCATTTTAATCCATTTGGCGAGATTTTCGTTAATTTTAAAACATTTCTAAAAGTCGCCGAGTTGGCGACTTTCCACCAAATTCGTCGCCAAAATCTCACCAAGCTTTACTGACTGAGAAATAAGTTATTCTTATAGCAGGTAAATGACTATTGGCTTCAAATACAAAAGTATTGCTCGAAATATATTTTCTCATGAATGGAACGAGCTAGATTCACGAGAATGATGTCACCCAATTTATCTCATGGTATTACATATGAAAAGTGAACATGTTTCTCAATAGGAAATATATATATTTTTTATTTTATATGACTTTTTGATAATTGTTTTGAAAAATGTTCAATATCTAGAGAACGGTTCATGTTAGCGTTCTAAAATTTATGTTAATCGTTTTCTAATGAAAAATTATATAAGAAATGTCTATTTGCGTAACTTTATAAGAGGTTTTGATTTTTTGACGATTTTTCAAAATTTCACTCGAAAATTTAGGGGGGTTCTGAACATTCGATTGCGTTTAAAAACAATAGGCTTCCAGTGTTTACGGATTATGATTTTTGTATCAAATTTCGTTCAAATCAGTCCATTCGTTCGTCAGTTATCGTCTCCACAGGCTCACTGACACACACAAACACACAGATAGGCATCACTTCAAAAATGTTTGGTTCGTGATCAGGGATGCTTGAAACGTGCTCTCCCGTCGAAAACTCGAATCCGTCACAATACTTTCCTTATACGTTATGTATATAAGGAAAGTAACAAAGTAAATTTTTCATTGAAATGACGATATTTGACAGAAATGGAAATAAATTATTAAAAAAATAAAACTTATTAAAAAAAGTTGGATCTTATTTCCCCCTTTTTGACAGGCTTAAAATACTAATAAAAAGTATAATACTTAAACATGCTGGATTACGGTCTTTATATTTTCAGTTTTAAAATCTTACTGTACTACAAAAATAAGAGTTTTAGATAGCTAAATATAAAAAGATACAGCACGAAATATACTTGAAAATGTTTCTTGAAGCTTATTTTGGACACCGTTATATTGTATTTTAGTCTTTACCAGAAAAACATTGTATATAATAATAACAAAGACTTGAGGCAGATATGTTATTTGTATAATATGTAATGTAAGAAATATTTTATTTTTTATAAGAAGCTTTATGCCGAAATTTGCCGCTTTATTCACGAGAAGTTTTGAATGTTACTTTTCAGTAGATAAATCCACTTTGAAAAGGAATTACCCTAAAACAATTGGACAAAATTGTGGCTTAAAGCTCAAATTAAATTATACGATTTATAATATTTAATAAAAATATATATACCATTATTATTTTTGCATATAAAACTTTCACTTTAACCAATTATAAAACCAGAAATGTTTGTAGAAATCTCAAGAAAAAGCTATATATCTGGCATAATTATGGATTAATATCGTATATTATCGATCTTTCTCAACCTGACCAAATATCAGCAAGTTGTCGAGTATTGGGATTCATTTGTGAAAGATTTATTGTAAACGTCTCCAAATGTATTGCCAATCTTATGCGTTGTGAGCCACACAATAGCGACAATTGCTTATTGAGAATATCGATACTAGTATGGACAGTATTAAGACGGGACTAAAGAGGTATCAGGTATTTGCAACATCATATTGTTATGATGGATAACCACCAACAACTATAGTTTTACTCTTCCTAAATTTGCGATAGGATAAACGTGTAACTGCGTTTCATTTCTAGCAGTTCCAAATGGATAAGTCTGGCATTTACGGACATTCGTATACTTGCTATAATAACGGTGTTAAAATATGTTCAAAAGAGTAATTTCTAAAGAATTATTCGCTTAAACTACATATATCTATACAGAGTATAATAAAAGTTGATTTATAAGACGCAGTGTTACTTTTCCTGTAAAATGTGTACGTTAAAAAATGAATGTTATATACTTACCGATATATCAATTGCAGGATTATACATAACGAAATATGTTAAAGGATATAAATGATATAAATATATATTGTACATTAAAAAAACCAACTAAAGGGATATTCCTTTATCTCTAAAGTAACTTACATCTAAATTTTCCTTCTTTTTTAATCAAAAAATCTAGATTTCCTAACTTTCAGGGATTTGCGCATAGACACAAAAGGTAAAATGTAAGTGCACTTTTATTCAAATAACCACAGTGCATTTTGGCTGAATATAAAAATAAGCAAAAGCATATTACTTATACAAAGGGCATTTTGCCAAAACATATATACAGAAAAGTATTTACATGCTAGTGGAAATAATGCTTTATCGTATTTGATTAACCCAAGGTAAACACATTATATGATCTCCAAGAAAAATACCTAAAACTTTCGACAACCTAACATAATATTTTAAAATCAAACAGCAGTTAACGCCCAGTCAGTCGGGAACTATCGACGAACTCACCGAAACATCTATGGCGCCACATATAAGTGAAACTCTCTTCAAGACTGCTTTGATCCCGAAGCATTGATTCTATCCCACTAATCCGCAAATTTGCTAATACAGCATTGTCACCTGTAGATCTAATAGGCTGTGAATTCACAGGGAAATCATGATTTAATGCAAATAGGGGGAGTCATAGGGCATAGGTTATAGTGACGTCACAACATCCACTTCAGAATCTTACAATATACATTTAAAACCAATTATAACTGCATATATGAATTTTTATAACGATTAAAGAACATTGATGAGTCATTAACCCCATACTGGGGTAAATATAATATCGATTTTACGCTTTTCAAATTTCAACTATTCATTTTCTATTGAGGAATAGCATTGCCCGAAATGTATTCTAAAACACTTCGAAATGTGAAAAATAACCTTTGCAAAAAGCAACTTTATATGTGATTTCTGACAAACGCGATAAACTAAAACAAACAGCATCTTGTACAAAATGTGTCCAAAATAGTTTGAATTTTCTGCCTAAATTTTGAAAACGTTATGTGAAAATTCAATACAGTTCGCTGTGCTCATTTCTTTATGACAACTATAACTATCACGATATAATTTCGATAAATTAGAACTCAAGTTCATGCCCTCTAAAACAGTTCGATTTTTTTAACTAAAGACACTTAATGAGCAATTATAGAGCCAAATACAACCTCTGAAACAATTGTTAACGATTTTGATCATCTATGTCAAATGCCATTTAAATATCACGTATATATATGGTGATTAAAAATGATGAGCCAAGTTTTACGGTGTGGTAGTACACACCAAACCAAGCATTTGTTGTCATACTTTAGAGGGCCGGAAATGAAACGTAAAGGCGTTACAGGGCGCTTACTAGTTGGGAAGCGACCGCGCCGCAAATTTAAACGCGTCATTCTGGTTGTTATTTTCTGGTTGAAGAAGAAAACCACGTACCAAATTTCATCTGGGGAAGAAAAGCTCTTATGCACATTTTCGTAACACCGAATGTACTGCCTTATCAATTTGCATCAGTTATTCTGATGAATTGGGAAAGCTAACCCCATAGCTTGGCCGCCACTATCGCCCGATCATATGCGTTCTGACTTCTTTTTGTGTGGATATCTCAAGAGTCTCAACTATAACACTCCCCTTGAGTCTGAAGAGGAACTTGTGGTCAGAATTTCTGCCCTGCTGCCGAAATGCGTGACATGCCTGGTCTGTTAGAGAGAATTCGGCAATCCCTCCATTGCCTGTAAGTGACGTGCATTCAGCTTGGTGGTCGCTCCTTATTTCATTATAACCATTTTTGTAATCATTGTTTATTAAATGTCATTTTATAACTTCTAAGCCATTCTTGTATTTTTGCCTCACCTTATCGGTTTCATCACTAAGCGCCCTCTGGCCCCTTTACGTTTCATTTTCGACCCAGTAAACTCTGAAGAAAAATGCTTAATTTGGTGTGTACTAGCACTTCATAAAGTTTGGTCCATATTTTTTAATCCCCCTGTGTGTAACAATTGCACTAGTTAACACTATCATATTTTAACTGAATAATTATAATTATTTCAGTAATTATCATGTTTCAGTAATTATCACCGTTCTTCAAAAGACATGTGACAGCCAGTCATTTCATTTTGGTGTCCAACTGAATAACATTTTATTTCTGTGTTTTCTTTTCTAAATTTCTAACACTCTTGTTTGAAGCGGCGATGTAGCAGTGGTACGACGGAGCCCAGGGGTTATAGTAAGAATATCGCACCTGGAGGTTCCAAGTCTGGTTCTAAGCCTAAAATTATTCTCATCAGTAGATGGAGTATGGATAAATCCATAGGTCCGAAATCTTTGCGAGGGGTGAAGAGTTCGAAAACTCTCCTTGTAGCTGCTATTTACGGTGTGTTTCGGTCTGAATTAGATATCTTAAGTGTCTAATGCGATTCGCTCTATGTGGTGCTCCGGTCCACTGATGGCCGTTCCACTGATTCGGTATTCTTACGGGAAAATATAATTATTGCCAAGTGCCTGGTCTAGTTAAAAATCTTTTAGGCTACTGTGTAATACTATCAGTTCATTTGAATCTCGCGTATCTCAAGTATTTAGTAAGTTTTTTTTTTATGTGACTGAGCATGTAGGGCGAAGGCACAACATATGTTCACTTGCTGCACATAAATTTAAAGTTCTAAACACTGGTAGAAGTGAAAGATAATAAAAGTAACTGTCTAGTGAAAATATTTTAAACATGGTAGAAAAAAGCATACATTAATTTTGCTGAAATTACATTATAAAATATATGTAAAAATCATATACCGTAAAAAGATATTTAGAAATAAAAGTTTGAAACGTCAGTTTATATTATGACTTTCGGCTAAAAATATATTAACAATACAATATGTTGATAATAGTCTCATAATAAATACACACCATGTTACATTATGAAATTTTCTTAATTTACAAGGTGTACATGTATTTAAACAGTTTATGCTCTAGTCTTCAGCTTCATGGAAGCTTTGGTAAAATACCGGATATGAGCAGATAACACTCTGTATACATTCTCTTAGAGGTTCGATATTATTATTTAACTGCATTTTCTGCCAGAAGAAACTGTTGCGGGCATAAAAATAAAAGTTGAGCGCAAAATAATCCTATTCAAACCAATACGAGAACAACAAACATCGAGACTGCAAACGTCGAAACGGTAAGCATCGAAACTGTAAGAATTAAAGTCGTAACCCGGATCCAAATACCCGGATCCAAATACCCGGATCCATATCGCAGATCTTCAAACTGGCCAAAAGAAGCTTTACCCTTTAAGTTACTGAAACGAAATTTTGACAATTTACGGTATTAGACTTTTCTCCTCCTCCTTCTTTTTTAGATCAAAGCGTAACTTAAGGTCACCCTCCTCATTCATTCCATTTTGTACAAATACTTTTGGTTGTCATACTGTTAAATTCAAAATGGCTTGCATAAATCGCATGATCCACTGAAAAAGCAAACTTAACCATTGAATCACAATTGTCGCTGTATCAAATCTGAAAAATTACATTGTAAAGAAACCACATCCCAACCGAGATTAAATTTGAAACGTATTACAGAAAGCCTTTATTTGGAATAATATGGTTATTTGGGAATTTCTGTTATATTGAAGAATGATGCAGTAAACAACAGAAACGTAAACGGAAATCTAATGTAGAACTTGTCTAAAATACCCTCCGTTAGAAACAATGTACATTTGAATACCATAAAGAATATTATTCCGCACTTTAACAAGCATTGCAGATGCCACCATATTTGACATTTTGAGAGCAATTTATAGCTTTTCGTATACGTTTTTCGATCGTTACTGGTATCGATTTATGCTAATTAAACGGTGCTTTACAACTTTATCATTAACATTTTTGTATATTTCGATATATTGACGTGTATGTTATCATATTTTTTTAAATACTCAGCTACGAGCACTGCAATTATTTTTATTTAATGGGCATGGACCCAACGTGTATACACATGGTCCTTTCTATACAAAGTTATCGAGATGCATAAAGTACTATTTACTATGATATCTGTTCATATATGGTGATGAATAACAGACTGGAAACAGTTAATGATGTTTATAGATATTTCGAATTAAACATACATTTTGTGGCAACTGTACTATTTATTTTTTCACTGTAAGTCGTTTTCCTCAAATAATGTATGTATACTCAAAAGTAATATATCCCTTGCCGCCTGTGACGATTGTGAGTGTTTACAATTATATTTTTTATGTTGGTTGTTCCATTATATATGTTGCTACTAAATTTCTCTGTGTTAAAAATGTTCATTATATAATAATATAATCTACGACCTTCTTCATGTCAGTAGTTTCAATCATTGGACACAATATACATGGCGTTAATGTGCACTGTTAAAAAATCGAAATTTTGTGATCGAAATTTTTATTTTGTCCTGTTAAATTACATGGGCGTTTTACAAAGCTCCTATTTTACACTTTTAAACTTTAAAATTTTCAATAAAGATTCTGTCTTATTTAACTGATGTCACAATGGGTTATGTGTTAGACTTTGAGTGCTCTTCATTCAACACGATTATAGCTTAAATTTAGTAGAGTGATTTAAAATATGTACATTTAATTATTTCTTCAATACCAGTTCAACAATAAGCATGCTTAGGATCACGGGCGTCATTTCACCATATTTTAAGGTAGGGCAAAATCCAATAAGTTTATGTTGTGACTTGTAGATATGACTATTTTACCACTCGTAACCTTTTTAACGGTATTGAAATGCTAAATTGTTTTAAGGATATAATGAATCAATTTTCCATTGACACATCAGTTTTAAGTGTTGTATTATACTTTATACTATGTTCCTAAAAGCCTATGTTAAGGTAGAGAAATATTTTTTTAATTATACAGTTTTTTTTCTAGTTATTCAAGTATATATAAAATTTACTTCGATTAAAAGACATAAATAATTAATATTAGATTTATATATATTTTTTAAACTTCTTATGAATTCAGGATTTACGCGGAGGATAAAACGAATCACTTATCTAAAAGCACAGTGTAAGAGTTCCAAATGGAATCCTAGGACTGAAAAATCTCTTGTATTCAAATTCGGCCATACTGATTCCAATTCTGAAATTAGTTTTTTAAATTAACCCTTGGATCTGGAAATATAGATTCTCAAAATTCAGCTTTTTTTTGTGTTTACAACCTAAAGCGGAAAGCATTGTCACAACATGATGCAAAGGAACATAGTTCAGCTCACGGGGTTAAAGATGAGACCACCTCCATGCAGGGCCGGATTAAAACTTTTAGGGATCCTAAGCACAGAACATTTGGTTCCCCTTGGTAGAAGAGGATGTATAATAATCCTCTCATTCGCTGAAAAAAATCCATTAGTCCTTCCTCGATCCAGACCGTCCGACCTATCCGAAGGTGTAAGGTATCTGTTTCGACGGACTCACATATTTAATGTGCCCATACACCGCGTGAACACCAGGACTGTTTGGGCATAGCCCCAACCTCGAGTCGTCCACGTGCAATTCCCGAAGGGCTAATTAATGGGCTCTCCCACCTCCCATTAGTTATTCATAGGGCCTGCATTGAAAAACAAAAGATTGTACTGTTTTTACATGTACGCATTTTACAAAGTCAAAATTATAAAGAAATGACTTGTTCTTACGTGGACTTTATTTTTTAATTTTCCTGTGCGACTGGTCTATCTCAGATACTATGACTTTTAACAAACTTTCAAATCTTTTAGTATCATTTCTTAAAAGGTTTATCCCCGAGATACTGACATATATCTGAACATGCTTTAAATTTAGTTCCTCGTCTTGAAGTGCTTGAGATATGCAGTGGAAGTGGTATCAAATCTTATTTCACATTGTCAACATGGAAACAATTTCCACTTGTCCGAACAATTTCCAACCTTTTGCTTACACTACTTCCAGTTTTTCGAATTGTTTCGCCTTTCTGAGTCTTATAGTCAGTTATTGTACTTAATGTATACAATATCTTTTGAAACTCTCAGAAATTGCACTTGTAGCTTTTGTATGAACTTCTTAGCGCAAACCAGATAAAGTTTTTAAATTAAGGTCGTCTTCCCAGTGGAATGCAAGCATTGTCCATCAGTATTGATGGAGAAAATATGCGTAGGGTAGCTAAACATTTGAAAAAAATCACTGCTACTGGGCAATAATCAATAACACTAATATTACCGAATATAGAGAGCCCATGTTACACATTGTACATTTTTCCCTTTCGAAATATTTTACTGTACAATTTAATAACGGCTTAACATATTGGAAACATTATCATACGATTGGCCGTTACACTTTTAAAAAATCAATGCTGAAAATAACTTAAATAATCCAAAGTTTGATCTAAAAATATTTTTGTGAACAGAATAATGATTTTTCCATTGATAAACATCCAATAAGATTTTTTAATTTGTTCTGCAATCATTTGTTCCTCGATACGTTACCAATAATTTATATCGTCAGTAGTAACATGCACCTCGCCACCTTCACTCGGTTCCGGCCTAAATTGGGTGGCACTTTCTGGCCGTCCTTACACCTTCGGGTAGGTTTAACTGTCTGGGTCGAAGAAGACTAATGGAATTATTTTCAGCGAATGAGAGGATTATTATACTTTCTCTTTTACCAAGGGGCACCCCATAGCAAGATCATTACTACCTGATTTCTTTCAGCACATTATCACTGGCTATAGGAACATCAATTGCTTTAGCAGTAGTTTCTCTAACAGTTAAGTTTTCACAATAGGATCCCGTCAAAGAAACTCACATATAATAAAGCAAACATGCACAGATACTTACCAACATAGGCGTAGCCAAGATCTCAGAAAAGAAGAAGGTATCACCAACACCATTGAAGAACTCAAGGAGGTGTTGGTATGACCGAATGAAAGTAGTTTTACAGTGCTAAATTTTGCTTTCCAATATGGACACTATATAGGACTAAGGCAATTAATGGCGGTCCCTCGCTCTCTATGACATAGAACTGACATCAAAAGGAGAAAAATCGGATGTGACTTTTGAATACAAATCTGTCTCTATTTTGTTGTTTAAATTCCGTAAAATGAATTATATCCATTTAATAGGGTAAATTTAAACTTAAATTAATGTTTATTTAAAATCAAATGGAATTCGCAGTTTTTCAATGATTTTATTTTCCATTTATCATGTTAATGTTTTACATAATATTTTCCAACTTTCCAAAATTTTTAGAAATTGCAACATAATGGTTTATAGTTGTCAAGCTGGAAAATTGTTGTTGTTTCATTAGAATAAAAATATATTTAATATAAAATATTTTAAACATTACGATTTTTTATGAAAATAAACCTTTTTTCTTCCCCTACGTCCAAAGTATAATATATTACTTACATGCATAGTATGTAAGTAACCCTACATACATAGTATGATCTATGAAGAAGGTATTGCGCTGGGGGGGCGAAAATTCATATTTGAGATTTCGACAAGATGACACATTTTAAGTATTCATCAACTCGATTCATCAACGTTTTGGAAGTGACGGTTGTGTGTACATGTGTATGTGTAAATGGGTCTGTGGATGCGATATCTCACTAACGAATAGAGCGTTTTCTAAGGAGCGAATTGTTTAAGAAATCCTTAAAATATTAGAACATTCAATTGAAAAATGATCCCTTGAATGTTTAAAGCCCCAAATTATTTAGTTGCCATTAATCAAATCCCTGAAATTTAGCACGAGCTCTATAAAATTTTTAAAGACCTCCCTAGAGACCCCTAACGTTCAATGCAGCCAATGTTGTTAAATGCACTATCTTCAGTGCTATTTTAAACGTTTCATCCTTGATCTTAGTATATTAAAGGGTTCTATTTTAGTGGATAATGTCATATCTACCAGGATTCTAGTCCAACCTATAAAACTCACCATCAGCAGAAAGAAAACATCTCCAAACTGTTCACAACGAATTCCTCAATTTCCTGTTCCGTTTTATTACTTTATCCGGTAATAGAAGGGAAGGACAGTGTAGTATGTCGCAGAAAAAGAATAAGAAGCATAAATAATTCTAGGAATATAGAATAAAAATATGTGCCCATGGACCAACATGCAGGACCTGATTTATACACTGTCTATGTCTCTATGGCCACTAAGTTTTACCTAATGGCCTGAAATTTCTAAAAGTTTTAAAAATAAATGAGCATGTAAGTGCCAATGTCAGTGACAATGTCAGTGATGAGCATGTCAGTAAAAATTTTTGATGAGGATGTCAGTGAAAATGAGCATGTCTGTGAAAATGTCAGCAACGTTACACGATCCTGAAACCCATTATTCCATTTGTCTTAGATATTAATTTACATTTGACGGTATAAGTAAACATTTAAATGTTTAGAAGGGGCGCCCAAATGCAACTAGGCCCTGGATCCCATTTACTGTAAGTCGGAACCTGCCAACATGGATTTGTGCAAAGGACCATGCTCTGTTTAGGAACGGTTGATTGTACTTAATACGAACTGCTTAACGACAAATGTTGGAGAATAATTGTTACTGAAGACAAACATCATGCTGCAGAATAATGAAAAAATATTGTTTATTTTTGATTTAGTGGGAGTAGGGATTCATTTTATTCTTTGTGAAATAAAAAAAAAAAACATTAATTGTGATTGGTGCCCAATAATTTGTTCATGTCCTGAGTACGTGCTTAATGTGTCTATTGGGTAATCTAACACTGCCTCCATGATTCAGCTGAATAAGAATATCGATAAGTCGTCCGATTTAAAAATCCGGAATATGAATATTTAAACCACGGCGTTAGAGAGACTTACTTCCTGCTTTAACTTGAAATTCAAATTTTAAACAATGCAAGTAATACACACATATAGATAGATGGGTTGAAGCTGAATTGTACGAGCTTTAAAGTTATAGAGAGTATTTTCTATGGTATGAGCAGAAATTGAAAATTTGAGATATAATATTTGAGGTGTTAAGCTTTATAACTTGGTTTGTTAGAGGGTTTTGGGGAGCATAAATTAATTGCGTTATGTTAAGTTTTGGTACAGTATGTATGTTTTGATAGGGATTCGTATAAGAAATAGTAATATTGAGTGAGAAAGTGTATGAATTAAATATCTGTGGAGAGTAGGAGCTGATGGGGGGGGGGGTTAAGTTAATGAAATTAAGTTTGTTTAAGGTAATGCACCAGTTTTTATAGCAAATAATTATTCATCAAAAAGAATATTTCAGTATATATTTTATATAGTATTATTTACCTTAGTAAAGGAACTCAAAATTATCTCTTTAAATCCGTATTGACATCACCTTGCACAAGTCACCGAAAATAAAGGCAGTTAAGATTTAATCAATCAGCTCAAAGATCTAAAATAAGACAAACTTATTGCGTAAAGTGTTATAATTGCTAAAACGTATTTTAACGTAATATAATTCCTTACATTATTAGGAGCAAATATCGCAAACAAACCGAAATAAATAGCAAACATGTGCATATGCTTGTTATCATTCAAAGAATGATAATAACGTGAGTAAATTACTCACACTGGAATTTATGTTTGATTTTAATTTCCTTTGCAACGTAAATTTAATTAATGCCTGAATACTAAGAAGTCTAAAATACCTGTTCATTTATGGCTAATAAATATCTATATATTAAAGTGAATTGAAAAATGATTAAAATGATTAAATTATTAAAAGTTGGTTCTCTGGAAAATGTTTCAGGGTTTTCTCTCCATTAACTATTTTAAACGAAGGAAAACAAAAACACGATGGGTTTTATACAAGCCTTTCATGAATGCAAACTTTAAAATTTTGATACTTTTTACTTTTCCTTCCGGCTAATATTTTGATACTCAGCTTGATATGTAGATAGATTTTTATTTTTCAACCCCACATTTATTAATTGCATTTAAAACTGTCTAATTTTGTAATCAAGTTAGTATAGCAGGGTTATTTTTTTGAATTCGTGTTGGGCTGATGTATCTGGGAAAATTGTTCCAGATGTTTTTCGGTTACTTTCTGCAAAACTGGCAAAAAATGAAAATTAATGTTTTTTACAACCCCCGTCCCCAATATTTGCAAAATGAAAACGAAATGTATTTGCCGTTTAGGCTTAATGTGAACTTTATTTAAATCCTCAATTATTTCGAATATATTTTATTTTTCAATCACCTATCCCCCCCCCCCTTCATATCTTTTTTCCAGGAATTTCAAATTTGATAATTTATACAATTTTTTAGCAACTGAGTTACTGATCTGAGTCTTCTTACCAAATTTGAAGACTCAGATGAAAGGGCAAATTTTAGATAGAGTGGTATGGGGGTACAAACAGCCAAAATCGCTATATTAATAGGATTCTAGTTATTACTGATGAAATACTAGCAATAAGATCCTAGCGTTCTCGAAATCCACAAATGGAACATTTACCACTATTCTTTCACTCAGAGAATGGTGTTTAAGCAAAGTAAACTTTCGCTATATCGTACAATTATTTTGTACAAAGGCTGGAGACAACAACAATACAATTTCTTAGCAAAATGATTACCTAATGCACAGGTTGAGACATATACACCTGAAATTGATCCTGAAATACCCTGATCTACAATGATATTTTGAAGTAGCAAGCTGACAGCCTTTTTAGTTGATAAGGGTTAAGTTATTTATTTTCATTGAAAAATAGCACTAAATTAACACAATACTGAGGTGATGTGATTTTTTTAGTAGGAATTAAGCTACAATTTAAAAAAGCGCGACAGACGTTAAAGATTTCTTTTCTTCAGTCACAAATCTAAAGAGTTTTCTAGATCTTTGGGGGGGGGGGGGGGAGCGCCCTTTGCTCCCTCTAAATGACGCTCATGATTTGGAAAACTCTCGAAATAATGCCCAGTATGTATTCCCGTAGTTACTAACTGTATAAGTAAAGAATATGTGTAAATAAATATTTATTCTTACTCTATTACAATAAACGCATATCTGATGACAATAGTATTTGACTACGATAAACCAGGTCATAAATGAGTAATTGTTATGTTTATATTTTATAATCTCTGTTTTATAATCTTATTTAGTTCTGCAAACACTTCAATTTATGTATTACAAACGTATAGGATATATTAACTTAAATATGTTCCTTTCACTTTTTATACACAATTGTATTACCACTATTACGAAATAAATCAATAGATTCTCAAGGAAATAGAAATACACTCTGTATTTGTCTCCTTATTTTCAAATCAGTATAGTCACTCTCTTATTACTCCTTTTGTTCTCAAATAAATGTAATTACTTTCTTCAAATCCCCTTTTTTTTCAAGGAAAAACTTTCTCCTTTTCTCTTCATGTTCTCAAAAAGCTCTCTATAGAAAGCGATTATCTTTATTCAGACGAATTACATTCTTCTTTCCTCTTTTTGTTCTCAAAGCAATATAATCATTCTATATTTTTTCCAAAGAAATATAATTACTGACCTCATTTCTCTTACTGTTCTAAAAGAAAAGGAATCACTTTCTTCATATCTCGTTTTCAAAGAAATATAACTACTCCATTCATCTCTATACTTGTTCTCAAAACAATATTATCACTCTTTATATTCTTCTTTTTCTTTTCAAAAACATCAAATTTCTCCATTTATCTTCTTGTTCTCTAAGAAATTGAATCACTATATGAATTTATCTCATTTTTCTGAAAGAATTGGAATTACTTTCTTCATTTCTCTTTTTCAAAGAAATATAACTACTTTATACATTCATCTCCTTGTTCACAAAGCAATATAATCACTCTCTATATTTTACTTTTCATTCTAAAAAAAATAAGTTTCTATATTTATCTTCTTGTTCTCAATGAAATAGAATAACTCTCTTAATTTCTCTAATTATTCTTAAAAAAACTTAATAATTCTCTTCATTTATTCTCCTGTTCTCAACGATATATAATCACTCTCTGTAATTTTCATTTTGTTCGCAATGCAGTATAATAACTCTCTTAATTTTTTTTTGTCTTCTCACAAATATACACTCTTTACTTGTCATCTTGTTATAAAGGCAATATGTTGCCATACTTCATTTATATTCTTGCACTCAAAGTGATGGAATTACACCCACCGTGCAATGACTGATTAATTATTCACTAACTTAGAACAAAATGGCGCAATTAACTACAATGGTAGCACTAGCTGCATTCTAGAGTTCTAAGAATTTCAATCGCAACCAACGAAGTCAATCATACGGCGCTGTCAAATACGGCGCTGTCAATCAACGGCGTTTCAAATTTGTAGACGAATGAGTTCAAATTCTACGAGGGTAGCAGTGGTCAGAATCACAGCACTACTTGCAGTATATAGCAAGTTCTTCGACTGCTAGTGGAGTTATCGAATATTCGGTGCTGTGCTACAAGTTACTGACAATAACAAAGCTGATCCACCACTATACGTTGCTGAAATAAGGGGGTATTTCTAAACAAAGTTATTAGCTTTTAAGTCACAATGTACCCTGCGAATTTAAGATAATTGGTAATAAATTATTTAATTTACAATCTAATTATAATGATATAATTTAAATTATTTACTTTATAGAATTTTAGCTCTTTGATTATTTACTTTTCATATAGCTAAGGATACTTATATACCAGTTTTAAATGAAATATTTTGAAATATTACTATATGCATTAGGTATATAATATATGGTAGTACGAACCATTAGCTTAGTTGCAAATAAGAAGAATCTATTTGAGTATTTTAATTACACGATAAAGTAAACCTCATGCTTGGAAACTCTGTAGCTTGAACAAAGCGAGTTTTCACATTAATGAGCAAACAACTTAATATACTGTGTATCTCACTTCAGTGGTTTTCCATTCGTTGAATACCTTTATTTACTTGTGATTCAAAATATTTACCTTTAATCATTTCTAATGAGTTTTCAAATGTGCATGATTAGGTATAGCGAGTTAGAGATAATTTCACCCAGTGGAGTTACTCCCATGGTTATATTAAGTGATTAATGCGTGAAAATAAATATGCGTTCTTGTTATCGGTAGAATAGACTCAGTATCTAAGAACTCTCTCTAATTTATTTGAATAAATTGATGTAAAAAAATGTTGTTTATAGGTATATGGGTTCTAAGCAAAAATGTTTCATTAGAAATTACTATTTGTTAACGTAATTTATTTACACTGTAAAATATGCGCCTAATCGTCATGTAAAATAAAGGAATGCATGTACGCTTGAGGGAACCGAGACGTAATAAGTATATAAAAATTAATTTTTGATTTGGCAGCTCAAAATATTAGATCAAATATCCGTAGCAAAATGTTTGTTAACGCCGTGTCTTTAACTCAGATGGGATTGGTAACGCCACTACCCTGATCAGGAACCATTGCAAATTAATCAGCCGTGGTTAAGGATTTATTGTAAATGATTTATTGGCTTTTGTTGTGGGATTACATAGATATGTTAAGAAAAAGTGGCTTAACTCTAAACTATATGGTAGTAATGAATAACAAACGGGCCTTGCGGCCATGGGAAATAACCCACAGATGCAAGAAGTTAAATTAAAAAAATAATGCCAGTTGAAGGAAATTCTTATATTTTATTTAAATTTTAAACTATTCATATATTATGCACTGACAGATAAAAACGACAAAATGCTGAGAAATAAATAACTCCATAAAAGTCAAAAATATATACTCTAAACAAATATTTAAAATCGACAATTACCATTACTAAGAATAAAAAACTGAGTGTAGAAGTGTATCCTTTGTTGAGGATGGTGGTTATTAACCGTCAGCACTTTTTTTTATAACTTTTTACTTTCAAAATGCACATATATCGAAAACATGACTTTAACTAAAAATAACCATGCTCAAAACATGGCACCATTCTACAACGAATTTTCCATTCATAATAAAGTCAATTGTTAATTTTAAATACACACTCACTAGTAGTTTGGGATATTAAGGATATTTAAAGGGGGAAAAGGTACAAATGTGACAAGCCGTCACACGACCTGAACCCACGGAAAAAGGATCGGTAGCGTACTCTCAAATCCACTCTCGAGAGTGCTCAGCTCCCCAAACTTTGTCAGTAACAGGGCTAGAAGCAGCAGACCGTCACCTCCGAGACTAGAAGCCGAAGCACCACTCTCCCCCCTGAAAATGGACCGCATCGTGCTCTGTACGTCAAAATTTGGCCTTCAAATTTTTCCTTACTTTTTCTGGAAATTTTTCCTCCAGCAGCCCATACAAAGAAATACATGGGCTCGTATATGTGGCCTAACGGTTATTTTTCTAGACAATATTCCGATTCCGTATTTTGTGAGTGTCAATTTGTTATTTCCATGATTTAATAAGGATTTTGCATAGATTATTACATTGGATACATTACTACATTAGATACATTACGACATTGGATACATTACTACATTAAATACATTACTACATTGGATACGTTAATATATTAGATACATTACTACATAAGAGTACTGTAGATGCTCCTTAGTGCTTACCATTTTTTGCTTCTTATCATGTCATTTAAAATTACATATAATTTTAAATATATGCCATTCAAATTATTTAAATTATATTATTCCTTCTAGTCTAAATGTATTTTCAATTAAAGCTAACTGGATTCTAAATTGTTTTGTTGCTAATTATAACGTCAACAAATTTTAAGGGTTTGCTTGGCAAGTTTTAAAATTTTATTGTTGTCACATTAATTAAGAAACTGCGTAGGCACTTATGAAATTAAGCTTTGTTAAATAATTGTGACGTATTTAAAATCATTCAATGTTTAAAATGTATATTTTATCAGGCTAGCTTGTGTCATTCATTGCATTTGAATCGTGTACTTAATTTGTTATCATAAGATTGTCATTTGTTGTCATTCAGTTTCCTGCAAATATTTAAAAATTATTTTAATAATTTTGTTAGTTTTGTGATATTTTATAACAAACTAGCAGTATGCCTGTTTTTCGTACTGATTATATAATACAAGAAACTTAAAATTCAGAATTTGCAGTAAAGTTTTAATATTTGAAGTATTTATTTTTGAAACGTTATAATAATTCTAACGAAAAGAAAATATATGAGTTCTATCTTGCTGACATAATAAACAGAGAGATAGATGCGAAACTTACAATTTTGAGTATACTGTTAATAGCAGATATACCCGACATTGCTCATGATTTAAAATATGTTCAAATTCCTGCAGTATTCTAAGTGACATTGTTACTCAAAACATTTAATTAAAATATTTCACTTAATTCTTCTAAATTTAATTCTCCTTTTTGTGTTATCTATACAAAATTAGCTTCACAAGCATATCTGAAGAATAAAACATCCTGATCCCGTTTGCAAACAAATTATAAGATATATATGAAATTGGATCAATATATACAAAAATGAAAGAGCTAAATTGGTATTATGACTTTTATTCTGTTTCAACATTTGGCTAAGCACAATATATGAGTTAATTGACTAAACGCAACATATGAATTAATTAACTAAACACAATATATGAATTAATTGACTAAATACATCATGCGTTTTTGCCAAAATAAAACATATGAGGTATTAAATTGAAAATGTTATTAATTCCCGTAATATTTAAACCCGAAAGCTGTAATTGGTGTAATCTGGCTAAGGATGAAATTCTGGTCATTTATCAATAAAATTTTGTTTTATATCAATTTCTTTATTATTTAAATCGGAAAAAATTCAATAATAATCGACTGCCTAATAAATATATTTGATTTAATTGCGTTGCTAAGCATCAAGATATAATTTTCTTAATAAATTTGCCGAAAATGTATCATCTGCATAATGTTATTACTATGGAAGTTTTAATTGTGAAATTTTTATTCATATCTCGACCCTGAGCCTAGAAACTAGAATCATACATGGACTGAATTTTAAGTGGGGCCATTTCAGGGCTATCCACAAAATTTTTATAAAATTCGATGCAGCTGTTACACCGTGATGATGAGATAGATAAACACAACAGATAGGTGTATTTTCAATTTTATATATATAGATGCAAAAATATCATTCTTTTTTTAAGACATTGTCAATAGTAAGAAATCGTAGCAATAAAAATGCTACAATAATGTTATAAAAGTAAAATAATAATGTAAAATGCAATATTTCATACATCAAATAACAAATTTTTAACGTTTGACAAGTAATTGCATGTAAAAGATTTAGTATCTTAATATATCGCACGTATATGTTTATTATTTGTTATGGCATGCTGAAATTTAAAAAAAAATGGATTAAGAAGTCATTTGTGTTTAGGTTGTGCACATTTTTTTAATGTAACGAATAAACGTTTATTATGTTATTGAAAGTTGTTAACATTACTTGAAAAAAAAGTAAAGTAACCAATATACAATTTCCAGTTGCCATTGCGTCGGCGTGGTGGCCGAACGGTCAAGGCGAGCGTTTCCAGCGATCGATTGGCCACCGCGTTATGGGTTCGAGTCCCACGTAAGACATGGATATTGTGGGATGTGGACGCAGTGTGTTCTGCCTCCCTCTGGTGCGCTTGGGGCAACGTCCTAAGACGGCGAAATGGTTCACGATTACGGCCGAATATAGGGCAAATGGCGAAGAGTCTAGTGCCTGGCCATTGGAAAAAAAAAGTTACCATTGCATATTTCATTATATTAGTTAATGTTATTTTAATAATACAAACCCGATTTAATCTTTTTTACATTTTCAATTCAATGGAATTATAAATGGAATATTAATGTCAAAAAATTCTACAGATTTATAAAATGTTTAAAGCCCCTGAGGTATTTCAAACTCTATGATTAAGCAAATTTGTTTACAACTTGTTAATGTGCGGTAGTAAAAAAAAGGAATATAAAATGTGCTATATCAGAAAACATGAACTTCTACAAATTATAGTTCATAGGTTAATGAATGACAATCAACTAGTATTTTATCTTAATCCAAAATCATTTTACAATTTACAACAACAACAACAACAACAACAAAAGATAAAAAAATCAGTCAATAAATAAATAAATAAGCATATTGAATGTTAAATTCTGAGTTTATTTTTTATGATTATCTTATGATATTCAAAGAGTATGCAGTAATAAATTTAGCTTCAGCATATTTTAGCTGTAAGTGAATGAACTGAAAAATTATTTAAATAAAATTCCTGATTAAGCAATAAACACACATGGTTCTTTTTTAAACTTTTATTGAAACATAACTGAGAGGAATCCATTCATCTTTGCCCCCAGAGTGAATTTGAGTAATTATAAATATTTTATTTTAAGGAAATTTACAGCAATATTAATCTTTTAAATCACCCATTTTAATGTAAATTATCGAATTATTTGTGAACAAGCATACATAAAACATTTCCATACGTTTCATTTTGTTTGTTCTACGATTTGTAGAAAATTTTAAAAATTTAATGAATATTATTGCTTTACTGACACATTATTATTCCTCCGGCCACACAAATAGCTACCATAAACCTTCGGGTTGGTCGTGTGGTCTGGGCTTTCTACATTATTATTCCTTTACATCGGACAGAGAAACAAAAGGTAAGCAAATAGCAAAAGCTCCGATTACGATCTGGAAGACCTACTCGCAGTAGGCCTACACGCCGAGACGTCAAACGTTAGTACTACGATCTCTGCTCTAGGAGGTGATGAGCAGCCTCGCGTCTCTCCCCATTTTCGTGGGAGCACAGCTTTCGAAACTCCAAGAATAATATCAGTGCTCAATCAGTTAATCCAGAAGAGTGTATTATGCAAATGTATGCATATATTGTCGATAAAGTCTGTGTCATTTTTAAGGCAGTCGGGATTCCAAGGATCTTTAATATAAGGTTTGACTGTCATCTCGGATCAAAAAGTTATCAGTTGTACATAATTTCGGCATCCGTGATGTCACGGATCAGAGAGGACTTTGAGAGGTGTTTTTAAAACGCAAAAAGTTTGCGCATTAATAAAGTCAAAATTGTTTAATTCTAAAGTGTCGATATCCATGTGTAAACAACTTGCGTATATATTTTAAATTGTGCTCTGCCCATAGGACACTGTGACGTCCGTGATGGGGTAGGATGATAGTCGTAGATAACAAGTTCGGGATTGGCGAGCAGGGGCGGAACCCCCTAGTAATAGAAATTAATAAAATGTGTTCTATTCTACATGTTTTTACTTATACATTAATGTACCCTCCGGAGAGAAGTGAAATTTATTATTTTTATTGTTATTGAGCCACAAAATACGTCTGGTTAAAAGTTAGTACGGTTTTCGCTGTTTTGCATTCCGTAATCAAGTGTTTATGTACTCGAACTTTTCGCAAGTGTTAGTCTGATCCCAGAGTCGGTGCCTTGCAGTAGTCGGTTGGCAGTCCTCACTTACTAAGGGGCGAAACCGACTCCCAAGAAGTTTACCTCCGTCAGTGTTTACTGACCATACCGTTGCCCACAATCCACAAACGTAGATAACAAGTTCGGTCCCTAATGAGACCTCGAAATCAAAATGCGCGTATGAGCTATCCT
Organism: Amaurobius ferox; assembly: GCA_951213105.1. Classification (NCBI taxonomy): domain Eukaryota; kingdom Metazoa; phylum Arthropoda; class Arachnida; order Araneae; family Amaurobiidae; genus Amaurobius; species Amaurobius ferox. The sequence goes on from OX578136.1 coordinate 120,049,408, forward strand.
GATAACATCATATGTGTAGAACCAGGTTAAAATATAGGTGAGTCACGAATGCTACTTTGATTAAAAAAAAGCAGATAAAAACCCCGATAAAAATAAGCCAGTCATGAGTGCCACTCTGATTTCTCCCAGTACTCCACTATGTAGCGTATTCTTATATGTTGATCCAAATCAACTTCATTAAAATTATTTTTTATTCAAATGTAATTGTTTCTGTGCCTGTGTGGATTGTTCCTTCTTCAGGTGCCGTCTCGAAAGAATTTAATTTTGAAGAATGTTTAATTTTGAAGATCATTTTTTAATAAATATTTTTAATGTTATTAGTATTTGAACATCGATATATTGAGTATTATTATTTGAACAAATATATTAATGTTTGGCTTTCAACAAAGGGTTTATTCGGCGAAGCAAAAGTAACAATCAATTATTAGCTAGGTTATTGTGGACTTCAACATAACATGGAGATTTTATTAATATCATCTCCATTTTTAAATTTATTAATACAATGCTGTATGTTTTCTTTTTAATTCGTTTCAACACATATTGCATACATAAGTCTAGTATATAAAGTTTTGTAATAATTTAAGAAGAATACTTAATAAGAGAACTAACTTTCCATGTACTATCAAAATAACGGTTTCGAAATATAATGTATGAACAACTTTAACAATAATGTTACTAAAGTCTATCATATACTACAAAATATAATGCAACCTGATTAAAGATATAAACATAATAACTTTAATATTTATACATAAGAATTTATATACATAAGAATTTATATATTTAAAAAATATTAGTAAACAGGACATAGGTGTATATAAATATCTAACAAAATAAGTTCTTACACTTTTTCTTTAAAAATGCAGCGATTTGTCGAATTCTAATATATATATATAGATCAATTTTAAATCAGTATTAGCTCTGATATGGCGGTTTCAACTTTCGGAAAAGTAAACAGGGCTTAGTAAACATTTAAGGAACGTCAGTAACTTGAACCAAGTTAAGCAGTTAAAAGGAGTTTATGAGATATGACGTCTTAACGTTTATTTTCACACAAATACTTTTTGTAAAATATCCTATATTTGTAATTTGTAAGTAGAATGTTTAGAAAAATCTGGAAATACCAAATATTTGAAAGGATATAAATAGGTTATTTAAAAATAATTTAGAATGGTATATGTGAATTTTATTAGTAGAAATTTCTAAAATGTGTTATATCCTACTCATAGTATTTCTTACACATTAACTTGTATTATTATCATGAGAACAATTAACAAACACTTTATATATTTTTCACTATCTCGCTGATCCACTTAAAAATATCTAATTAACAGTACATTAGTTATAAATTAAAATTATTTATCGATTAAAATAGTTATTGATTAAAAGTATCAAAAATGTAATCCCTTTATTTAATCAATTACAAAAAGTGGATTGTCCTACACGTAATTTCTCCACAAATTACTAAATTTTAATTTTGCAGGAAAATAATAGAACAAATTAGACGACTTTTACTATTACTATATCTTGTTGAAAAATCAATAGGCTCAAATTAATAAGTATAACATAATTCAGTTACTTCCCTTGATTATTTATAAGTTCATAAGTAAGGTAAACACGTCTAAAATATATCAAATATTTTCTATCAAAGACTACAAGTTTTTTAAACTGTATTTAAAACACCATCTTGACGCATAGGAAAAAAATTACCATTCTAAAGTACCATAGCGCTTTCAGACATCATATATCATAGTATGATGTCTGAAAGTGCAATGGCACATTAAAATACGATGTCTGAAAGAGTTATGGTACTTTAAAATATGATGTCTGAAAGCGCTATAGCACAATAAAATACGATGTCTGAAAGCGCTATGGTACTTTAAAATACGATGTCTGAAAGCGCTATGGCACATTAAAATACGATGTCTGAAAGCGCTATGGTACTTTAAAATATGATGTTTGAAAGCGCTATGGCACATTAACATACGATGTCTGAAAACGCTATGGTACTTTAAAATATGATGTCTGAAAGCGATATGGCACATTAAAATACGATGTCTGAAAGCGCTATGGTACTTTAAAATACGATGTCTGAAAGCGCTATGGCACATTAAAATACGATGTCTGAAAGCGCTATGGCACTTTAAAATACGATGTCTGAAAGCGCTATGGCACATTAAAATACGATGTCTGAAAGCGATGTGGTACTTTAAAATATGATGTCTGAAAGCGCTATGGCACATTACGATGTCTGAAAGCGCTATGATACTTTAAAATATGATGTCTGAAAGCGCAATGACATTTTAAGATATCAAATTTGTTCCTTTATGTCAAGATGGTGTTTGGATGGTGTAAAGACGGCTTACAAATACTTGTAGACTTTGATAGAAAATATTTGTTTGATTATTTTAAAGGATACCACGGATTTATTTTTGGTTACAAGTATATACAAAGCATACAAATAATTGATAATTTTAAACATGTTTAAATGTTTTAAATTCTTTTAATTATATTGAGATTAACCAAGAGTTTGAAGTGTCAAAACCACATTTTGAGACCAGATTTGAAACAAGATTTAGGTTTTAGCGAAGGTTTTAGTGAAGGTTTTATGTTGAATATTTATGATGCTTTGTAATATCAAACAATGCATGACACTTAAGGACGTCAATTTTATTGCACCCTGACCCAAAAGGTCAAATAGGCCATAAACATAGGATGATAAAGGGAAGACACGAGATTGGGTAAATATGTTAACCAATTATTCAAGATGCCTGGTCGCATTGCCCTAAGATCGTCCAATCAGAGCTAAAGAGGCGTTGAAGACCCAGACCACACAACCAACCCTAAGGCTTATGGCAATTTTGTGTGTGGCCGGAGCCAAAGAGGCGATGTTGTTGTTGAGACCCAGACCGTCCGACCTACCAGAAAAGTGTAAGGTAACTGTTTGGACGGTCGGGAAGTGCCACTCAACTTAGACCGGAATCCAGTAGGGTAGGCTTCCACAGGGACCGTACCTTCCTTCCCCTACCACCGACCTCTCGGAAGGACTTGCGGACCCACATGTTTAACGTGATCGTACTCCGCATGAACACGGCGGCAGTTGTGGCAGCGTGCAAATCCAGCACGCTAACCACCGGGCTACCGCGCCCGAAATGTAGCAAGAGCACGCTGTGTTCCCAGATGGTCACCCACCCAAGTACAAAGCCGAAGAGGCGTGTCAGACGTTAGCCGAAAAGAGGTTGCAACATATGGAATGTTCTAGAGCTATGTTAAGAACAGTTTCAGAGTTCGACAAGAGCAGTCGGAACAGACAAGTGTCGCAGTGAAGCCAGAGTACCAGACTTCGATTTGGTACGACTAACAATTCAGTTATGATGAGGTCAGATTGATTTGTATTCAGTGGTCGACTTCTGCACGAGATGGCGTATCATACCGTGAGTTGGTACAGTATAGTGTACACTGATTAAAGAGAATCAACAGAACCAAAGGTGGCTGTGTCAATCTTCAAAGGCAAAATTGGAAGTACGTGTTCCTATCAATAATTATAGAATGTCATCAATGCAGTTTAGGCATTTTTACCTTAACTGGTTTCACATTTGCAATCTCCTCTGCAAATAGTAATATGATAATTGTTATAATAAATTTAATAACTAACCAAATGCTGTTAATAAATTGTTTTATTTTAAAGTTAAAATGGTGCAAGTAATTGTGATGTGAAGTGATTGTAGTATGTTTATGTTTTATATTCCAGGATTTCGCACTGAAGATAAATATGGGTTTAAGCCGCACACAACGCTATGTGCTTTATTGGGTTTCACAATTAACGATATTTCGGCTATGTTAAGAGTCTAATTTAATATATGCTTTGCACAACTTTTCCATGTGCAAAACATTTGGTTTCCGTGACGCTATGGTGCGTGTTTAAAATTTAAATGAAAATTTTGATAAATACTACTAAGGTTGATAAAAATAATTTAAATAAGGTGATGAGTAATTTTAATATAGGATCATGTGATGACCAGATGATAGCATTTTTAAATTAAAATATGCACATCCACTAAAGGTATAATGTAGCAATTTAAATACATATTGAAGAGAAATTGAAAATAATTTGTTTGAAAAAGTAATATTAAGAAATTTGCATTTAACATTGTTTTGATGTGTATTATTTTTAAATGTATATTTCATGTTATTAATTAGGATTTTGGAAGGGTAAATTTTGTTTTAAATGTCTCTTAGAAATTCTAGACGACAGAACTCGCCTCAAAGATCGCAATTAGAGATTATTAAAAATCCAAGGGCAGAAATGGATAATCTTGGATTAATGAGTTTATTGGCAGTTTTTAATGTGCATAAAACCGAGAATGTTGGATTATTTTTATCGCGCAATGAGAATGTTGCAAGGATGGCTGATTGGTCAGAACAAAATGAAGCGGTAATTTTTAAACCTAGGTAAAAAGAAAAAGAGCATGAATTTTTGTGAAAAAATGGAACTACAAAAAACAGATAATAATGGAGAAATAATAAATTTGTTAATGAGATAATTTAAAACGTATCTTACAGTATTGCAAAAGCAGGCATATGTAAATAAAATTAAAATGGAAACAGGAATGAAAGTGTCGGAATTAGCGTTGGAAATTTCCATTTCGACTAATGAATTTTTAGGGTGTTGTGCGAATAATTAGATTCGAAAAATAAAGAATAATTTAATGTTTTCAAACTTTATGAAGGCTGTAAGACAAGATCTGGCATTTGAAATTGAAAAACTGAATATACTGGATTTTGAAAATGCGGTGGAATACGCAGAGTATTTAGAATATTTTTTGGATTTTTCGGCAGTACGAAAGTCAATGCGATTCATCGAAATGAAAATATAGGCCCAAATTTGAATAATAGACAAATGGAAAGACAATTACAAAATTTAAAAACGAAAATCCAGCAATTAAGAGATGGAAAGAGGGAGAAATCAGAATATGAAATTATACAGGATGCGGAAAGGATGGACATTATTTTTCTACCTGTTGGCACAACCGAAACGCACCAAATACTATTGCGAAAATAAGTATGAGAATAAAAGAAATGATTTTAGAAAGGGGCAAAGTAACGGATTTAGAAACAGCCAAATTAACGGATTTAAAGAAAGAAGTACGGAAAGAAATGAAAGGTATAATACAAATAGCGGACCGGAAATGTTTAAGCGGCAAGAAATAGACCGCAGTATCAATCAACATCGCAGTAAATTAAATTGACGAGGGAGATTTGCCCTAGTAAAAAATTTAAAAACAGACCAAAATCCTAGTTAAATTAAAGCGACATCGCGAAAAATAAGCGCGTACAGGATAAAAAAAATTTGGAAGGTATAAATGAAGTACAAAATTATAAAAGGGAAGTTCGCTCGCGAAACCCAGACTTCAATTTTAAATTAAATCAAAACTATGTACAAAATAATACAAATGACAAGGAAAATAAAAATAGAATGGAAATTATGCAAAAAAGAACGTCGTTACCCTTGCCCAAAGGGGCTATACACGAAGATAAGGGTGTCAAAAAACTGAAATGTGCGGCAAATAATAATAAAAAAAAGAAAATTGCGGTAAATAAATATGCAGAAAATTATATAAGTAAAATCATGACAAATAATGAAAATATAGGAGTTGAAGAAGTTATTAAATATAAAAATGATGTGCTCAATGCGAAATTAAATTTAAATGATGAGCACATAAATGAAATAAACTCAAAAGCGACTCAGATCGATAATAAAGAGTATGATGACACTAAAATTAAGGAAACAAGTTTTCAAGTTTCCGAAATGGATAATAAATGTTTTTATGAAGGTGGATATGTTAATGACTATAATGGTGAACATGGTCAAAATAATAAAATATTTTATGATACAGAAAATTATTTTAAAACTGTGACTAGTGTGAAAAAAACCAATTGTCACACAATATAAAGAAAGATTCAGATTTGAGTTTAATGAAAATATTAAAAATAGTTATTTTTACAATTAAATGCGGCACAGGTCGCAAATGAAAATTTTCCTAAAAATGAAAGTATTGATGATTTTCCTGAAAAAGAATGGATTAAGAAGTCAAATCTTGACGTCCAGATATATGTTACACTTTCACGCACTCTTTCGTTGCAACCAGGTCATTTGGCAGCGGAATAATGAAATCTCGAACAGGAATTTCAAGATAAGGAGGTGGGTTTTATCCCCACAACTCACGCAAAAGTAATCTTTCAATTTGGTTCAATTTGAACTATAATAAAAAACAACAAAATTGGCATGGTAATAAGTAACCGCACGAAGGTTACAATTACGTTAAATAAAAATGTAAAAGTAGGAGTGATTAGGCATTTCAAAAGAATTACTAACAAAGAAATGCAAATCGGAGAAATCGTATTTTTAAAAAAAGGAAAATAAACCCGATATGCTACAAGATAGATATCAGGAACCATTTTTTGTACTTAAACATGGAGAGAAAAAAATCTTGATCATTGGAAATAAATATAGCATAAAAGATGAACCAATTGAAATTCACTCCACCCAATGTTATATTGTGACTTCGAGACAGCGTACCGCACCGTGAGTTGGTGCAGTACGGTGTACACTGATCAAGCAGAACCAACAGAACCAAATCTGACTGTATCAATGCACAAAGACAAAATTGGAGGTATGTGCTCCTATCAATAATTATAGAAGGCCATCAATCCCTTTTAGGCATTTTTAACTTAACTGGTCTCACATTTGCAATATCCTCCGTAAATAGTAATATGTAAATTCTTGTAATTAATTTAATAATCAACCAAATGTTGTTAGATGGTTTTATTTTAAAGTTAAAATGGTGCAATTAATTGTGGTAGTATGTTAATGTATTCTATTCCAGGAACTCGCACTGAATATAAATATGGTGAATTTAAGCGGCACACAACTCAATGCACTTTAATGGGTTTCACGATTTACGATATTTCAGCCATGTTAATAGTTTAATGTAATATATGCCTTTCATAAACTTTTTCTGTGTACCACATCCACAATACCTCAAGAATGGCGCAAGTTACCTGTATTTATGTCACAGCATTCATATCTAAGTAAGAAAAGTGAAATTTAAAGGCTATTTAAGTAACACTTTTTAATATATAACATATGTTTATATAATGTTTTCGATTTCTGAGAAATAAAGTGAATACATTTATTCACCAAGTTCGAGCTCCGCGAAAATCGATAGATTTATGTGATACATTGATTGGAAAAATCATGCCAAATCGTTTCAAAAAACAATTCTTCTCGTGTTTTCATATGTATTTATGAGGGAGCTATAGTTTATTTTCGTTTGTAAAATGCATTTTTTTATTGAATTTCGATTAATAGTTTTTGTTTCATGTTTGAAGAATATTGCATACAATTCTCTCTTTTTTACGTATTGAAAAATATGTTATTTTTCTGCTTCTTGACAAGATACATGTAATAAGAATTCTTTTAACACATTTTTAATGAGCATCTTGCGTGTGAAAAACATTTCACATGGTGATGAAAATCATTACATTTTAAACGCCTACGTGTGAAATTCGTTTTTAATTACTAATGCAATGCATATTTGTTTAATTTTTAAAGCATCCTAAGGTATCTCGACCATTTAAAATTCTGAAATTTTTTAACTTATTCTTTTATTTGATAGAAATGTTATTCAAATTTTAATATATTATAAATTTAGATAAAATTTGATGTTGATTTTATTTCAATCTCAGGGAAATATTTTACTGTGCACTACATTTGAACTCGGAAGCCAGAAATTTTAGAAAGTTCGCTTCGATGGTAAGAACTTGCTTCCGTCTCAGTAACTCTATCGGGAAAGCGATGGTTAGCCAGTACGAAGATCCACTGTTGGAGCCCTGGCTGTAACAACAAAGTTCATTACAATTTCGTTCAGACATATTAACAATATAGTGAAAGAATGTCAGAACTCTGAAAGTGACCGTAGTATTGCTAGTAGGAATTAAGTGGATTCTGAAATATTGAGAATCGACATTGCATGTAGTTAATCTAGTAGATAAAAACTGCATCAAGCTGCTAACCTTATGTAAAAATAGAAGGATGTGGTTAGTCAGGTTGTCAAATTGTACGTCAATCATGACAGTTGACGGAGGAGAATGCAGAGAATGCAGAAATGCAATCCACTTCGACAACAAGAACTTGCAATTCCGTTCAAGTATCTCGAATGTTAGAACGTCGACTGGCCATGATGAATATCTGCTGTTTGAGCCTCGGCTGGGACAGCGAAGTTCTTTACAACATGCAATACATGTTGTTACTGTTGAGACCCAGACCGTCCGACCTACCAGAAAGGTGCAAGGTAACCGTTTGGACGGCCGGGAAGTGCCACCCAATTTAGACCCGAACGCAGTGGGGGAGCCATCCACAGGAACCGTACCCTCCTTCCCCTACCACCAACCTCTCAGAAGGACTTACGGTCCCACATGTTAAACGTGATCGTACTCCGCATGAACACGGCGGCAGTTGTGGCAAAGTACAAATCTAGCGAGCACACCACCGGATCTACCGCGCCCGAAATGTGCCAACAGCACGCGGTATTCCCAGGTGGTCACCCATCCAAGTACTAACCGCGCCCGATGCTGCTTGACTTCGGTGATCTAAACATGCAATACATGTGAAGTACTTTACAATATGTAATACATGTCAGTAATCATGTTGTACATGATCAGTTGTGCATGACATCAAATTTAGAAGATTTGGATTTGCTTTGCTTAAATGGGTAATCACGCTTTTAAAAAACATATAAACGTGAATTGTCGTGTCTTAACGAATTAATAGACCATTCCGATTCGTAATGATTGAATTGTTTCATACATAAAATTTACAAAAAGCTGATACATGATATTAAAATTGAAAAGAGAAACTCGAAAAGAAAGCTATTAATATATAACATTATCGCACAATGAAAGTGTGAAGTATAATTGCCTATGATTTATGAAAACTATCAATTTCAGTTTTGAGGTCAATCAATTTAAAACGATACTTTTGACATAACCGCTTTTTTAAATTATTTAGGGACATATTTTAATTTTCCTAACATGCTGTCACGAACAATTTGTTTTTTTATCGTTTTTGTGCTCTGAATTATTTCCTGTAGCCAACACATTTCAGGGTTTGCTATTTGTCTGATTTGATTAAAGCATTTTCTATTAAATGAGTTTGTATAGAATAAAAAGTGCAATTATTTAGAAGTTGTTGGATTTTTAGTATACATTATTTCCAAAATATTATATATAAATGCGATAGAAGATGGATATGAAATTATTTCATGAAAAATATGGTTTAAAATATATTTTTCGAAAGAAAATCATGACAGATTGTCCCGTGACCTAACAGAATATATTGTATATTGCTTATTACGATCATTAAAGTACAGAAACGTAATAATATTATTTGTCACTGCAATAGATATAATCAAATTTGACCGCCACAGCTGTTTGGCTAATTTTTGCGTATCTCGCGTTTCTATGTGTCTCATTGCAAAAACGAAAACGTACAAAAATACAAAATATAGTATATTTGTAGAGAAATGTTACAGAAATAAGCCAAAATAAACTGTTTTTAGATTTAGATTTTAGTTTAACATTTCATTTAATGTCAAAGAAAAATAGAGTCGAGTTTGCGTTTTGGATAGACTAATAGTATCAAGACTACGAAATTTTGCATGCTTGTACCTACATAGTTTAATTTTCGCAGGACAAATACCTATTTTTTTTTCAATTCAGTTTATGAGTTATTCTTTTCCATGCAATTTTGAAGTAGATATTTTGATTAGTATGGGTGGATATTTGATTGGTCGAGTTGACTCCCAATTTCTATATAATTGGTTGCTGTCAAAAATGCCACAAAGATGTTCAAAGACGGAGTAATTGATGTACTAAAACATTAAAAGTAATCACATTTTTTAAACTATATTACAACTCTAGTTAATACAGTTGGGATAATGTGGACAAAAATATGACTTATTGTTGATTTTTACAAACAGAGCGCTACTGTTGTCACGAATAATTATGCTTAACTAAAAATAGCAATGATACGTCTCATTGTGAATTCTTATTGTTATATATACGAATTGTTAAATGCCAAATTTAATTTCACATTTTAAACTATTTAATACGATTGCATTTAATACCGCGTATTTCTCCCACGATTGCAAAAAAGCAACTAAAAGTAACATTTTTGCAATTGCTCGGTATTAGACGAAGCGAAAACTGTTGTGAAGCGAGGAGTGAACCTCAATCGTATTTATTACACCTGCTACGTACGTTCTACGTACGTCTGTACATGATGTCATTCTAAAATTTGTGTCAATCGTATTTCAATGTAACATTACAAAATAAATTTTCATTTACGTAAAATTATTAAAGTTTCGGATATTTGAGATTTTTTTTTCAAAATTTCATTCGAAAATTTGGGGGTCTACCAAACATTCGATTGCGTTTTAATTAATAGGTTTCCAGTATTTATAATAATTGCAATTTTTGTACCAAAATGTGTTCGAAAAAATTCATTCGTAAGATATCGTCTCCACACATACACACACAGAGAAATCTGCTCAATTCGGTTCAGGGATGCTTAAAACGTGTTCTTCCAAATAAAACTGGAATTCGATATTTTGACCAAGTCGAAAAATGTTGCCAATATATTATACTATATATAGGAAAAATATAAGTGATGTTTTAAAATAGCAAAGACATAATTTATTGTTCATTTTACATGTACATCTAAGTTAAAATCGTTTGCTTTCTTTCCCTAGACAATTTAAATGCTTTTAATCATGCATAAATTGATGCTTAATAAAATTGCATAACTCGGTATTCAAAGTGCATAACTCAGTATTCTCATTCAGTGCATAACTCAGTATTTTCAGCATCAAAAATTCAGTATTTTCAAACTAAGTGCTTCATGTAGCGTAACAAACCCGACTGTTGGTCTCTATGTTTAGTGCATTGACCTTTATATAAAAATTTCAAGTGCCGTCGCCCTTTAACCATTAATGTGAGGCACTAGACATTACTTCATGCCATCTCGAAAATTAAACGAAATATTTTTTGATCATAAGAACTATTTATTACTAAATATTTAATAAGAATGCAGCAGTATTTATTATTTAATATTTAATAAAAAATAAATGTCACATAATTCTCATCATTTTGGAATATTTCACGCACAGATGTTCATAAATATGTTTTTTTATTTTCCAACGTTTTCCATGTATCCATTCAAACTAAACACTTTTAACTTCTACATTTCGGCACATACAGTCTAATATTCAAAATAATTATAATTACATCGGTCTTGTAAATACCTCGTATTTTGTATGGTATAATCCGTTCCCCCTAAAATCTATCTCAAGCAGTAATTGAATTTCTTACAATTGAAGCACCCTAATTATTTCAACAGGAAGCAATATATGTTCACCTCTCTGTCCGTAAAAAGGAAATGAAAGGCACTGATACTCGTCTATACGTCGTACAAGAAATGCTCGATGAAGGTAGCTATACAGGGGTACAACTGTTCTACCGCCGTAGTTAGAAGGTTAATTTATTATTGTCTTTGTTCTCCATGTAAATTGTCTTTGTTCTCCATGTTCGCCATGGAAATACGTGTTTCATGCTATTATTTTAGCAACACTCTATACCTATCACTGTCTAGTATTTTTTCAGCTAATTCATGTTCCTAAAAATCATCGTTGGTGTTTGATGATACCTTTCCTTAATTTACGACATCTTCTAATTCAATGACCTAAATCACTCCAATGTGTCTGTAAAATAGGAGCATGAACCGCTGATCGATCAAGAGATCACAGAGATATTGCATGGTAGAAATATATGTTTAATGAATTATTTTAACACCACTGTATACTTATTTATGTGTAGTATTTTTTAAAATTCATGTCTCTAAAAATCATGCTTGGTGTCTAATGAAACTTTTCAACAATTAAAAATATTTGTTAAAAATCTTGTCTTATTACATTGGTGTTTGATGATGCCTTTGTTTTATTTACGACATTTGCTAATTCAATGACCTAAATCACTCCAATGTGTCTGTAAAATAAGAGCATGAACCGCTGATCGGGTCTAGGGGTCGGGTTAGACCGCTGATAGATCAGCGGTCTAACCGCTGATCGATCAAGAGATCACAGAGATATTGCATGGTAGAAATATATGTTTGATGTAATTATTTTAACACCACTGTATACTTATTTATGTGTAGTATTTTTTAAAATTCATGTCTCTAAAAATCATGCTTGGTGTCTAATGAAGCTTTTCAACAATTAAAAATCTTTGTTTAAGTAAAGTCCTAAAAAACTCTAATGTGCCTGTGAAATGGACACATGGGCCGCTGTACGGGCCTAATGATCGCAGAGATACAGAAAGTTAATAACTCTGTGAAAAGGGACCGGCCTGGTTGCTGAAATATCTGGTGTTTATTTTAATTGAAATTGCTACTTATTGCTTTCATTGGAGATCAAGCCATCCTATAAATCTAACATGTGTTATTGTCATCCAACAATATTAAAATATGTGAATCGGTAGCAAAAGTTGTGTGCCCACGTTCCATGTTGAAGCATGTACTTATATATTTTAAAATACATTACAATATAAACACACATATTATTACAATGAATATAACTGATGCGTGTGAGATAGCAAAGTAAAGACACTTTTTCGTTGAAAACAGGCATATAGAAAATTCGGTTGAGACAGGTGTCTAACCTGATGCTCTTCATCTCCATGGAACAATTATTTCAAAGGCATATGAGTCCCAATATGTTATTGGGAAAGTGCGTATCAATCGAAATATCAAATACAGCTACGAGGAAACAGAAAAAGAACAACCGGCCAGAGAGAGAACTTACGATTGATTCATGGGCATTATAACCCCTTTTCATCAAGCCAAAAGCAATGTATATCACTATAGGTGTAAAATAAATCTGCAAGAAAACAGTCAAAGAGAAGCCGATGATCTTCTCCAATAGGAAGTCTTATCCCTATATCCTCACAGTTGTAATGTATTGTTGGATTAATACACACTGTTACTAACCTAATATAGTTCATAATGCCCTTGAAACCGTTATTGCAACAAAATTTTCATATGTTGTTTTCTGTCAAGAAGGTATATAGAATTCGTATATCCAAATTATGTGATTTTCATCAACAGTGGTTTGCTCCGTATCAAATCGCTATTACTAAGAAACATTTAATTACTATTTCAAACAACTACACTACACATTGAATATGAATAACCGTATTCATATATATTGTTACAAAGTGTAAAATTCTTCATTATAGGCTCTTTAGAGAACCAGACGGGAAAAACACCTTTACATTAGGACATTCCTAATACGTAAATGTAGGGTTGAAACTAGCTCATAAGATCATTTTGAACAACTGCCATATACAGTAAAACAGCAATTAAATTTTCAACCAATTTCACAAAACTGTATACACCATACTCATAACATTGACGTATCTCACAATTCAATGTAGCTTGTATTACGTCAACTGAGAGATGCCGTATTTTATATACTCTCAGAAGAAACTTCCAAAAGGGAAGCGTATCTCCCAGAATATTCGTTATTTTAAGAAGGAACGATTACAATTGAAAAGTCGCCAAGACGACGATAAATCTCCAATATGGCAATCTTGCACCAATTGTTTAAAAATGGCAACACTATATTGACGTAATAGTAATGTCTGTCTATAAGAGCCGCCAGTGAAAGCACTTACATGCTCGTAGCGCTATGTATCATCATTAAAATACATTTTTATGGATATATCCTAGTTTCAACACAACCGCATTGCATCAATATCTATTTATTCCATATTTAATGTGTTATAAATTATCCACTCTACATCTCATAACATAAAGTGAACTAATGTGAAATTTCTTCAACAGAAATAAAAATAATACTTCTCAGAATTACAGAATATTAATCAAAAAACAAGCACGCAATTCTTAATATTAAATTATTGATTTTAACTAACACGCACCAAACTTAGCTATTTCATGTTTGCTGAAACAAGACATTGTGCAAGAAACTATTTATTTCAAATACGCTGGAAATAATAAATGTCAGAGCATTTAACCTTCCTTTCCATATGATATTTATAGGAAAACCATTTATCTTGAATCAAAGGTTACGAAAGACATATTTAATCAATCATCCAAATTAACACTCTGCCTTTTTCGTGAGAGATTTATGCTGTAAAGAAAATTATTGTATAAAAGATAGCAATTTCAAGCCATGGGAATCGGCAATCAATAGTTGTAGTACGCTAGTTAATTAATTGTAGGTTGGCTGGTTATTTTTATCGTTATGTATAGATATGTTAACGCCCTTTAGATTAATATAAAATGATATTACATTTCAAGAAATTGTCTTATATTGGGAATAGTTCTATGATCTTAAACTGCTCAGTTTGAATGAAAAGTATTATGTGCCCGACAAATAACTTTCGCTGCATATTAAAAAAGATCGATATTGTAAATAAACAATGACAATAAACTTTTAGTTATACTCCAACAAATGTATAACATTCACATGGATTCAGATACACATCATCATACATTTTATATTAAAGAAAAGCCTGCATAGTTTTGACACTGAAAAATTATACAGTTTTGACACTGAAAAATTATACAGTTTTGACACTGATGGCAAATCATACAGTTTTGAAATGTTATATAGTAAACAATTAATGCATATATATACTATATATACAGGGTGTTTCTACAGTCGCCCACATTTCGTTTGATATTTCCTAATACGAAAAAGACAAAATAATGAAATATTCACAGTAAATAGTTTAATGTCTGTATAACAACGTCTGTTACAACAAATGCTGAAAATGACAACCATTTGCTGCCAAGCACAGCTCTACTCGACGGCAAGTATTTTTAGCCACACAATGCAGAATATCGGTGGGAATGGATGCAGTGATGTTGCGGATGTTGTCCTTTAAGGCTTCGATTGTCCGTGGATTGTTTGCGTATATACGTTCTTTGAGATAAGACCATAGAAATAAATCAGGGGCAGTTAAATCAAGGGATCTGGGTGGCCATAATCCACGTGAAATGACCCTATCACCAAACACTGAATTCAACGACTGAAATGGATTTTCTTGAAGTGTGTGCTCTGGCACAGTCTTGTTGAAAATATCCAAACTGGCATTCTTCGTCCTTTAACTGCTCAAAAAATTCCTCAAAAATGGTAATGTAAACATCAGAGTTCACAGTGTTCATAAAGAAAATGGGGCCGATTTTTGTACTCCGTGAAATCGCACACCAAACACCGACCTTTGCGGAATGCAATGGCTCTTTGTGCAGTAAATGTGGATTTTCTACGCATCAATGATGAGTGTTCTGACTATTAACGTATCCGCTAATGCTCCACAATAAATACACGCTCGGGTAAACTGAGCGCCATTTTAGAACTATGAACTGACTCTGTACTAACAACGTCATCTATTGTGTATTATATTACGTATAAATAGCGCGAAATTCAAACATCTGTATATTTATGACAGATATCAACCGAAATGTGGGTTGCGCGACTTTAGAAAAACTATATAAGGGTGATTAAAAAAAGATGAGCCAAACTTTACGAGGTGGTAGTACATACCAAACCAAGCAGTTTATATTTATCGGGTCGGAAATGAAACGTAAAGGCGCCAGTGGGCGCTTAATGGTGAAACCTTTTATTCGCAATTAAAATAAGTTCTTGGACTTATGCCTGGTTTTCTTGTTCCCATTTAGAATTGGAAATTCAAATTTGATTCCCATTTAGAATTGTACTTTAGTTTGAACGTACGGAAAGCCATTAAACACATCTTCTTCAAAATTCTTCCTCCTGAAAATATTACACACTACGAATATCAAGATCATTGAAATCACACATGGCTACCTTATTTGCTGATTCAACAGGTCGTTTGTCAAAATCTTGGATCTTTACTCATATAATCTGCTATTTTTTATATGATTTTGAAAACTATTGATGTTATTAATATTAAATAATATTAAATCAAAAACGTATTACTAAATCCATTTATTTCAACCCAAATCCACTCAAATAGATCAGTCATTCAACATACCTATAAGAAGCTTCTTTTAAAAGATGTTCTATTATTAAATGTACCAGGATAGTCACGGTTAAGGTTTGAGCAGTATTTTATCTAGATGTGCGTATCCCATCATTCCTAATATTTCTATTCCATAGTTTTCATGCCCTAGGGATATATTTCTCCTTGCTCTCCACTGCAATTACCATGATTTTTCAAAAGCGATCAAAGTGGCTGTGTGGGTAATTAATCTCAATGCTCAAATTGCAGCCAAGCTTATTATAGCAATAACATGTTTCACTCAAACTCGTTGCATGTCTTATGTGTTTTAAGCAAAAAATGTAACAGCTAGAACAAACGAAAACTAGGCACAAAACTCAATTTTATCCATTGAATGTATGAAATAAGAATTTGTTTATAAACTGGGAACTATAAAATGCATGACTTTGGCTTGTCCGATGCTCAATCCAGGAAATGCACTGTTTCTAAGTAGACATAATACAAATCTTATTTGCTCACAGCTTTTACAAAGTGCTTTATCAGATGTCATAAGGTAAAATTGTCCTTATCAAAATTATTACTATAGAACTTACCTATGATGCCGACACTAAGGGTGGAGCATGAAAGCTCCAGGTTCTCAAGCTGGAGAGACGAACACACAAAATATAAATATATACACTTGACTTTATTGACAAATTTATTTTAATATTTTAAGTTAGAGATATCCATTGTATCTTGATTAATGATACTATTATTAAATCTATTACTATAAAACATATAACACTGACAATATTTCATTAATACATATTTACACACATAATAAAATTGACATATATTTTTAAAACAGTTTCTTTTAAGCAATCGACACTCAAAATAGTTCTTTTAGTTCAATATCTAAAAACTCGTTAATATAATCTACTCTTACGAACTGATTGTTCATTATTTGAATAATCGATAAAAGTGTGCCTTCCGTGCTAATTAGTGACAAATTGAAAGTTGATTTACCTCTACTCTTTTGTGTTAAGTACTTATTCGTGCAATCTCAATGATGCACGAAACTGTTGCACATCTCATAACTGCAACAAGCTTCCATTTTATCGCTCATATTCGATATACCTTTTTCACAAATCCAAGAAACATGATGTTAGCTCGTTCGAAAAATTGAAGTAGACTGAACTTTTTGGAATGCGGCTTTGGGGCGCTTTTTTCTTTCCCCCATTGGTTTCCTACCACATCTACCATTCGTTGTTGATGCAGAAGGGGATGACCACTGTTTATGTATGCATGTGTTGTCATTGGTTCCCTCTGCAGCATTTAAATAGGTCATTATTGTGGTTGGCATCCGTAATTGAAATTGCAAAATGTCGTGCACGCCGTACGACATCAGACCTTTCTTTATATGTAATGGTGGCAGAATGATTTTGTCTCTGTCAGCCAAAAGTTCATTTATTACGTTTTGTGCACAAACTACAAAATATGATCCCAAAGGCCACTCATTTCTTATCCGGTGGCCATGTTTGACTTGTTTTTAATTTTAGTTATGTTGTATCTCTAAAACCAGAGACGATATGGTTGTATCACTACACAATAAAAGTTTAAAATCTAAAGCAACATATTTTGTTGAGACAGTGGGATGTGTTGTCCTTAACTCAACTATTCAATAAAATGTTATGAAAAGTGGTAGTTAAGTCAACAATGGAATTTTATTGCGATAATTAAATTTGGTTCGTTTGAGAAAATGAAACAGGGCATTTTCCAAAATGGTCCTCGAATTTTGATAAAAATTGAAATAAGAAATTAATTCTAGCTTTCTTCATTATATTTGATATCAAAACGTATAAATTTACCCCCATTAAGCTCGACTAAATCAGTCTAGAGATGTATAACTTGTTCATAATTTTGGACGCCAAAAATTTCAAGCAAATACGCCTCAATTACAAGTGTTATTTTTTTCGATAATTAATTAATAAATTGATACTTATTTTGTGGGTAATTTTGAACCATAAAACGCAACTATATATATATATATATATATATATATATATATAAATAAAATACTTGAGTTTGAATCTAAAGAAAACCAAATGTTGTCGGCATGAACAAAAAATCTTTTACTTTATAGAGCATTTAAAAAATACATAACCATTTTAAATCCCGCAGACATATGAATTAAATTTTACTCCAAGAAAATCTTACATATTCCTTTCAGTTGTGTTTATGTCATTGTATTATATAAAGTTACAAATTCACTTTTCCAAAAGTTTGCTAAGCCTATCTATTTTCAGAGAGCTTAAATTGACACAACCAAGAATTTATGCTTTAAAAATTTATTCAAAGTTCATTACGCCAAAGTATTTAAGCTTAAAGCTGTTCTTGAATTAAAGAAACTGTTTCTCCAAAATAGTAAGTGGTTTACTTTGTAGAATTTTTAGATATGAAGTTTCACAAAATATAATTTTTTTAACTTCTACATTTATGTTTTTATCTGTTTATATATTTCAATCTTTCATTGCGTATTTTTTTTCATAACTCACACTTGAAGATTCCACAGTTAAAACAAATATTAAAAAAATATTTTCAATAGTTTTTATTCTTTAGTATATATTATTTCAATCAAAATATTGTACTATTCCATGTAGAATATTTTGTATGTCCTGCTTATTTTACCGGATGGGGGACCTATTACAACGTGAAATAAATATACTGTAAATTTATTATGTGTAAAATTAAGCTTTATATCTCATCGGTCTATAAACAGCAAAAAATATTAGTTTCTATTATATTTTAGCATATTTAAATTAGCAGTTCAAGTAAAGCAGGGTAAAATGATGATTAAAACAGTTCTGTGGGAAACTCTTTGTTATATGGCAGTGATTAAGATTATTTATATTGTATATACTTTGTTGTATAGGATCAGATCATGTGTCTGCAATGTGTGGTGACGGCAATATCATGTTTTGCAAAATATATTTATATTGATTCGCCGTAATTTGCTTAAAATTGTTGCCATTGGATAACAACATTTGTTAATAACAGTATAAAACAATATGAACCGATTTTGTAGTCTAAAATGTCTCTTCATTTGGAATAAAAAAGACAAGGCAGCCACCCTAGAAAAACATGCAAACTGTCTGTCCTGAAACATACATATTTGCATAAAACAGAGCAATAAATTAGATAATGTGAACTTCCATGAAAATTAAGAATTTCAGTTGCTCAATAGTTAGATTATCGGTTGACCTGGTTAGAAATTTACGATTCAATCTCTTGCTGGGACAGTGAGACCTTTACAAAGTCACCCGAACGGTTTCGCCCTACATATTTGATGAAATGATTAGGAGGGTCGGAACTAGTTCCAGTTACGAGTATTATATAGACAATGCTAATTGTGGCTCCAGTTTGAACATAACTACCGCACAGCATGCACGTCTGGATAAAAGGGCAGAGCAAAGGTGGTTCCGATTTACCGTTGCGATCAGACTGCAGAGGGAGATGATTATAGGGTCCACTTAGACGAGACAAAGTTGGAATCTTCTTCCATTAGCTCCATTTTGGACCATTGACTGACCAGTTCAAATATCGCCGGTTTGATCCTCGGCTGCGATCGTAAGACCTGTACAAATATAATTTATCTGCGTTAGTCTTATATATCAGATAAGCTAGTCTGTTCATATCAAATTTGTAAATTATTCTCTGACAAATGTTCTTATAATTTGCTGAAGTGGGTTCTTTATTTTTATAATAAAATAGGCTCAGCTCATGTTACCATCAAAATCGTTTGATACCCTCATATTTTTATCAATTCTACTTCATTTAATATTTAATCTATATGTAATATAGATAAATTATTCAATCATTCATTTAATCATTTCATTATTTTTACAACGAAAGATGCTCAGTTCAGGTTGCTATCAAAATCGTTTGATACCCTCATATTTTATTTATTCTATTTTATTCTACTTGATTGGATATTTTATCTATACGTAATATAATGTTTAAAAAACCCAAAATATGTTATTTTTTCTATTTAAAATGAAATTATTTTCTTTTTCTCTGCAATATAATATATTCATCCATTCACTTAACGCAATGTTATTTATCGACTGAAAAACGCTTTAGGGTATAATTTTTCTGCTCTAAGATGAGACAAATTAAGACATTTTCTACGGACCTATACTTTATAACTACATCAACCTCCATTTTGTGTTCCCAGCTATTTATAAATTAAGGTAAGGAATTGTGTCTATTATATTTCGGATGAGAATATACAGAGTTTAATGATTGCTTTCACTGTCGTCCTCTGCAGGTAGTCCGATGGGACCCATTAATACAAACTCGGCATACCTAATCATGTTTATGTTTGAGCCCTTGAGAAATGACTAAAGGCAAACATCTTAAACCACTCAAGTAAATTGCTGCAATCAATGATTTAGACGGAAAACTACTGAAGTGCGACACTTCGTAGCTGTATCTTTTGTGTCGTTAGTTAATCAAATAAAATACGAAAGAGCAAATGTTTAAATAATTTCATATACTGTTTCATATTTTGAAGTTAGATGCTTCGGATTAATTAAAAAAGATGTATAATGTTATTTATTTTAATATTTGATATTAAATATTCTTAGGAATAATTTGGTGTATGTATTTGATTAAATTTCAAGTGCTGCGAAAAGAAAATCTGGAATATTTAAGTATCTGAGGATAATATGTATATTTTCTGAGTTAATGTTTTTTCTTAAGAGCACTTTTTAATAATAATTCTTTTATTTTCACCGTGGTTGTAGTCAATAAGAACAATTTTATATCCATTTTATGCAAATATTTTTTTGCAAATATTTATGAAATAATAATGCTTGGTATACACTATTGTCCAAAAATTAATGTATGATATCCATAACTGATATATGAGTAAGTTAGAGAATATTATGACCTATATTTACTATTTTTTTATTAGCACTCTAGAATGCACTCGCATAAAGATAGGCCTCATTGAAGGAACACACACATATGAAATGTGCGAATTGTGAAAGAATTTAGATTAAAACATCATTTAATAAATTATTGTGGAAAGAAGTATAAACATTAATTTTAATATTTGAAAATCCTAATACAAAAGATCGTATAGACTTATAGTTTTCTGGAACGTGAATATTAAATAAAATAAATTGGAATACAGAACACAACGAAATCAAAGTATCGCATTTAAATCGCTGAAATATATTTAATATACATGCAGGAGCATGTTTAAATCATAAAGCATACAAGTGTTCACGATTTGATTAGCTGCGGAAAAGTTGTTGATTACTTGTTATTTATACTAAATATAGTGAGCATGCGCAGTTTAAAATTGAGCCTTTCGTCCTGATACAGCCCTTTTTGATAATTGAAATTGTGATTCTGAAAATCAGCACGTATGCATCCAACATTTAATCTTCTTACTTATTTTCGAGTCACAAGGATCACAGAATTCAAACACATTCTGATTTTGCTTTGTTAGGAGAATAATGGACATCCATTCGCCAATTAATATTATAAGTAGTTTACTATTTGATTTATAACTCTGCGTCAGCCCTAAAATAATGTGTTATAAAATGTGTTTTTTTATGGAAGTGTTTCCTTGAAATCAATGTGTTTTGAATATCTTTATCTTTTATTCATTTATTTTGCGTCAGCCCTGAAATAATATGTTATAAAAAGTGTTTTTTACAAAAGTGTTTCCTTGAAATTAATGAGTTTTAAATATCTTTATCTCTTATTCATTTATTTTGTCTAACTATATCTTAATTCTTAAATATATTTAGTACATAACTTCTATTTGCAAGTTATCTAAAAGTTTCGAACTTGGTTGTTTTATTCTGAATCACCCCAGAAAAAGTTAATTTTCCAAAAGCGCGATTTTTTCACATTCGTTTGTAACAATACTTTTGTAATAGTTAATTTCAAGAGTTTATAAGGCTGATTAAAAACTCGATGTTTTAGACCGAGTACTTCCTGAATGTGTAAAATATATTAGTTTCGATTTTCTGTTTGATTTGTCCAACATTCATTTTCTTAATTATATACTGTTTTGCCTATGGTAAGCCTAAAACAAAAAAATTGATAACAACATATATCTGTGTTCATTTTATCATATGATTTACTTTATACCAAATTTTAAATTCCCAGCTCGAGTTTTATGTTAATTCGACATTTTAGCTAACATTGTCACTCTGTAAAATATACATTTTTGTGTTTTTATAAACTATAAATTACCAGTTCGGTTTAGTCAGATCTATTAAATATTAAACCTTTAAGACACCAGGAGGAATGCTTTACACTTGAGAAGATAGCTTAGCCAAACATCGCTAGTACATTTACATCGGCATCCATAACACCTCTTCCCCTCTACATATTTTCCATATGTCGGTGTAGTCACCAAGCCAAATTTTGTAATTCTGTGATAAACGGCGTGAATCTTCAGAACCGAAAAATAACATTCAGGGTCTTTAATTAAAGTTCCACTTTGAAATGGCCATAAAAGGAAAACTACCGGACAGAATGTTTTCAAACTTGGTAATAGTTTACAGGAGGCCATGGGATTTTATTTTCTGCAAAAAAAAGTTCAAAGACTCACTGTCAGCGGGGAATGGTGCTGTATGCAATATTGTTAAACGAAATAAAACGTGAAGACATCGGTTTAAAATGTTTTTAACCGTCTCTAAAACGTGTTACAAATGATGCTCAATGTGTCTTTCCCCATTTTCTGAAATCGAATTAAATCGCATTACTGCTTTCTCAACAGTAGCTCTTAGCATATCAGGAGGAATGTTACGGACATGTCCGTGTATCACATTTTTCAATTCTGTCAAATTGTTTATGTTATCACCATAAACAGTGGCTTTGAGGTAACCCCATAGCCAGAGGTCACAGGGGTTGAGGTTTGGAGACCATTGTGGCCAAGAAATGGGGAAGTGTTGGCTTACAATTCGGTCATCCGTGAAATGTTGCTTAAGTAACTGTTTGACACATGTAACAATGTGAGGTGGAACCCGTCCTGCATAAAAATCGTGGTGTCTAAGCCACTGTTTATGGTGATAACATAAATAATTTGACGGAATTGAAAAATGTGATACACCGACATGTCCGTAACATTCCTCCTGATACTGATATGCTAAGAGCTACTGTTGAGAACGCAGTAATGCGATTTAACTTGCTTTTAGAAAATGGTGGAAGCCACATTGAACATGATTTGTAACACGTTTTAGAAACGATTAAAAACTTTTTAAACCGATGTCTCCATGCCTTATTTGGTGTAACAATATTGCATACAACGCCATTCTCGCTGGTGGTGAGTTTCAGAACTTTTTTTTTCTGGAAAATAAAATCCTATGACCTCCTGTAAACTATTACGAAGTTTGATAGCATTATGTCCAGTAGTTTTCCTTTTATGACCATTTCAAAGTGGAGCTTTAATTCTAACGACCCTGTATATACAATTTTTCAGGATTATGATTTAGATGTCCTATTTATTAAACAAACCCAATTATGTCAACTTAAAATTATGTGAATTACAGTAGACAACAAGTTTGAATTTTTTGTGTGCATATGAGATTAAAACAAGTTACCTTCATGCTGCTTGATTTTCTTAATTTAAAAATGGCCATTAAAGCACCATATTAGCTTCAAATTTTTGAAATATATCGATAAAACAAGTTTCACGCATTTGCATACACATATCCTTTTATAAATCTTCAGTAAATATGCCACTCATAATAAGTTTCTGGGGAACATCTCTCACAAAAGGGTCCAAAAATAGTTTGCTAGAATTTCTGCATTTCACTCCCATTGTTACCTTTTTTTCAGTATAATAACATTATTAAGTAAGCGTTCCCCTTGATTGTTATTCACAGCAAAACAATTTGACAGAAAGATATCCAGATGCGAGTGTGAACAAGAAAGATCACTCATGCATATAACAATTATGAAATACTTTCCAACTGATATGCAACTTTGCTTAACCCTTTCGGAACGACTGGCACGCCCGCGTGTCGGCTGCGAACTTGCATTCAAGGACGGACGGCACGCACTCGTGACGGATTAAACTTTACCGTAAACGGCGAGTGGCATGCATGCGTGCCTTCACGTGGAACGTTTTAAATTGTCTACTAGATGGCGTTAAATGTCCGTGGAACTAACTTCAACGTATTTTGCAGATACAGGACCTTGGCATAAGGCGTTTCCAATGAATTATTTCTCCATTTGGAGCGGTGAAACCATTTAGTAATATAAACAGACAGAGCAATTCTCGCAGCATCAACAATTTTATAATTGAGTTTCGGGTTTCGTTTTTATTTCAGCGTGTGATTTCGTTGGTGAATCATAGGAATATAAGAGAGTATTTTTTTTTGTTTGGGTTTTAGAGCCAGTGAAATTATTCGTTTATTTCGGATGAAAGAATGGGAGCAACTAACGAGTATTTTGTATTCAGATTTGCATGAAAAATATACATCAAATAGAAAATAAATATTTCTTTTATTCCTGAAAAAAGTAGATATCTGTGTTGAGTAGGTGATTTTTAGTGAATTTGTTTCGAGGGTTAGGCTTAGCGCAAAACATCTGCCGTCCTTTAGGAACAGTTCGGAAGCGGAGCGCTCCGTCTTTTGGGTCGCTGCAGTGCCGTAATGCCGCCGTCGCGAAAAGAACATCTCTAAAATACAATACATTCAGTGTTGATATATTTTGCTCCCCTTGATTGTTATTCACAGGACCACAATTTCACAGAAAGAAATTCATATGCGAGTGTGAACAAGAAAGATCACTCATGCATAAAGCAATGTTTATGAAATAATTTCCAACTGATATGCAATTTTGCTTAAAAATCTGTACAATACATTCAGCGTTAATATATTTTGAAATATCACAGTACTACAATAATTTATTATATTTGGAAACTTAAAAATTCAGTGAAAAAAGTGAACTTTATTCAAATGACATCATCGAAATGTAAATCGTCGTGCTCTCAGTGTGAAAGCAATAAATATTTCATTCATCTCATTTTTATGCAAAAATTCAGTAATTCTTGTACAACTCATCTCAAAATCACTTGTTTACATTCTGCATCCATTAAAATTAAGCTTCTTTGTAGAAATAATCAAAGTTTGATGCTCATTTAAATTCAAAAATATTATAATTGCGTTGGCACAGAATATAGACGCACAAAAAATACGCAAAAATAAAGCAGTTTTAGGACGGATGCTACACTAAATATAAATTTAAAAGAATAAAAATTGCAATTTTACGCTAGGAAAAATATCTGATGTGGGCAACACACCAATATCCTTATACAATGCAATGAATTTAAGACTTTTACAATAAAAAATAGGTTTTCCTTATAGTAGATATTTGTATTCTTTCCATGATATTGCATTTTCGTCAATTAGTCGTCATTTTCATTGATTTAATATCATTTTTATCCATTTCACGAGGTTTTCGTTAGTTTGGAAACATTTTCACGTCGTCAAGTTACCGACATTCCGCCAAATTTGGCGCCAAAATCTCGCCAAGCGTTATGGAAGGAGAAGTAAGTTATTGTTATAGCAGATAAATAACTATTGGCGTTCAAATACAAAAGTATTACTCAAAGTATTTTTTCCCATGAATGGGACGAGCTAGATCCAAGAGAATGACATCACCAAATTTATCGCATTATATTACATATGAAAAGTGAACATGTTTCTCAACAGTTAATATATATTTCTTTTAATTTATGGGAATTTTTGATAAATTGATTTAAAAACTATGCAATATCTCTAGAATGGTTTATGCTAGCGTTCTAAAGTTTAGGTAAATCGTTTTTTAAGGAAAAATTACATAAAAAATGTCTATTTGCGTAACTTTATTAAATGCTTCGATTTTTGATGATGTTTTCAAAATTTCACTGGAAAATTTAGTGGGTTCTGAACATTCGATTACGTTTAAAAACAATAGACTTCCAGTATTCACGGATTATGATTGCTGTACCAAATTTCATTCGAATCGCTGTATTAGTTAGTGAGATATCGTCTCCACAGTCTCACTGGCATACACACACACACACACACTCACACATACACATCCTTTCACACACACACGCAGACATCACCTCAAAAATGTTCGATTCGTGATCAGGGATGCTTGAATTACTTTCCTTATACATTATGTATATAAGAAAAGCAAAAAATATAGATGGCATCTTACTTTCCTTATATATATCTAATGTATAAAGAAAGTATTGTGATGGGGTTGAAAATTCGAATTCGAGTTTTCGAAGGGAGAGCAGGTTTCAAGCATCCCTGATCACGAATTAGACGTTTTCGAAGTGATGTGTGTGTGTGTGTGTGTGTGTGTGTGTGTGAGTGAGTGAGTGAGTGTGTGTGTGTGTGTGTGTGTCAGTTAGTTTGTGGAGACGATAACTGGATGGACTGATTCGAACGAAATTTTGTACAAAAATTACAATCCATGAATACTGGAAGCCTATTGTTTTTATACAAAATCAATAATCATTGCATGTTCTGAACCCCCCTAAATTTTCGAAGGAAATTTTGAAAAAATCCTCAAAAGAAACAAAATCTTTAATAAAGTTGCGAAAATAGCCATTTCTTATGTAATTTTTCATTAGAAAACGATTAAAATAAATGTTAGAACGCTAGCGTGAACCGTTCTTGAGATATTGTACATTATTAAAAAAATTATGAAAAATCATATAAAATTAAAAAAAATATTACCCATTGTTGATATATGTTCATTTTTCATAAGTATTATGAAATAAATTGGGTTACATCATTCTCATGGATCTAGCTAGTTCCATTCATGAAAAAATATACTTTAGATAATACTTTTGTATTTGGACACCAATAGTCAGTTATCTGCTACAAGAATAACTTATTTCTCCGTCCATAACGCTTGGCTAGATTTTGGCGGTATGTCGCCAACTTGGCGACTTTTTCACATGGTGCTAAATTAACAAAAATATCGCCAAATTGATAAAAATGACGTTAAACCGGTGAAAATGACGACTGATAATGAAGTAATTATTAAAGTATTATAATATATGGACTATATAGCTTATTGAGGATGCTATCAATATTGACGATTATCTAGAGTTACTCGAAGTAGTTAATAGAATATTTTGAAATAGTTTTACATGTTGTCATCCTGAAAATCGCTCAATGTGCAATTCAACGATAAAAACACAGCGCCGTGGAACTTATACATTATTTTTTATTGTAAAACTTGTAAATCCATTGCATTATATAAGGAAAGTCATATGCTGCCCACATCAGTTTTTTTTTTTTTTTTTGAAATGACTCAGGTGATCTCTTCATATATGAAGGTTGTAATTATTACTTTAATTTTTATTCTAAAAAGTACCGAAAATATTTTGCTCAATTTTTTATATATATTTTTTGGTATAACGTGAATATCTCCTAACATCTTCAAAGCAATATGTGAATTTCAACTTCGCTTAAAAATGTAGGTCACATAGGGTTCCATGTATTTCACTTTTTAAATCCGGATACAGTCTAAACAAATTGAGTGATATTATTCATTTGCATTCCCATATGTCCCGTAAACTGTGTCAACAACATACTAAAATTTAATTTTGATTTAGTCATTTTAAGGCAGTTATCGTGTGATCAGACAGACAGACAGAATGAACAAAGTCATAAACACATTTCAACTACGTTGGAAAATCTTTAAAATGTATTTTTAACGACATGTTACAACCAAGCCTGTCGTAGTTTCATTGTAGCACTGCAAAAGGCTTCTTACAAACAGTGCAAGCTATCCAGTCGAACTGACTTCCCTCCCCCCACTGTATTTTTTAAACTAGGTGGAATACGAAATTTCTACGTTTATATTTGTAAACATTTCCACATTATTTAAAATAGCTACTTTTATGTTAAAAACAATTTGGCTGTTATACTGTGTTACCGAAACTTGAGAGTTACTAAAGCTTCTTAATATATTTTTAATTATACACCTTGTAATGTTTTTATGTTGATTATGGCGTATTTTAAGGTATGCATGTTTTAAATTCACGATAATTTTTAGAGATATATACACATGTTGTCTTCTTTCAGATCCCTCAAGTCCGTATTCTGTTAGACACTACATCAGGTAACTGCATTGTTAAGAGCATTGTAACAAACTTAATATTTTCTATTTTTCGTACATAGTTCACACATGAAATGTTTTTCGTGTATTCTCTAACGAGGATCTCGCGTGTAAAGAATAATCTGATTTTCTGAATAAACTCATTAACTTTCAAACGGAGATTAAATTGGGTTTTTAAATTAAAATTCCGAAAATGTTACTACTGTATTTTATTTAAATATTTTTTGCGTAAATATTTTATTCCTTCATATAAGAAAAATTCATTAAGTTTCTTTGTGTGTAACCACTCGTTGTAATTAAAATATCTACCAAAAATTTAAGATAGATTATCCACTCTAGTTGAATATTAGAAATTATAATATAAAATTAATTTAAATTACGTGAGGTAATAACTGGGCAAATATGGCATAAACATATTTCATACAGTGCACTAAACTAAAATATTTATAAACAGTTTTCATGAAACATTTCTATCTAGTATTAATTTAAAACATATTAAAGTATACATTTATTATATAGAATTATTTCTAGTTTATAGAAGAAAAACTATTATTTTGCCTACCAACTAGGACATGTTCAGTTACAAATTGGTATTTTTACCAAGTTAAACTAAGTAAAACTTTCGTCAGAAAGTTTTATGTTCTTTACCATCTCAAGTATTCAGAACAAATCACTTGTTTGTATCAAAATCTCAAACATCCACTAGCATACACACATATCTTATAATATTTACAAAATGGATATACAAATAATTTGATTTTAACTCAAAATCTAACTCACAAACCGTTCATTACTTTTATAAATCCAATGCAGTTTCTAAATCCGTATAAAGCATGGCTTGGTGTGCAACCAATAATAAGCCAGATCACAGCGTGAAATGCAGTGCAAATAAAGTTAAGTAAGCAGACTTACGCATCGAAAATCTCTGGATTCCCTTCCCCAGCTCAAACAAGCTTGGATCTCAACGTCTAAATGAAGCTAGACTATGCCGGCCAAACAGAATATAGCTAGACGAGAAACCCAACGTATTAGCACCGCCTCGTGTGAAGAAAGGGATGCAAAATAAGAAAAAAAAATAGAACATGAAGGGAATATGAAATTAAGGAGCAAACTAGAAATATTATATACAATGCTGAGTATAAGCTCAACATTCATATACTCTGCATGTTTATTGCGATGTAGAGTATATTGACTCAACGTTTATATAACCTACAGTGTTGTAGAGTATATGAACTCACCGTTTATATAACCTACAGTGCTGTGGAGTATATGAACTCAACGTTTTTTTAACCTACAGTGTTGTAGAGTATATGAAATCAACGTTTATATAACCCACAGTGTTGTAGAGTATATGAACTCAATGTTCATTACAACACAATTTTCAATAATCTAGTTAATGATTTGTCAATGACTCCATATTTCTTCGAGGTATAGCATGGTCATGTCTGTTTTTCTCTGTTTCTCTCCTTTTAGGCTTCGCACCAGGATATTTTATGATCTGTAGTTTAATTTTACTTCTTTTTTGTTTGCTTTTCCGATTCATATTTCCTTCATTTTTTATTTTTTTTTCTCGTTTTGCTTCCTTTAATTCGAAATGGATGAGGCTACCACATTGAGTTCTACCGCTTAGACATATATTTCTATACGGTCAACGTGGTCTAGCTCATATCTGGGTTTTCAGCTTCAAAATTGTTTGCATTAAAGATGGAAATCTAGAGATTTTTATGGCGTACGTCTTCTTAATTAACTTTACTTCAATATTATTTTAAGTTTCGATCTAGCCCATTATCAGTTTCTAAATTCCTGTTAAATTTGAAGTACAGTTTATTATTCATAGATTTAGTCCTTTCAATTTCACTTAAACATACGTTGAATACTATACTTACTTTGTCATCTAAATACTTTTCAATATAATAACATTAAAATATAGAATGCAATTTAGTTAATTACATTTTAAATTTAGATGCTAAAGTTAACATTTAATTTGTCTTCAACCTGAGAAAAAGGGTTGATACTGACTAAACAAACACTTATCAAACTAGTTAAATATTTCAAAATTTCAAAACATTAAATAAGTAAGTCATTTTTTTCTAGGACAATGGAATTAGTTTCTCTGATTTTCTTATTCGAAATGACAAATGGAAGGGATGATCTTATTTAACTGATTAAGACTTAATTGATGATCTACTTTATCGGGCATCTTTATTAATGACTTATTAACCTTTTGAAGCAGATGGGACACTGGTGTCCCTTATAGATTTTAATTTTTTAGGCTTCAGTTTTAATTATAAAAACATTCTACACCGATATTGATATAAAATAGAGATTAATAATTACTCACAATATTTTATATTAATTTTAGAAAAATATTTATATTATATGTTTTTTTCTGAATATGGTTGTTTGAAATTTTTTCATCTTCCAATTTGAAAGAAATTAATTTCAAGTAAAATATTTTTTTAAGAATATTTATAAATTATTATTATTTGTTCTGCATCTAATAAGCATTGTACCGTCGATAGGCAAAATATGTATATTTTGTGCATATATATTAATGGTACATATAGTAAGGGACATATATGTCCTAATCTGCCTCAATGTTACATATGGACACAAACTCGTATGTCCTAATCTGGTTCAATGCTACATATGGACACATATGTCTTAACCTGCTTTTCTGCATTCCCGTACAGTGGATAGAAACGGTATGATTTTTATGAAGAACAATAGTAAAAGCCTGTTGTAAGGTTTCTATATAAAAGCAGATTGATCAAAGATGTTCCAGTGCCATTTGTATTTAAGTTTTGCAGAAGAAGAAGCCATGACAGTGATTTATTGTTGACAAAGTGTGTCAACTGCGAGGCTGTGGGAATAGTCGTGCTATAGAAATCGTAAATCAGAGCAGTTTGAATTGACACAAAATCAAATTAATCCAACATTGTTTGATGAAAGTAGTGATAGTGATTGTGAAAATCTATATGAGGAAAATAGCCTTTTTAGATGATTTGAAAAATTAATATGGCATCCTTATTGACGACGCAAAAGTAAATATCATTGGAAATGAAGAACATGTAAACCTCGATAATTCATCTCGTACATCGTAAATGTCGCAAATTAAATAATTCAGTTGACAGTGAATTACGAGAAACATAAATAAATTAGTCTCATAAAGAAAGGAGTCAACGGTAAGAAATTAAGGAAACCAGAAAAGTAGGCTTATTGGGCAAACAAAATATATTCTGCCGTTTTACCAAATGTTATTTGTTGAATTGGAAAAGATGTAAAGTTAGTCACTGAATAATCTATGAAAGAAATAATATTTTTGAAGGTCCAAATTTTAAAAGTTTATTTGAAGCTACCATTGTTCCACAATCACATTTATATACTGAATAGAAAAGTGGTGTATTAAAGCATCTCGAGAGGAAGTATATTCATATCTAGGTGAATGCTTTGTTATGTGATTCCATTTTCTACCAAATTTGGGTGATTACAGGGGTAATGGTGGTGTTTCGTGACTAAACCTAATTGCAAGGACAATGCCTTATGGAACATTTGTTGCTGTTGTTGTTGAGACCCAGACCGTCCGACCAACCAGGAAGGTGTAAGGTAACCGTTGGGACGGCCGGGAAGTGCCATCCAATTTAGACCGAAACCCAGTGGGGGAGGCATCCACAGGGACCGTACACTCCTTCCCCTAAAACCAACATATCGGAAGGATTTACGAGCTCACATGTTTAACGTGATCGTACTCCGCATGAACACGGCGATGGAACATTTCTTGACATTGCACGAAATTTGGAAGGCAACGATAGTAAACAAATAATCCGTGGCAAGTAAATAATTTTGACGAGCGTTCAGGATTTATCCAATAATTGAAAATTTGAACAAAGTTTATTTAGATCCTATATTAGATAAAGCAAAGCATCAGACAGAGAAAAAGATGTCAAAACTGTCTAGACAAAGAAATGGACAATTAATTACGAATATTTTTGCGCAAAGCGTAACTGCATTTCTGTATAACAAATAATAAAAGATGGTTTAGAGAGGAATTGCATTGCCAAATAAAGTATGCATCAAATTATAAGTTTACTTATATAATCATAAAAGTTGGATATTTTTTTATTTTTTGTCCCTCCACCAATCAAAATTTCTTAAAGGCTGAATGGGACATCGGTGTCTCGTACCACTTTTGCTAATAAAGCAGATTATTGCATTGGTTCCCTGCCCATATTTCAAAATTAAATTTGTTTAAAATTATAACTGCATCTATTACTTTCCTTATATACATAATGTATAAGGAAAGTATTGTGACGGGGTCGAAAATTCGAATTCGAGTTTTCGACGGGAGAGCACGTTTCAAGCATCCCTGATCGCGAATCAAACATTTTTGAAGTGATGTCTGTGTGTGTGTATGTGTGTGTGTGTGTGTGTGTCAGTGGGTCTGTGGAGACGATAACTGACGAACGAATGGACCGATTCGAACCAAATTTGGTACAAAAATCACAATCCGTAAACACTGGAAGCCCATTGTTTTATACGCAATCGAATGTTCAGAACCCCCCTAAATTTTCGAATGAAATTTTGAAAAAATCGTCAAAAAATCAAAACCACCAATAAGGTTACGCAAATAGACATTTCTTATGTAATTTTTCATTAGAAAACGATTGACATAAATTTTAGAACGCTAACATGAACCGTTCTCGAGATATTGGGCATTTTTCAAAAAAATTATCAAAAATTCATATAAAATAGAAAAAAAAAATCCTATTGAGAAACATGTTCACTTTTCATATGTAATATTATGCCATAAATAGGGTGACATCATTCTCGTGGATCTAGCTCATTCCATTCATGAAAAAAGATACTTTGAGTAATACTTTTGTATTTGAACGCCAATAATCATTTATCTGCTGTAAGAATAACTTATTTCTTCGTCCATAACGCTTGACGAGAGTTTGGCGACGGAATTGGCGGAATGTCGCCAACTTGGCGACTTTTTGAAATGTTGCCAAATTAACGAAAATCTCGCCAAATGGATAAAAATGATGCTAAATCAATGAAAATGGCGACTAATTGTCGAAAATTCAATATCTTGGAAAAAATATTAGTATCTACTATAAGAAAAACCTATTTTTTTTACTGTAAAAGTAATAAATTCATTACATTATATAAGGAAAATCATGTGTTGCCTACATCAGATTTTTTTAGTTATGTACATCCAAATAAATAGAATATAGCAAAAATATAAAATGTATATTAAAAAAAAATTGCTTTAGAGTGTTAATTGATAACTTACTAAGAAAAAATTAAGTATAATGTACATTTTTTGAATTATTTGAAATACGTGAAGAGCAAAAATTGCAAAAAACAAAGTACTGCCAGAATTATGCCATTATATGTAGATAGGCAAAAAATCAATATCATATAGTGTCAGGAAATTATAATAATCATTCTCAATTCCACTTCAAAAATCCAATTTCTTAAATAGCATACCCAACACAGAAAATGCAACACCATGAAAGAGCGAATATAGGGTGATGTTAAACGACACACAGAAAGATATGACATATACACTCTAGGACAAAAAAACCGACGCACTCCGCAAAATAATCCGATAGTAATGAAATCGTACATGCAAACAGCTGTCGACCGAATATGCAAATGGACAAAGATTCGCAGCCATTGAATGAAGCATATTACGTCTGCATAGTAGGTGGCACTAAAGTGCTCGCGAAGTGAGCTAAGCGCGCGTTAGAGAGTAGGAGACGAAGCCTACCGACTAGCGAAGCAAGTCACATGTGCTAGCGAGCGTATGGAACAAGGGTTGAAAGCGTTAGCGAGCACAGGATACGTAGGATGTCGTGTGAGGCGGCCGGGTTGAAATAGCTCACGATTTGAGTTTCAGATCAGGTCAATGTCAGTTAATAAGCGACGGTCTTAACGGGCTTATTTCGTCTGCGTAGCATGTGGTACTAAAATGCTTTCTAAGCGAGCATTAGCGAATTACGGGAATTGGCGAGCATAGATAGAAAGGGCGGATACCAACGTGCATATTACGCCTACGTAGCAGGTGGCACTAATATGCTCGTGAAGCGAACGCAGCGAGCATTCGCGAGTAGGGGTTAGAGCCAACGGGCATATTAAGTCTGCGTAACAGGTGGAACAAAAGTGCTCACGAAGTGAAACTCAGACAGCGCTAGAAAGTAAGGGGCGAAGCCTACCGACGAGCGAAGCAAGTCACGGTTGCTGGCGAGCATAGCGAGCAAAGTTTGAAAGCGTCAGCAAGCAGAGGACACGTAAGAGGTAGCGGTACCCGGCCGTATTGAAATAGCCAGCAAAACGAGTTCAAGGATTGGTGTATGTCAATCAATAAGTGAAGGCCGCCAACGGGCGTACGCCTGCTTAGCAGGTGGCACCAAAGTGCTCGCAAAGCGAGCGTTAGTGAGTTACGGAGTTGACGATTATAGCGCGCAGGGGGCGGAGCACCCTAGTTATATAGAAAAATAAATATTTTATAAAGGAATTAATACAGCAATGGGTGGAAAATACATTTGCTTGCATTTTAGCCTTTTTTTCCCGCAATACATGGTAATGTATCGGAAATAATTTGAATCATGTCTAAAATCGCAATTCGAATTTTCGACGGATCTACACGTTTTGAAACATTTAGAATGCGAATAAATTATTTTCACCGTGACGTCTGTCTGTGTGTGCGTCTGTGTGTGCTTCTGTGTGTGCGACTGTGTGTGCTTCTGTGTGTCTGTGAATTTATGTGTTTGTGTGTCTGTCTGTGCAATGTATGTATC
Organism: Amaurobius ferox; assembly: GCA_951213105.1. NCBI lineage: Eukaryota > Metazoa > Arthropoda > Arachnida > Araneae > Amaurobiidae > Amaurobius > Amaurobius ferox. Next base: position 120,084,468 of record OX578136.1, read on the forward strand.
CACGCTAAATAAAAAACTAATGGATATAATTTTATAAAATTTGGTAGGTATGTCACTTGGGTGGGGCCGTGGTGCTGATTAGTTTTTGGTACGATTCGGGAAAAAGCCTTTTTTTCGAAATGGCCCTCAAAAATCTCATTTATCCTCTCTAGCTGAAATATTAATTGACCGAATTTAACAAAAGTTGGTAGTTAAGTCACTTGTGGGATATTCTGGTGCTGATTAGATTTTGGTATAATTCGGAAAAGAACTGCTAGCCTTTTTCTCCGAAGTTGTCCGCAAAATCTGAAAAAAAGACTACGCATGTTTAAATGTATCAATTAAATTCTCGTTTTATACGCAATTTTCGACGAGTAAAATAATAAGATCAACTCGTTTACTATAGGGCGAACAGTTCTCCAGATATTTGAGATGTTTTGTCTTTTTGTTACGCTGCCTTTGGGGAAATATCCAATTACCAAGCAAAAAAAAAACTGAATTAACAGTGCCAATTTAGTGTTATCTTTTGCAATTAAACTCAATTTGATGAATTATTAAAGAAATAAAGAAAAAATTAATTTGAGTCTGCAGGGAAAGCCATGTGCTGCCCACATCAGATTTTTACTTTCCTTATATACAATTATATATAAGGAAAGTATTGTGACAGGATCGAAAATTCGAATTCGAGTTTTCGACGGGAGAGCACGTTTCAAGCATCCCTGATGACGAATAAAACATTTTTGAAGTTATGCCTGTGTGTGTTTGTGTGTGTGTGTGTGTGTCAGTGAGTCTGTGGAGACGATAACTGACAAACGAATCGACCGATTTGAAAGAAATTTGGTACGTACAAATATCACATTCCGTAAACACTGGAAGCCTATTGTTCTTATACGCAATCGAATGTTCTGAATCCCCCTAAATTTTCCAGTGAAATTTTGAAAAAACCTTAAAAAAATCAAAACTTCTGATAAAGTTACGCAAATAGACATTTCTTATGTAATTTTTCATTACAAAACGATTAACATAAACTTTAGAACGCTAGCATGAACCATTCTCGAGATATTGTGCATTTTTCAAGCAAATGTATCAAAAAATCCCGTAAATTGAAAATAAATATTAACTGTTGAGAAACATGTTCATTTTCATATGTAAAAATCTGATGTGGGCAACACATGACTTTCCTTATATAATGAAATAAATTTACTAATTTTACAGTTAAAAAAATGTTATTCTTATAGTAGATACTTATATTCTTTCCAAGATATTGAATTTTCGTCAATTAGTCGTCATTTTCATTGATTTAGCGTCATTTTTATCAATTTAGCGAGATTTTTGTTAATTTGGCAACAATTAAAAATGTCGCCAAGTTGGCGACATTCCGCTAAATTCGTCGCCGAAATCTTGCCAAACGTTATGCACGGAGAAATAAGTTATTCTTACAGCAGATAAATGACTATTGGCGTTCAAATACAAAAGTGTTACTCAAAGTATCTTTTTTCATGAATGGAACGAGCTAGATCCACAAGAATAATGTCACCCAATTTATCGCATGATATTACATATGAAAAGTGAACATGTTTATCAATAGGAAATATATATTTTTTATTTTATTTAACTTTTTGATATTTTCTTTTATAAATGTGCAATATCTCGAGAACGGTTCATGTTAGCGTTCTAAAATTTATGTCAATCGTTTTCTACTGAAAAATTACATAAGAAATGTCTATTTGCGAAACTTTTTATGCGGTTTTGATTTTTTGACGATTTTTTCAAAATTTCACTCGAAAATTTAGGGGGGTTCTGAACATTCGATTGCGTATAAAAACAATAGGCTTCCAGTGTTTACGGATTGTGATTTTTGTACAGAATTTTGTTCGAATCGGTCCATTCGTTCGTTAGTTATCGTCTCCACAGTCTCACTGACACACACACACACACACACACACATACATCACTTCAAAAATGTTTGATTCGTGATCAGGAATGCTTGAAACGTGCTCTCCCGTCGAAAACTCGAATTCGAATTTTCGAACCCGTCACAATATATTCCTTATACATTATGTATATAAGGAAAGTAATACCATGTGATCTATTTGGTGACATCATTCTCCTGGATCTAATTCGAGCTAGCATTCATGAGAAAATATACTTTGAGTAATAATTTTGTATTTGAACGCCAATAGTCATTTACCTGCTATTAGAATAACTTGTTTCTCCGTCCATAACGCTTGGCGAGGTTTTTGCGTCGAATTTGGCGGAATGTCGCGTTTTTTAAAATGTTGCTAAAGTAGCGAAAATCTCGCCAAATGGATAAAAATGACGACTAATTGTCGAAAATTCAATATCTTGGAAAGAATATAAGTATCTACTATAAGAAAAACCTATTTTGTTTACTGTAAAGGTAGTAAATTAATTGCATTATATAAAGAAAGTCCTGTGTTGCCCACATCAGATTTTTTACTTTTCCTGCAATGTATGGTAATGTATAGGGAAAGTATTGGAATCATATATAAAATCGCAACTCGAGTTTTCTCCGGATCTACACGATTTGGGACCTCTAAACACGAAACACTATTTTTGCGTGAATTCTGTGTGTGCGTCTGTCAGTCTGTCTGAGTGTCTGTCTGTCTATCTATGTGTCTGTGTGTTTGTGTGTCTGATGTATGTATCCACTCTAACTCAAAAACTGATGGACCACATTTCATAAAATTTTGTAGGTAAGTCACTTGTGTCTGACCCTGGTACTGATTAGACTTTGGTACAATTCGGAATAAAATAAAAATCCTCATTTTGTGCGAAATGGCCTGTAAAAATCTCTTGTAGCCACTTTAGATAGGAAACTAAATGAGCAAATTCCACAGAATTTGGTAGGTAACTCACCTGTGGGATATCCTGGTGCTGGTTAGATTTTAGTACGATTCGGCAGTAATAACCCGCCCTTTTTACGATATGGCCCTCAAAATTCGGCAAAATCTAAAATAAAAGACTACATATGCTCAAATGTATTGATTAAATTATTGTTTGATACGTAATTTTAGACGACAGAAAGAATAAGTTGCTCTCCATTACTCTAAAATGAACCATTCTTGAGATATTATTTAAATGTTTAATTCTGAGGAAATGAAGACGATTTTCACAATAATCAAAATACTATTTAATAAAATTTCTTAAAACTTTGTAGTTAAGTCTCCTGATTGTTATTCTGATGCTGGTAAGATTTTGATGTAATTCAGAAAAGTATAACAGACTCATTTTTGCGAAATGGCACGCAAAGACAGTGAAAATCTGAAATAAATGACTGAAATACATATATATATATATATGTGTGTATCTGTTGAATTATAGTGATTAAGTACTTGTTCTTCAGGTAAATATTGACAACTAAGCGAAATATACTAATCACATTTCTGTAGGATGAACCTTTCTCGATATATTGTTTCTCCATTTTCTTATTTTGAGGATCTGAAGTATGTAAAGTGAATTAAGTTGTAAAATTTAACGAAAATGCAATAAAAAGGTAAATTGGATATGCTATCAGAAAAATATTCATGCTATTTTCAGCAATTGAATTCAGTTTAGTGCACAATGATATACAAAGTTATAAAATGACTTTGAATCTGCAGGGAAAGTCATCTGCTGCTCACATCAGATTTTTAAGCATTCGGAGAGTTTCCATGCATGAATATATCTAAATTCTTAATAAAGAAATTGTTTTTGTTGCAAAATTTCACTTACTTCATCTATTGTGTTCTAAAATTGAAATTTCTTAAAGTAAAAAGTACATATATTAAATGTCTTTTATAAGTTATATGTTATATCTAACTTCATGTTGCATATAGAATTTAATACACGTATATACATGCACACACACACACACACACACACACACACACATATACATATATATATATATATACGTATATATATATATATATGTATATATATATATATATATATATATATATATATATTTATATATATATATATATATATATATATATATATATATATATATATATATATATATATATATATATATATATATATGTGTGTGTGTGTGTGTGTCTGTGTGTGTGTGTGTGTGTGTGTGTGTGTCTGTGTGTGTGTGTGTGTGTGTGTGTAGATAAATATTGCACATTTTTGGAGAATACAAATTTATGCTTAATATAATGCTGTTTAAGATAAAATGATGAATGAAAATAGTTCAATATTACATTGGTATTTACAATCGATGTCCTAAATTTTTACTGAATATAGAACTGTTTCCATTTATAATCATATTGCCAACATGTACTCAACTACTGATGCTCATATATTACAATTATTTTAGACATTACCAGATAATTATATTTACTTTCTGAAGAATCCAATTTATCAAGTGACTTCGTTATGTCACATAGATACATCCTTAAGAGATTTAGTCCCCATTTAGTCATAAAATGTTGAATCTAAACATGAATGAATACATCTTATTATTTCTTCACTGATGCTCGGTGGCACAATAGATAAGGGTATTTGTGGCATCGATAACCAATTACCCTTTGCTCTCTACATTGATGAAGTCTATTAAAAGCTATTTCCAACCTCTTTATACAGTCCGGGAAAAACAAGAAACAATAAGAAAAAATGTCCGTAATAGTGATAATATGTATAATGACACGATTCATATAGAATCACAATTTTTTAAAAATGATTTTATTCATCACAGTCATATAAGATATTGTGGATTTCAAAAATGCCTTTCAAAAAGATGCAAACTGTGCCCTGTGGCCAACCCACTTCAAATTAAGAAACATGCTAATCAGAACAGAATATTTTGTAAATCTTACAACACAATATACTGTATCACTTGTCTTACATGTCAATCTAAATATATTGGACAGACTCAGAATCCACTTAATATAAGAATCAATTTACACAGGAGTCAAGTCTGTAAGAAAAGACAACTCGATCGACAATTAAGCAGTTTGGAAATTAGGCATTTCAGACAACATGATTTTTCTAGAACCATCATCACCATTTTTGATATAGTACCTCAATTGATGGAAAGATTGTGGCGGGAGGCCACACATATTAAACAGTACTCAACGACATTCCCTTATGGATTGAATTCCCTCAATTTTAAAGAAAGCTACAATTTAGATTATTGTAGAAATATAGACAATTATCCATTAGCAAGTTCAGTGATACAAAGGAAGTTACAGCGATGGCATAGAAGAAGAGGAAAATACCATTATAGCTATAACAACACAGAAGAAAAAATCTCCAAATTTATGGAATCATTTAAATCCAAAGACGGAATAAAGTACAGTTGGATTAAGGATGTCATTTACAGTATAAAAATCAAATATTTACCTCGAATATGGGCTTTCATACAGCAATATACGTTGGAAGAACCTATTAACTTTCAAATAGAAGAAAAAATAAAAATATAGCCATTATGCTTGACTTAATTAAATTAAGGGCAGGAAAATTTCAAATTACATTAAAACCCAGAATACAGAACGAGCAAAGTATGGAATATTTTATAACCACATCCTGAAATAAGGAATTTGATGGAATTCCCTTTAAATCGACACTCTACAATATTAAAATTTCTTACCTATTCAGGACCTTAAGGTAAAAATGACTTACCGCTTTGTACGCACAAAGGGTAGAAGATTCTGCAACTGCAAAAATATCTGTAAAGAATTAGATACTAAAACAACAGAATGCAAATGCCTTGATAGCAAACATAAAGATCCTTATCATAATCACATCATTACAGGTGATCTGGATATTATCTCAGATAAAACTCTAAAAAATATTTTCAAACTCGGAACTAAATACAGATCACAAGAATATAACCAAGTAGTCGAAAATTTCAATCAAGATCTAGAAGAATTCATTTATAAAATAGCAGTAAAACACAGTTTACCTCTCCTAGCCTTTCAAGAATGGAAATATAATTTTTCAAAAGAATTTCAGTTTTATTACAACAAACAAGATAACAATATAAGGAATCTTTAAATACCTGCAGCTATACAAACTATAAAAGAAAATTTTGTAATAACTTATACTGACAAGATGGTATCACATTTTGCATTTACATGCAAAAAGTTTTACATAGATACACTTCACCACTGCTACCAAGACAGTACTATGTACACCCCAGTACACAATAATGGAAATTAAAGCTATGTACAAACGAATCGGTAATGAAATAAAATCTGTTAAATTTCCATATTTAATCCTCATTCCAAAGATGCATAAAGAGCCTGTAAAGTTCCGTACAGTTACAGTTGGCTGTGGATCATATCTGACAATAGCTAATAAACGACTATTGAACATCCTCAAGTTTGTGATGGAAAACATCAAAAAACAGAATCATGTCAGTGATCAAGAATGGAATAGAAGTTATCGATCGTTTAAAACATTGTAATAAAAATATATGTTTTAAAAGCTTTGATTTCTGCGACCTTTTTAACAACATTGATTTATCTAATTTATACTCAATCTTGAAAAAATTGCAAGAAGAATACGATTTGAAGGATTTTATTACTTATCGAAGATACCTTGACCTTATTGAACTAGTATTAAAGGAAAATATTCTATATAACGGAAAACATTATTACCGACAAATAAAGGGAATTCCAATGGGAGGAGCCTGCTCATCAATCCTGGCTGATATTTACCTCTCAACATATGAAAAAGGAACCCATATTTTGTCAGAGATACCATATTTCCGGTTTGTTGACGATGTGCTATTGGGGTGTTATGAAGACACTACTAATTTCGATTTTACTTTTTACCCACCGGAATTGGAATTAATAGTAAATTGTCAAGAAGAAAATGAAGCGGTAAATTTTCTGGACATCTCAATAAAAAAACATGGATTATATGCTCATTATACAACGTTATATGACAAAAGAGAATTATATAGAATTAAGATCAATCATCTCATCGATTGGAAAACAAATCTTACCAAGAATAATTTCAGAAATATCATACTCGGACACTTTAAGAGAAACCAAATTTACAATACGTTTAAAAAGGATTGCAATAATAGCAACATTAAAATCATAACTGAGGCTTTATATAAACATTATCCTTTATATTTCTTAAAGGATTGTTATAAATCGATTTTCAGGGATCATGTGGATTTTGACAGTTTACTTCATCAAACTGCAAGTAAATAAAGTCTATGCGTACCTGCTAGGATTGCACGCATGCGTAAGATGAACATATATAAAATAGCGAGATGGGCAGGATTCACTTTTGGTCCAGTTTCCTTCTGTTGGTTGGTCTTGTTCTTCCGTATCCGGGTGCCTTCTTATTAGCATTGGGGACCAACCTTTGCTTTGTATTGGTACCGTGACCGTTTGCCTAGGCTAGAATGCAGCTTTAAAAAGGAGGGGGAGTCTAAATCCACCCCAACCATTAAATGCAAAGCATTTGGTTATCCCATATTCCTTTAAATCTTCTTTTTCATGGATTATTATCTGCTTCGGAGTATAGAGCGCCTTGGCGCCTTTTCCTGAGTAGTGCCTTTGCTTTTTGTGGATATGCATAGGAATTCTATTTGAATTTGATTACTGGTTTTTAGATGATATATATATATATATATATATACATATATACAAATGTTGCAAACTTTTTAGATTTAAATTTAAATTTACAAAATTGTAATATGGTTATAAACTTGTATGATAAAAGACAGGATTTTAAATTTAATACATCAAAAATTTAACATTTTGACTCTTGTCTGCATATATCTGTATTTAGAAATATTATAATAAACCAGGCTCTTAGAATCAATAAAATTTGTGATGAATATTATAAATTAGCGCACTTTATGGAATTATTGAGTACAGCGACTAATAATGCATATCCTCCCATTTTTGTTATTAAAATTATCAACTCAGTGTATCAAATTTCACTCGATAACATCCTAGAAAACATTCCCAATTATAGTGACTAACATACAGGAGAGGAAAAAAAAAAAAAAAAAAAATATATATATATATATATATATATATATATATATATATATATATATATATATGTTTGTATGTTATATATAATTATTTATTAATTATATAAATAAATAAAAATGAAAAATAATAAACTAAGTCAAAAACATTAGAAATATCAAAAAATCGGAAAATAAGATGCATTAATGTTTTGAATTTTATTTTCGCAAAAAAATGTAACTTTTGTCAGTATTGAAACTACGTTTTGTGCGCCCTTATAATGGTGTATAGTGGCATTCTCGATTATCCAGTTTTCCTATTAATTCTTGTTTAGTAGGAATTTTCATCTATGATTCATATTCATATTCAGTTCTGCATGTTTGGGAAGTTGTATTCTGAATTGCTTGTCCAGTCTCCAGCTTAGACTCACTGGACGGGTTTGGGAGTATTTCTGTGAACGTTCGTACTACCTCCCTGGTAGAATTTCGAATTGTTCATTCCGGTGCTTCTAGATTAAGTTGTTGAGGTTGATCATGTATACACGTGGTAGAAGGAGAATGAATCATGCCGCATGGTAATACAATTTTCTTAATGTATCCTTTTTTCATTTTTTCATTTTTTGATGCCTGTAGTCTGAGTTTAAGCATTTATAGTAATGTACTATTGCTTAATCTGAAACAGGCATTTGTTTGGGTTAATTAGAGTTAAATACTCAGACCTGAAGAGGAATTTAATTCTGATTAATCATCGAATTTGGGAAGGTTCTGTTCTTTTCTCTTATCGACATTATGGCCGTGAATTTGCTTCTATGGTGATGTTAATATTACTTGAATTGTATTTTTATTTATTTTTTATTTTTACATAATTCTTATTATTACATTTCAAATATTTATCCATATACTTGTCTGCTGCATTATGCGCGTATTGTATATTGGTTTCTTATTTTCTGTCTAGTTGTTTACGAGTTTCTGTGGTAACATTCATTTTTAATTAGTTAGAACTGAATTACACTAAAGTTAGCTGCATTTGCGCTGAATTGGTGTCAAATTTTAACTTCTTTTTTATCTCATTATCCCTTATCTTATCATTTTAAAATGTCTGGTAATTGTAATTCCTAGGTAATAATTCTATTCTTAGCCATTGTTTTTGTGATCGTTCTTAGTTTTTCATATATTGAATATCTTATTGTTTTTGTGATCGTACGTAGCCTTTCATACGTTGAATCTCTGAATTGTTGAACCATTAAATAAATGCATATTTATTGGAAGAATTTGAATTCTGTATTTACATCAATGGTTGTATTATTCTTAGATTATATTAGTTCTGAAGTAAAATATTGTGTTTCATGTTGTATTCATGGATGTTAATTTTAATCAATTTATTCTGGAATAGTCAATGTGTATATGTATATTTTTCCACTATCTATCCTAGTTTTGCTTATTCCTAAGCATTTATTTAATCCGGGTCTTAATGTGTCTACACATTAGTTTATATATTTTCAAAGTGTTTTAGATGATCCATTAGTTTGAAAAATAATGGTACCTTTCTTATGTTATAATTGTGTCTCCACCTTTGTAATTGAATTAAGGTGCATTCTTGGCTAAAGAGTCTCTTTTTTTAATGCAAGTGCCTTTATTTTGGGGAAATAAAGGTTACTATCATTCCCTATTACATGATGTCTTATTATAAAAAATTAGCGACTGGCAACTGGATGCTTTCTGACATCCAAGCTCGGTATTCGAGAACTTGTTGGGGTTCTCCTAGATCGTTATCCAGCTACCAACAATATCCTTTATCCTCTATGACTATTCCATCTTCATTCGGTACATCCAGCCAGTATTCTTTGTTCACTTCATATAACTTTCAATCGTACAGCCATGCATCACTAAATAACACACTTAAATTTAAATCTTGTAATTCTAATAGATGTAAAACTTGTCCGTTTGCTAATAGTAATCAGATCAATTGTAACAATAATCTTGTCTTCTGTAAAACATATAATTGTATCTGCCAAATTGAATGTAAAAAATGTAATATGTCATATATAGGTCAAACCAGCAACCCTCTGCATCTCCGAATTAACGTACACAGGAATCACATAAAAAAATTTTCAAATAATGCAACTTCCTTTAATGAATCAAAATTTGAATACGAACATTTTTCTAAACATGGGTTCGACAACATTGAAATTAGTATTCTGTGTATTCAAAAAAATTACTATGACAGATTGTTTCTTGAAAATGAATTCATTTGTGCACACAAAACCATCTTTCCATATGGACTCAATCAAATATTTAACCATCATAATATTGTTAAAAAGTCCTTTAATTCTCCTAATGAAGACCATAATATTTATAATTCCTTCAACAATCATAAAAGTAAATCAAAAAGAACTAAAAGAGCAAGTAAATATAATAAAAAATTGCCAACATTATTTGAACTAAAAAATGCCATCCTTCAGCAACATGCAAATTTTGAAATTACTTTTGATTGGAAACAATGTAAAAACTGGATTTTCGCAATTAAAAAACAGCAATTAAATATGGTATATAATCTTTGTCTAAGTACTGCATTTGATAACGTTCATTTTAAACATTTATTCTATGATTTGCTCATTACCAGAAGTAAAAATCTTAATAATTAATTATATGTCACAGACTTAAACTTTAATGACGAATCAAAACAAAATACTAAAATAAATGAATATTGTACCTTGAATTTTACTAATTCTGTATTAAATAATCTGAAAATAAATAATTTCTTAAAATCGGTTTCCAATTACTTTCCAGTCAAACATGTAAATCCTAAAATTGCATATAAATATGATAAACCGCTAGGACGTTATATTTTCAACTATAATCAAATTGCCAAATCAGTAGATATTAATCAAAACTATGAATTGGATAAAGAGTCATATTGCCACTGTCATTTAGAAAAATACAAAGACTTCGTAGATAAACACCATGGGCATGTTATAACGGGAAATCTAAATATTATGAATTATGATGCACTAAGATCACTGATGTTACTGGGTACTAAGTACCGTATACCTACTAAATTTAAACATAAATTAATATGTAAAGGTTTATTTCTTGACTTAAATAAATTTATTTATAAAATCAGTTATAAATATCAAATCCCTGTAGAAGCCTTTAAACCTTGGAGAGTCTTAATAGAGCAATACTTAAATCATTATATATATAATCAGAAAATTAATAATTCATATAAACTTAATTCAATTAAAAATGATATTAAAGAAATACAAAATGATTTTGTCATTACATATGTCGATAAGGCAAGTGGAAACTACTCAATTATTTGTAAATATTATTATAAAAATACCCTTCAGTCACACTTACTTAATAATCATATCTATAATTTACATAAAACTAACCTTAAAATCTTATACAATAGAATATCAGCCAAATATAAGCAAATCCATCTAAAAAATAGTTGTACTAACATTCCATATATTGTTTTAGTACCCAAGTTTCATAAATCCACTGTTGCTTTTCGAACCATTACCAGTGGGCATAATTCTTACATTACTAATGCTGGAAAATTATTATTAAAGATATTACATGAAGTATCCTCGTCAGATGAAATCTCAAAAAATTGTCATATTGTAAAAAACAGTTTTGAAGTAGTTAAGAAATTGAAAACTCTTACTAATATTCGTAGTATTTATACCTTTGATTTCAAAGATTTGTTTAATAATATTAATATAGATGATCTGTATAGAATTATTTTAGGAATTTTTGAAAAATATAATATCAACCTAAAATATTCAAATTTTCTTTTTAAAAAATTACTTAACTTCACTCTTTATGAGAATTATATTCAACATGGTGGTACTATTTTTAAACAACAGGTTGGTATCCCACAAGGGGGGTGTGCCTCATCATTGTTAGCTAATCTGTATTTATTCTTCTATGAAAAAAACATTAATCCAAGCTTGCATAATATGCACATGTTTAGATATATAGATGACATTTTATGTGTATCCCCAAATAATAATATCCCTATAGTATTAAACTTTTATCCAAAAAATTTACAATTAAATGCAAGTAATAATGACACAAATGTTGCAAACTTTTTAGATTTAAATTTAAATTTACAAAATTGTAATATGGTTATAAACTTGTATGATAAAAGACAGGATTTTAAATTTAATACATCAAAAATTCAACATTTTGACTCTTGTCTGCATATATCTGTATTTAGAAATATTATAATAAACCAGGCTCTTAGAATCAATAAAATTTGTGATGAATATTATAAATTAGCGCACTTTATGGAATTATTGAGTACAGCGACTAATAATGCATATCCTCCCATTTTTGTTATTAAAATTATCAACTCAGTGTATCAAATTTCACTCGATAACATCCTAGAAAACATTCCCAATTATAGTGACTAACATACAGGAGAGGAAAAAAAAAAAAAAAAAAAAAAAAAAAATTTATATATATATATATATATATATATATATATATATATATATGTTTGTATGTTATATATAATTATTTATTAATTATATAAATAAATAAAAATGAAAAATAATAAACTAAGTCAAAAACATTAGAAATATCAAAAAATCGGAAAATAAGATGCATTAATGTTTTGAATTTTATTTTCGCAAAAAAATGTAACTTTTGTCAGTATTGAAACTACGTTTTGTGCGCCCTTATAATGGTGTATAGTGGCATTCTCGATTATCCAGTTTTCCTATTAATTCTTGTTTAGTAGGAATTTTCATCTATGATTCATATTCATATTCAGTTCTGCATGTTTGGGAAGTTGTATTCTGAATTGCTTGTCCAGTCTCCAGCTTAGACTCACTGGACGGGTTTGGGAGTATTTCTGTGAACGTTCGTACTACCTCCCTGGTAGAATTTCGAATTGTTCATTCCGGTGTTTCTAGATTAAGTTGTTGAGGTTGATCATGTATACACGTGGTAGAAGAAGAATGAATCATGCCGAATGGTAATACAATTTTCTTAATGTATCCTTTTTTCATTTTTTCATTTTTTGATGCCTGTAGTCTGAGTTTAAGCATTTATAGTAATGTACTATTGCTTAATCTGAAACAGGCATTTGTTTGGGTTAATTAGAGTTAAATACTCAGACCTGAAGAGGAATTTAATTCTGATTAATCATCGAATTTGGGAAGGTTCTGTTCTTTTCTCTTATCGACATTATGGCCGTGAATTTGCTTCTATGGTGATGTTAATATTACTTGAATTGTATTTTTATTTATTTTTTATTTTTACATAATTCTTATTATTACATTTCAAATATATATATATATATATATATATATATACATATATATATATATATATATACATATATATATATATATATATACATATATATATATATATATATATATATATATATATATATATATATATATAAGTTTTCCTTTTAAAATTCACAAGATAATCAATTTTAACTCATGTATGAGTAAACAGGTATATAAAAATATTTTAATAAATCAATTTCATAGGATTTTTAGGTTATGTGAAAATACACAATACAGTAACCATCTTGCAGATTTATTTCGATACTGTAAGACTGAATCATATCCAGTTAATTTTGTTAAATATCACTTTAGAAATTTTGAATACTATTTATAATATATTATTTATTGTTTTAGTCTAATTTGAAACTGCTATTGTATACTTTGAACATTAAAATATTCTTTGAGATTTTAATGTCTTAGTAATAAATTTTGGATACATATTATATAATTGTTAATTATTAATTATTAATGAGTTTATTGCGTATTTTTTATTTTTTTTTTTATTTTATTATTTTAAATTTATTTTTTATTTATTTATTTTATCTTTATATCTCTATTTTTTGGGTTTGAAACTTATAAATATGTATAGTTAAACATGCAGAAGTATTTCCTATAATTCACATCAGATGGCGCTCTTTTGCACTCTTTCCTAATACTTTGTTTAGTGTAACGAAAATGTGTCTTGTATAATGGTGAAGAAAGGTATGACTTTAATTCTATCCGAATCATTGTGGATTGTTGGTTAGATTGCTTATATGTTTGCTTAATGCACTTTCATTATATTCCTTCCAATTTCCTTTTGCTTATTTTTTGTCATTTTCGTTTATGTTATAGTCTGGAAATGTGTCGGATCTTTTGACGTTATTTCAGCCATGCGGCTGCATCGTTAAGCGAAACACATTTGGAACCTCTGTGGATGCAAAGATCCTTGATAAGCTGGATTCACAGAGCTTCTATCTTATTTCATATTTTCGGATTGTATCATTTCTCTTATTTTGTCATTTTAATATTTTGATCCTCCAGATTTTGATAATGCTTTGTTGTTTGAACTTGATTAGTATGCTTCGCTCTTGAATGTTGATAAATTCATGTGTAATATTCATATTTAAAATTTAGATCTTTTTGTCTGTTATGGTAGCATTGTTTTCCTTTTGTCTGATATTTCCTATCATATCATAATTAATTAATTTTCCTCCGTATTGTATTTGAACCAGGGTATGACACTGATCATGTTTTAAATTAGTATAACTATTTTAATTTTATTTTTAATTTTATCTTATTTATTTATTTATTATATATATATATATATATATATATATATATATATATATATATATATATATATATATAGTGTATATAATTTTAACATGCTATTGTTGTTTTTATACATATTAATGTGTAAATAAATATTGCACATTTTTGGAGAATACAAATTTATGCTTAATATAATGTTGCTTGAGATAAAATGATGAATGAAAATAGTTCAATATTACATTGGTATTTACAATCGATGTCCTAAATTTTTACTGAATATAGAACTGTTTCCATTTATAATCATGTTGCCAACATGTACTCAACTACTGATGCTCATATATTACAATTATTTTAGACATTACCAGATAATTTTATTTACTTTCTGAAGAATCCAATTTATCAAGTGACTTCGTTATGTCACATAGATACATCCTTAAGAGATTTAGTCCCCATTTTGATTGGATTGTTTGTTGATCTATAAATCTTTATATTTTGAACTAGACAGAGATATAAATTGATAATGTTCAAATTTATCTTCGGGCTAGATTTTATCCGACTACTTTCCGAAAGATATCATCCTTTGAAATGAAACGCAATGTATACGTTATTCATTTTAGCTCTGATTAGATAGCTGGAACATGAAGGAAATATTCAAGCAACGAGACCTTTACTAAGAAAATATTTAAATAAATAAACATATAATATTTTATTAACAAGAAAGATCAATCCTGCATAAAGCATTGATTATGAAACACTTTCCAAATGAAATGTAATTTTATGTAAACATCTTTAAAAGATACAGAGCTAATATGCAAAACTGAAGCTGTTTTATGAAGGATGCAACATTAAATATAAATTTAAAACATCTTCAAACATCACGATGTTCACACAGGGTAAAAAAATCTGATGTGGGCAACACATGACTTTCCTTATATTATGTAATGAATTTACTACTTTTACAGTAAAAAAAAATAGTTTTTTCTTATACTAGATACTAATATTCTTTCCAAGATATTGAACTTTCGACAATGAGTCGTCATTTTCATTGTTTTAGCGTCATTTTTATCCATTTGGCGAAATTTTCGTTAACTTGGCAACATTTCAAAAAGTCGCCAAGTTGGCGACATTCCGCCAAATTCGTCGCCAAAATCTTGCCAAGCGTTATGGACGAAGAAATAAGTTATTCTTACAGCAGATAAATGACTATTGGCGTTCAAATACAAAAGTATTACTTAAAGTATCTTTTTTCATGAATGGAACTAGCTAGATCCACGAGAATGATGTCACCCAATTTATGACATGGTATTCCATATGAAAAGTGAACATGTTTCTCAATAGGAAATATTTTTTTTTAATTTTATATGACTTTTTAATAATTTTTTTTGAAAAATGTGCAATATCTCGAGAACTTTTCATGTTAGCGTTCTAAAATTTATGTCAATCGTTTTCTAATGAAAAATTACATAAGAAATGTCTATTCGCGTAACTTTATTAGTGGTTTTGATTTTTTAACGATTTTTCCAAAATTTTATTCGAAAATTTAGGGGTGTTCTGAACATTCGATTACGTATAAAAACAACAGACTTCCCGTGTTTACGGATTGTGATTTTTATACCAAATTTGGTTCGAATCGGGCCATTCGTTCGTCAGTTATCGTCTCCACAGTCTGACTGACACACACAGACACACACATACACACACACACACATACTTTCACACACACACACAGACACACACACACAGACATCACTTCAAAGATGTTTGATTCGTGATCAGGGATGCTTGAAACGTGCTCTCCCGTCGAAAACTCGAATTCGAAATTTCGATCCCGTCGCAATACTTTCCTTATACATTATGTATATAAAGAAAGTAATTAATTTTGGTAAAGTCATTTTTATACGGCCGTTATCGTGAGAAAAGATAGACAGATATACAGACAGACAGAATGAAGAAATTCATAAACACTTTCAACTATTTTGAATAGTCGATCAAAACATAACTGAATGGCAAAACACTAGATTTTAAACATAATTTTATTAAAACATATCTCAGATGCCACACACAGACACACACACACAGACATCACTTCAAAGATGTTTGATTCGTGATCAGGGATGCTTGAAACGTGCTCTCCCGTCGAAAACTCGAATTCGAAATTTCGATCCCGTCGCAATACTTTCCTTATACATTATGTATATAAAGAAAGTAATTAATTTTGGTAAAGTCATTTTTATACGGCCGTTATCGTGAGAAAGGATAGACAGATATACAGACAGACAGAATGAAGAAATTCATAAACACTTTCAACTATTTTGAATAGTCGATCAAAACATAACTGAATGGCAAAATACTAGATTTTAAACATAATTTTATTAAAACATACCTCAGATGCACATACAATTTAAAAGCCAAAGCGCTTTCGGGTATCATCATACCCTTCCTCAGTGGCGTTAAAATAAGAAATTATGCTAATATGCGTAAATACTATCCAATACCGCAAACTGAATTTGCATATTACAAAACTGACATCAATACTAGACTCATTTTATGCATACACACAACATATTTAAAAATTACAAAATTACAACAATAAGAAAGATAAATTGTCATAAGCCAGTTTAAACACCAATAGACATAATTGAAATTTTTTTTAAATATTTTAAATTTTAGAGGTAACTTTGTAAGGATTTGATTTGTATGGAATCGAGAATGATTCGCCAAATAAAGAGGGATTCATAGAGTAAATTAGATCAGGGGTTATTACAGCTCATCAAAAAACGATTTTTCAAAAAGGGGTTGAAAAGTATCTTTAATTACTATTTGGGCAAGAGGGGTCGATTGCCTACCACTTTTAACATGCCTTGCATGTTCAGCTGAAGAGTGAACATTCCTGTAGTTGAACATGCTGAACAGGCTAGGGTTGTTAAAAGTGGTAGGTAGGCAGCCGATCACTCTTGCCCAAACATTGATTAAAGATAATTTTCAACCCCTTTTCGAAAAATCCTTTCATTTGATCAGCTGTAATAATCCCCGGTCTATTTTTCTCTCTGAATCTATTTTTATTTATCTATATCGTACTTCTATCTGTAATTTTGGCCCTGTTTATGTTTAAAGTTATGCTTGGCGACTCGTTCTCGATTCCATGAGAATCAAACCTTTACAAAGTTACCTCTAAAGTTTCAAATGTTTTAAAAAAATTTTTGAATTACCTTTATTGGTGTTTAAACTGGCTTATGACAATTTATCTTTCCTGTTTTTGTAATTTTGTAATTTTTAAATCTGTTGTGTGGATTCATAAAATGAGTCCATTATTGGTGTCAATTTTTAAATGTGTTGTGTGGATGCATAAAATGAGTCCAGTATTGATGTCAATTTTGTGACATGCAAATTCAGCTTGACGGTATTGGATAGTATTTAAGTATATTAGCATGATTTCTTATTTTAACGCCACTGAGGAAGGGTATGATGATACCCGAAAACACAGTGGCTTTTAAACTGAATATATGTCTGAAGTATGTTTTAATAAAATGAAGTTTAAAATCTAATGTTTTGCCATTCAATTATTTTTTTATCGATTTAAGATATAACTTGTCACTGCCATTAGCATTAGTATATGTTGGATAGTGTTAAAACTGTAAATATATAACTATTTATTCTGGATAAATGTTTTCACAGTTACGTAGTTGTAAACTGCGAAGTTGATAATGTGCAACAGGCCATTCAGTTGTCCGTGTGCAATTTCACATTTAACACTTCTTCCCATCTATTTGGATAAACATTAGTTCCAGGGATTTCAAAATCAATTTCTTTAGACATAATGAATAATTTAAAACAAATTTTTGAAACATGTAACATCAACGATGGTTAACATTCAATTCCATAATGAATAAAAAACAGCATTAATTTGTAAATGTTCTTTCCCAGTCTTAATTAAAATTTTATAAACTCTAAAAAACATTTGGAATAAAACGTAGCTACTTACGTAGTTCTTAATAGAAATATATTTTTTTACGAATTTCGTTTCTAAACTAATCTTATCTCCCTTTTAATCCTCGATCTTTTTTGTTTGTATGTGTTCAGAATTTAGCAAACAATTGCCAACAGGAAAATAAATAGTGAACTTTTACAGTAAATAAAAGTTTTCGAATTTAGAGTAATGCATATAAAAATATCAGGTGCAGCTTTCTCATTTTAATTTGTTCAAAAAGGGAGGGGTTAAAATGGTGTAGACTACATGGATATATCTTTTTCTAAATGACATTCAAAAATATTGAAAGTACTTATGTTCGGTCATGTGGGTGGGAATTTAAAATATATACATTTTCTGTTTATACAATGAGTTCCTTAATTGAGAAATAATTCTTCCTTTTAAATATGTATTGAAGATGAACGATACATTAATGGTTGTACTTTTTCTTTTAATAGAAATATATTTTTTTACGAATTTCGTTTCTAAACTAATCTTATCTCCCTTTTAATCCTCGATCTTTTTTGTTTGTATGTGTTCAGAATTTAGCAAACAATTGCCAACAGGAAAATAAATAGTGAACTTTTACAGTAAATAAAAGTTTTCGAATTTAGAGTAATGCATATAAAAATATCAGGTGCAGCTTTCTCATTTTAATTTGTTCAAAAAGGGAGGGGTTAAAATGGTGTAGACTACATGGATATATCTTTTTCTAAATGACATTCAAAAATATTGAAAGTACTTATGTTCGGTCATGTGGGTGGGAATTTAAAATATATACATTTTCTGTTTATACAATGAGTTCCTTAATTGAGAAATAATTCTTCCTTTTAAATATGTATTGAAGATGAACGATACATTAATGGTTGTACTTTTTCTTTTAGTTTTTTTTCTATGAACCGCTGGCAACAATTACGATTTTTTAAAGTTAAATTTTGCTTGCACAGTTGAAAAAAGCATGAAATGTAACAATTTTAGTAATTTATAAATCATTCTTGTAAGATATTTATTTTCCAATATGGGTTGAATACGGTTAATGTATGTATTATATATGAAACACTTTTTATATTAAATATAATTAATGTACAGTTCAAACGGCTGCTTTTCTGTTCTATTTATATTTTGCAATTATTTTGAATCTGTTATTTGTACGCTGATTTGGTAGACCCATGTAGCATCTAAAAGCAGTTAATTGCTATATTTTATTTAAGTGTGAATCTTATGAACAAATGAACAAGTGCTTCAATATTTTGTTGGACGTTCACTTTCTTTTTTAGTATTTTACCGTCTAACCATTGATCATATTTCTTGTTCCTTCCTCCTGGGTTTTTACCTATTTTTTTCTAGACGTTGGTATCAGTATTTCTCTGCTTCAGTTACGTTTGCTGCTCTAACATTAGTGAACTAGAGTAAGGCTTGCGTTTCTTGTGTGTTCTGCGGAAGACGACTGTTGCCTTCAATACTATTATTTCAATACTGCATGCTGCTTGAAAGAAGTTGTTTTAATTTTAAAAATATAAGTTATTGTATAATTGTAAGCTATTTTTTATCAGAGAAATTAATTGTTATTTCTTATAATAAAATTAACGTGAACATCAAAACAGGCGTATAATATTTGTCCAAATAAAGCAATAAATTTGTAAAAAAGTTTTAAATGTTTTTTATTGAAAAAAAATGGAATTTTTATGTCTTTTACTAATTAATTAAATGATTAAATTAGTTAAAATATGTGCAATACAGGAACATAATGCATGATTTTATCATTTATATTTACGGAATGATTTGTTAATTGAATGATTTTACTTAAGTAATGGCAATGCGTTCGCTGATGGAACAAGGAATCAAGAAAATCATTATTGTAAAATTGTAAGGCCAGGATTCACGTAGACAGGTTCATATATGGACTTATGATATATAACAGGACAGACAATGACGCCAGACCTGAAGACGCCAATGTATTGCAGCCCTGATCCGAGAGGTCAGCAATGCCATAAATAAGAGGCCTCCAAGTACAGGTTTGGTCAAGCTGGAGAAGTTACTCGAGGCTAAAGGAAAAACCACTGGATCGGTTAAAAGGTTAACAAATAAGAAACTGTTACCGCGTTGCCCTAAGATCAACCAATTGTCGCCGAAGAGGCGTACTTCAGGCAAAAATAGGTGGTAACCGACATAAAGTTCTACGGAGACAGATGAGAACAGATTCAGAGATGTAAGATACAGTTGGAGAATATAATTGATAGCAGTTAGAGTCGATATGCAGATATGCAAAAAGTCGAGTCATGTGCATAAAGAGATGCATCAAGGTTCTTATGCAATGCAGTCAGAATAGACGCAAGGCATTATGTTCCACTCAGCCTCAGAAGACTTTGCATCAAGTTACTTATACAGTGCAATGATAAAGCGGTGGTTTAACTACTAATGATCCATAAACATCTAACGACAACAAGAAGGTATGTACTTGACAACATATATGAAAGGTCATAGACAGTTTAAGAATATTTGTACGTCTGGTCTTACATGTCCAGTCTCTTTCGTAAATATATAAGTATAATTGTAATATATTTATGATTATAACGTGCTTAACAAACATATATTTTAAAATTAAAATGGATAAAGTTAATTGTGTGGTATTTGTCTTAATATATTTTGCCAGGAACTCGTATTAAAGAGTTAATCGTGGGTTATTAGTGGAATTTCAAAGTATCAACGATAAGTGTTTAACTAACTTCAATACTATTTTCTTATGTGCACCCCAAACATGTTGAACAAAATGCATGCATGAGTCTGATACTGAATTCATAAAATTCAATGACCCATGACATATTCAAGTCATACAGTAATTAAATACAAGCCAAGAATGATTATTTTACTTTCCTTGCAACACATGGTAATGAATAGGGAAGTATTGGAATCGTGTCGAAATTCGAAACACGAGTTTTCGGCGAATCTACACATTTGGACAACTCTAAAACCCGAAAACACCATTTTCAGAATGTCGGCTGTGTGAGTATGTATGTGCCTGAGTGTGTGTATGTCGGTTTGTGCACGGTATTTATCTACTCTAGTTGTAAAACTAATGGCTCAAATTAAACAAAATCTGGTGGATCAGTCACTTAGTTCGGTAGATAACTTATCATGGTACAGATTAGATTTTTATACTATTCGGAAAAAGGACTTGCCCTATTTTGAAAATAACACACAAAATCGTACGTATCCAGGCAATCTAAAAACTAATTTACCAAAT
This sequence comes from Amaurobius ferox, assembly GCA_951213105.1. NCBI lineage: Eukaryota > Metazoa > Arthropoda > Arachnida > Araneae > Amaurobiidae > Amaurobius > Amaurobius ferox. Next base: position 120,106,172 of record OX578136.1, read on the forward strand.
TTCGCAAAATTTGGTAAATAAGTCACTTGTTGGTTATCCCGGTTGGAGTTTGGTATGATTTGGATGATAAGATCTTGCTTGTTTTGCGAAATGGCTCCCAATACTCTTCAAAATCTGAAAGAAGAAAGATCATTATGAAACACTTTCCAACTGAAATGTACTTTATTAAAATTATCTCTAAAATGCGATACATTCAGCGCTGATTTATTTTAAATTATCACAGTACTACAGTAATTTATTATATTTTAAAACTTAAAACTTCATGGATAAAATGAAATTTATTCAAATGATATCATCGAAATATAAATCGTCTATCTCTCTGTGCAAAAGCAAAGAATATTTCATTCATATAACTTTTATTCCAGACTCCAGAGATAAATAATTTTACGTGAGAAAAATTCAAAAATTCTTATACAAGTCATCTTACAATCACTTGTTTACATTCTGCATCCAATAAAATTAGGCTTCGTTTTAGAAATAATCAAAGCTTGATCATTTAAACTAAAATGTATTGTAATTGCTTTGGCACAGAATATAGATGCAAAGAAAATACGCAAAAATAAAGCTTTTCAGGATAGTTGCGACAATAAATATCAATTTAAAGAACTTAAAACATCACGATTTTTACACAGTGAAAAAGTGGATCGCGTGATCTCTTCATATTATATGGGTGCAATTAATATTTTAATTTATATTTTAAAAAACTACGAAATATATTTGGCTGAAAATTTTTGTATATATTTTATGGGATAATTTGAGTATTATCTAAAATTTTCGTAGCAATTTATGAATTTTAACATTGATTATAAATCGTTTGAAAAATTAGATCCCACAGCGTTCAATGTATTTCATTGTTTCAATCAGGGTTCAATCCAAAACTAATTGGGTGATATTATTCATTTGCATTCCCATATGTTCCAAAGACCGTCGCAAGAACATATTAAAATTTCATTTTTAAAAAAACATTTTTACTGCAGTTATCGTGCGAACGGACAGACAGACAGTAGAATGAACAAAGTTATAAACACGTTTCAACTATGTTGGAAAGTGTTAAAAAAGACTACATAAGCCCTAATGTATCAATTAAATGCTTCTTTTATACATTATGTTTGACGATGAAAATAATTAGATCAACCCCATAACATTCGTACTAGCAGTCATCGAGATATTTTTATTTTTCTCATCTTTGCAACGTTCTCTTTGAAAATATATCGAGTATCCAAATGAGAACGAAAATTGAACTAAATGGCAAGTTCAGGGTAACATTAAGGAATATATCTTTATTAAGTATTTTGATTTTGTTTAATTATATTTTTTTAACCGTTGATAGTATTTTAATATAATTACATTATTTTAGCATAATTACACAGCATGACAAAAACATTTTATTTGAGAATTGTATAATTAACTACAGTAGAATTTTTGTTTGTTTAGATGCAACTATCACTTAAAAATATCACTATTAAAAATCACTATCACTATTAAAAATATTACTTTGATAAATATATTAATTATATCTAAAGTTGACATATAGAAGCATATGACTCATAATATACTGTTGTATAATAGTTATCGGAGCCAAACTTAAATATATAATATTTTTAAAGTATTAATATATGCTATATTCTCTATAATAGAGAAATGAAAGTTGAATATACTTTCGAATAAAAACACATGTGACCTAATTGGTTAGAACGGGTCATTAGGCATCACGGGGATAATCATCTTGATAACGTGTACTCTAAATACATCGCCATTTATTACTTTCCTTATATACATAATGTATAAGGAAAGTATTGTGACGGGGGCGAAAATTCGAATTCGAGTTTTCGACGGGAGAGCACGTTTCAAGCATCCCTGATCACGAATCAAACATTTTGATTGATGTCTGTGTGTGTGTGTGAAAGTATGTGTGTGTGTGTGTGTGTGTATGTGTGTGTGTGTGTGTGTGAAAGTATCTGTGCGTGTGTGTGTGGGTTAGTGAGTCTGTGGACACGATATCTCACGAACGATTAGAGCGATTTGAAAGAAATTTGGTACAAAAATCATTATCCATGAAGACTGTAATCCTATTGTTTTTAAACGCAATCGAATTTTCAGAACCCCCTAAATTTTAGAATGAAATTTTGAAAAAATCATCAAAAAATCAAAACCTTTAATAAAGTTACGCAAATAGACATTTCTTATGCAATTTTTCCTTAGAAAACGATTGACATAAACTTCAGAACGCTAGCATGAACCGTTCTCGAGATATTGAACATTTTTCAAAGAAATTTATAAAAAAAATCCCATAAATGAAAAAAATATATTAACTGTTGAGAAACATGTTCACTTTTCATATGTAATATCATGCGATAAATTTAGTAACATCATTCTCGTGGATCTAGCTTGTTCCATTCATTAGAAAATATACTTTAAGTAATACATTTGTATTTGAACGCTAATAGTCATTTATGTGCTATGGAAATAACTTATTTATCCATCCATAACGCTTGGCGAGGTTTTGGCGACGAATTTGGCGGAATGTCGCAAACTTGGCGACTTTCTTTAATATCTCCAAATTAATGAAAATCTCGCCAAATGGATAAAAAGGACGCTAAATCGATGAAAATGACGAGTAATTAACAAAAATTAAATATCTTGGAAAGAATATAAGTATCTACTATAAGAATAACCTATATTTTTTGCTGTAAAAGTAGTAAATTCATTGCATCATATAAGGAAAGTCATGTGCTGCCCATATCAGATTTTTTTTGACCAACCAGAAGCCAAGAATTATTGCATTTAATGTTATAAAATTATCACTAAGACAAAAATTGGGGGTATCGCCCTTAACTTTTAGAAGTAAGCAAGCTCACACAAAAATGTGTGCTGGTTCCAGCGTTTTGCAACTCTATTCTAAAACGCCGAATCCAGTATTCTTTAGCAATGGCTGAATAAACCTCGATATTTTTCTCTTTGCACTTGTATACATTTTTTTCTAAATCAAGAATTATATCAATTACTATTATTACACCAATACTGATTAACTATATTTCCCCCAAAAAAACATTATAACTATGACTTCGGCGATATCTATCTATTTCTTAAAAAATAAGATTCTAAAACACACAATTGTTGAAAATAGTAATTTAAATTATCGGATAAAATATCCATTCTATCTTATAAATTAATACTTTTAACACAGGCATCCTTTTAAATATTTAATGGATTACAATTCCAAAATGATGTCCTTTAGGAAAAAATATCAGAGGAATATTCCAAATATTCCAGTGCACTTGTGATTTCTGTTTACTTGAGTAATCCATTAATCATCTTTCTCTTTGAAAGAATGTGAAAAATAGCGAGATTATACGCATTTTTCAGAATTCATTTTTCGTTTCGTTTGTAAAACGTATGCATGTGCTATATATAAGATGGTATAAAATGGTACTTCGAGTTTTCAAATTTCAGTGTGCGATTTGAAGATGAAAAACTCAAGATGATTTGAATAAGATTCAAGGACGATTCCAAGATGAATCAATGGCTATTCCAAGTTGAAAAACGAAAAAAAAATACTATAATTTTATAATATTTGTTATCGATGTCTAAATTAATAGTTGAAAAAAATGTGTTTAGAAATATCAACAACTACCATTATCGGATTTTATGCCCTTGCAGTAATCAAAGAAATATTAACCAAAATCTAATTCATTGTTTAACGGATTATTTTTCTAAATATTCTTATTAGGAACAATTATTAAAATGGTAAGCAGCATCTTTAATATATCTACTGTGTTATCTTTAATTAAATTGCCAGTACTGAAAGATTCATTTAAGACCGTATTACATGTAACAACTACCCCATATGCTCTCTGATTTGGACTTTCCCATGGGAAAGCAGCGGTGAAAATCTGTATTACATATATCAACTTCCCCATATCATTTTCTCTCCGTGGGTTTGAACATATTACACGCACTCCTGCTCCATGGAGATGCCTATGTCAGAAAGCTCATTGCAAAGTTGTTAAGTGTAATGCGGCCCATATGAGAAAGCTGTTCTTCCAATAAAAATTCACAATTGCCCAAAAAAGGAAGCTACTTTTTGCTAGACCAGTACATTCAACTATGATATTTTAAGCAAGTACGAGCAAGTTATATTTTGGTGTGTTTTTGATATGTATAAATAACAATTGTGTTTTCGATATATATAATGTAATATTATGATAATTTCAACAAGTTAATGTTGAAACACATTCTATTCCTAGGATTAAGTATGTGAAACTTTTACTACAAAACAACTTTATAAAATATGCATCACAAACAAAGCAAAAAAAAATTCCAAAGAGAAAAATTCCACAGAGACAGTTCAACAGAGAAAGTTTTAATAGCTTATCAATTCATTTTATATGCCAGAAACTAACCTTATATTAATGGAGAGATCAATAAATACGCTTAATTCAACAAAAACATTTATAATTTTCATTAATATAATATTAACAAATTAGTAAATTTAGGAAGCATTTTTAATGCCATCAGCGATTTAATAAATTTGTTACTCTTAACATTAATACCTACAATATTAAATATATTTTAGGTACTTTACTCATCTTTTGATTCGGTTTCGTTGCACATTCAGTGGTGTCGGAATTTTGTCACTACGTAACTGTATAAACTAATTTCAGTCACTGGACTTTGTGTCTTTGCAGACGTTTTGAAACTCTTTGCAAATGTTTTCGAAGTCGACATCAGCGCTGAGTCAATATATTTTTACCCACCGGTTTGCTCAATTCAACTCTGATTGTGAAATTCTTGGCCAGAAGGAGAATTTATTTCTCAACCCTCTAGTTCGTCTCTCAAGTTCTGGTTGGTTAGGAAGGACTTCGCTCTCAGTTTTGATATCAACCAGTGATAATTTCCACTTTCGTAGCTTCTCATGTGTCTGTCTACTTATTGTAAGTTTTTGTCGACGTATCTTTAAATATGGGAGATTAAAATGCCTGTTTTTTAAGACATTCAGTTTCCGGAATCGTACCAAAATCTAATCAGTACCAAGATTACCCAAAAGTAACTTATCTACCAAATTTTGTAAGATATAGTCAATTAGTTTTTTAGCTAGAGGAGATACATTAGATTTTTGCCGGTCATTTCGCAAAAAAGGCAGATTCTTTCATTAATTTTTCTAACCGTACCGAAGTCTAACCAGCACTACAGTATCCCACAAAGAACTTATCTACCAAATGCGTCTAATTTGGGAATTGCTTTCTCAGCTAGACTGGATGCATACAATTTTTGCAGGCCATTCTGCAATAAAGATAAAATTAAATTCGCTTCTTAAATGGAGGAGTTCTGAACGCATATGAATTAGAGAAAGCTTAATCATTTTTAAAGATTAATTGTATCATATTTAGGTGAGGGTAATGTTTCCCCACCTGAAAATTTATTATTATATATAGCATATTATCTGTCATTTCTTTTTTATCTTTCCTAAATTTAATTGATAATCTTTAGATTTTATATTCTTCTTTATATTTATCATAGTCTTTAAAAAATAATATCTGAGACGATCCTATTTTGGGATCGTGTTATCTGCCTCTTTTTTAATTTTGACATATTTTTATAATTCTTTTTAATTTTATAAAAAAAGGGGGGTATCAGCCCCACCATTTAAAAACAGAGCATTTTTAATATATTAGAGGGCTTCCATTCATTTGGAGGTCGTCTTACTTTCACGCATTTATCTTAATATCATCTATATAAATAAAAATGAAAATATGTCTGTCTGTCTGTCTGTCTGTCTGTCTGTCCCATCATCACAAGAGAACGGCTGACCCGAATTTGATGAAATTTTGTGAGTAGCCTAGAAATAGCCCCTCTTAAAATTTAGTCCGTATTTTGAGTTTTTACGACCAGTGGTTCTCGAGATATTAGTAAAAAACGAAATTTTCGTTTGTCTCATCATCACGGGAAAACGGCTAAACCAAATTTAATGAAATTTTGTGGATAGCCTTGAAATAGCCCCCCATAAATTTTGTCAAAGTTTCGAGTTTCTAAGACCAGGGGTTGTCGAGATATTAATGAAAAACGTAACTTTTTCTTAGGAGATCTACTCTCCAACTCCGTGGTTTATCCAAACGGAAAGGATGAAAATCGTTTGTTTAAAACGCCAAAATGAAATAAAACATTATTTCCGAGTTTGGTACAGGATTTTTGCATTAATTAGTCACTATAGGAAAGCATGAATTGTTTGAAACATGAATTTAAATGTAAAAATCTACCTCCATGGTTCATCTTTCACAAATTTTTACTCAATGATGAAAAGTATAAAGAAATCAAAATGGCTATTTAATTTCACATTTTATGAGGAAGATTCTATCTTATATCATGTTGTTCGACAATGGAATGAAATTAAATGTGTTGGTAATATTTATTATTATTTTATCTATTTGTATAATAAATAAATGGATGTAAAAACATATTTTATAAATGAAAGGTTTGATTGTTATTTTAATTATATATATTGCGGACTGCATACATCACTTTCATTAATTTAAGCAAAGAGGTTTCAAGCTCATACATTGTGTTTAGCAAATAAACTCATATATTGTGTTTACCCAATAAATTCATTTAGCCGATTGTTGAAGCAGAAAAAGAGTAGAACGGGTGTATGTACCTTCTAGTACAATTTTAGTGTTTTCATTTAGTATATACAAACGGGATCAGGATATTTTATTCTTCAGATCTGCAAATTCAGAGCTACGAATTTAGCGGAATATCTCTAAATAACTTGGTAACTTTTCTTAAACTTTATCAAATTAGTGGAAATGTCTCCAAATTGATAAAAATGGCCCAAATCAATGAAATTAAATTTGTTTTTTTTTAGAATAGAGTACTGAAATGATGTTTCTGTAGCATTTGTCGGTCAGTTCATCCATCCTACTTAGTAACACATTGATGGAATTTTTTTAATATCACCAAATTGGTAAAAATATTTTTAAATCCATAAAAATATCATGAAATTGATAAAATCGCGCTTAATAAATAAAAATAATTGTGTTTTGTTAGGGGATAGTATTGTGATGATGTTTCGCCAATTTGTCGCAAAATGGGACTATCAGTTCTACAGTCCCACTTGGCGATAAATTTGGCGATATTTTAAGTTATCGCTAAATTGACTAAAATGTCGCCAAACCTTCCATGGAGATCGCATTATTAAGACGATATGATTTCCATCAATTTATTTGAAGCAAAAGATATCATGTCGCTTAGCAACGGACCCAATGTGTTATGCGGCATACGATTTTATATTAAATCTTTTCCGATTTGAATAATAAAGATATGTATATAAAATAAATGCCGTTGACATAGCATTTTTGACCGGATAATATAAATTATGGTCTTCAGGTTTAAACATTATTATCACTGATATTTTCGGGGTTTATTGATTCAGAGATTATTGATATTTTCAAGTTATTATGCAATTGTTTTATTATGACAAAAATTGTTTAAACTCATATATTGTACGTTGTACGAGTAATCTTCTACAAATACACGGATATATCTTCTAATCTACGAGAATAAAAGTAGTACAGGTATATTGGCATATGTTTTGATATATATTGGCATATATTGGAATCAATTACGACCTCCTGGTATAAAGATTACGAGGATTATTGAAATTTTCAATTCATTACTTCATCTCTTTTATTTTGGCAAACATTTTTAGACTCATATTGTAATACGGGTAATCTTCTAATGTACTAATACAGGTTATAACTTCTATTATTCGCGAATATAAGTAGTACGGGTCGTATACAATTTTAGTTCTTTCATTTTGCATATATTGATTCAATTGCTCTTTTTTTTAAATTTGATTACAAAAAGGGCCAGGATGTTTTATTCTTCAAATCTGCCCGTGAATATAATTTTGCATAGTGAGAACAGATATTCTGAAACTTCTCTTTAGGAGCATTAAATTCAATATTTTAACAGAATTTGCACATGATTGCTAATTATAAGTTTCTTTATATTATATACTCCGTACGAAGAACGGGTATGCTGCTAGTCTCTAATATATTTGATATTATTTTCTTTCATATATTCAAAGATTTTGATAGATATGGTCTCAATAATTTCTTATATGAGTTAAATATAAGTTAAAATGTATTGAATTTCAGAGTCCTAAAACTCTCTTGATCTTTTAAAAAAATACACAGTTTTGAATGATTTTATGCATTTTTGATTGATTTTATGCATTTTTGGTCTTAAGAGGTTGTCCTGATTTTTAAAAAAAATGGAGGAAAGTGTAGTGTATGGGGGTGACTCTGGATACAAAATGACATAGTCATTTTGTCCCAAAGTCACCCCCATACACTACTTCTAACCAGCACCACAGTATCCCACAAGGGACTTATCTACCACATGCGTGTAATTTGGGAATTTCTTTCTCAGCTAGACTGGATGCATACAATTTTTGCAGGCCATTTTGCAAATATTCAGATAGTTTCCTTTTTCCGGAACCGTACCAAAATCTAATCAGTACCAAGGTAACAGTGACTTATCTACCAAATGTTGTCAAATTTGGTCAATTAGGCTTCTAGCTAGAGGGGATACATACAATTTTTGCCTACCATTTCGCAATAAAAGGCAGGTGTATTTCTCCCGAATCGTATCAAAATCTAATCTGTACCAGGGTCAGTGACTTACCTACAAAATTTTATGAAATGTGGACGATCAATTTTTCAGTTCGAGTAGATATATACATTGCACAGACAGACACACATACAAACACAAACGTCATGCTAAAAATAGTGTTTTCGTGTTCTAGAGGTCTCGAAACGTGTAGATCCGTCGAAAACACGAGTTCCGATTTTCAGTATGATTCCAATACTTTCTCTATACATTACTATGTATTGCAGGGAAAGTAATTAGCAATTACATTTTAATCGTAATTTCATTAGTTTGAATTTTGCCTCAATGATACAGAACCTGCTTTTCCTCAGGCAAATATCTCATGGAGGATGATACGCACTTTTAACTATTAACCATTCTTCAAAAGATAAAATTCCAAATAATAACCAAATCCGCTTTGAGTAATCTATTCAAATACAGTAAATTCTGATTATAACGCCCTCAGGTATACTGCGTATTCTGATATAACGCGGGTATAAGCTTATTTCTTTTTCTTCTACTTTCTCTATAACACATTGTAATATATAGGGAAAGTATCGAAATCGTGTCGAAAATCGCAAGTAGAATTTCCTACGGATCTACACGTTTTGGGACTTCTGGAATACGAAAAAACTATTTTTAGCGTGGCGTTTGTGTGCCTGTGAGTACAGTGCATGTATCCACTCCAACTCAGAAACTATTTGACCAAATTTCATACGATTTAGTAGATAAATCTCTTGCGGATGGCCCTAATGTTGATTATGATTTGGTACGATTCGGGATAAATTAACCCGTATTTTTTTACGAAATGGTCTGCAAAAATTGTATGTACCTACTCTAGCTGACAAACTAATTAATCAAACCACACAAAATGTGGTAGATAAGGCGCTTGTGAGTTATCCTGGAAAATAAAACCTGCGTTTTTTTACGAAACGGTCAGCAATAATAATATGTGTCCACTCTAGATGACACACTACTGACCAAATCACACAGAATATGTAAGATAATTCGCTTATAGGATACCATGGTGCTGTTTAGATTTTGATACGGTTTACAAAAAAGAATCTGCATTTTTTTGCAAAATGTCCCCATATCGAAAACATTCGATCTCAGATAAAATACTACATATGCTCAAATGTATCATTTAAATGCTTCCCTCACAGTAAAGATCGTCACATGTGTGACTGTGATGTTGTAGTCACGTGATACCTGGATCACAATGTGACATCATATTTGTGACTTCCATTCGACGTTACATATTAGTAACTTTGTAACTTCATTCTAACTCTATTCTGTGACGTTTCCACAATTTAATTAACACGGAACAATGTGACGACATTACAATGGCAATTACAATGTAATGTCGTCAATTACAATGGTAATTACAATGTGACGTCATAAACAAGTTAATATGCGACGTCACAAACGACTATGAAAATGAACAAAATGACTTCGCTGGGACCTCAATATGACATTGCTGAGACGTACTGCGACGTCCTGTGACATCCCAAAGTCACAGTCCCTAACAGCATTTTTTTCACTGTGACGTAAGATTTACGTCACACTGTGACTTTGGGAGGTCACAGGACGTCACAGTACCTCTCGGCAATGTCATATTGAGGTCACAGCGAAGTCATTTTGCTCATTTTCATGGTCGTTTGTGACGTCGCATATTAAATTGTTTGTGACGTCGCATATTAAATTGTTTGTGACGTCACATTGTAATTGTCACTGTAATGTCGTCACATTGTTACGTATTAATTAAATTGTGGAAACGTCACAGAATATAGTCACAATGAAGATACAAAGTTACTAATACGTAACGTCGCATAGAAGTCACAAATATGATGTCATATTGTGACCCAAGTGTCAAGTGACTACAACGTCACTGTCACACATGTGACGATCTGTCTGTGAGGGGTGTGACGTAAATCTTACGTCGCTGTGATAAAAAATGCTGTTACGGTTGTTTTATTCTTGACGACAAAAATAATAAAACCGACCCTATTACTCTAAGATGGGCCATTTTTTAAATATTTAATATTTTTATTTTATTGATCTAAAGGCGTTTTTTTTTCACTGTAGTTAAATATATATTTAATGTAATTTCTTAAAACTTAGTTATTAAATCCCTTGACGGTTATTCTGGTGCTGATAAGATTTTTATTTGATTTAGAAAAATATAATTAAATACTTTTTAGCGAAATGCCCTGCAACGATACAGTTTCATAGGTAATTCAATAGTGAAAATCTGAAATAAATGACTAAAATTGTTGAAATATATTAATTGTGAAATATATTAATTGTGAAATATATTAATTGTACTTGTTCTTCAGGTAAGTTTGAACAACAAGATGAATAAGTCTGACCCCATGATGTAGGATTAACTGTTCTCTAAATATTCTAGTGTTTTGAATTTTGAGGATCTGAAGAATTCAAACTGAATTAAGTTGCCAAATGAAACGAAGATGCATTACAGACAAATTTGACATAATATCAGAAAAGTATCCTAGTTAATTTCTGCAATTAAACTCAATTTAATGCATATTGAAATAAAATAATGAATTTGAATTTGCAGGGAAAGTCAAGTGCTGCCTACATCAGATATTTTTTCTTCGATCCGCCTCGTGTCAAAATTTTGAGATTTAATCCCTTTTCGCTTTAATTTTCCAACAGCGAAATTTTGGACTTTTAAAATTTATAACATTGAGTGCAATAGCGTATTAAGTAAGATTAGTTTGAAAATTAATAACCAAAGAAATAATTAGACAACTGCTGGAGAAAATGATTTGATAAAGAATCCAAGGAAGTAGATAAAACACTTGCTAATTTTGTCCAGAAAGTTGTTAAATTCAAAATCGCACTATGAGAAGAAATTGCAGAAACAATTGTCAATCAGTAGATCATATCGATACACAAGGCATAATCTGTCAAGCTATCACGGATGAACAAATAACTTTTCCAAAAACAAATGAGAACATTGAAGTGGGCGATGTATGTAAATGTATAGTAAAGCATACATTGTTATATATAGTAAAGCCAATTTGATAAAGAATGTATTAGTAAAGCAAATAATATTTTCAGTTACTACATCAGATATTTCCAAACCATTTATTCACATCTAAACCATTTATTCACATTTTTAGAATACTAAATTTTGTCTTATACAGAAGTCTCTGTTTAATAGATAACTAAATATAGTACCCAAGAACATGCATCTGAAACATAAAAATCTGATGTGGGCAGCACATGACTTTCCCTGCAGACTTATATCCACGTTCTCTTTATTATAATTAAATTTAATTCGCTTTTAATTCACTTTTCGTTATTATTTATTAAGTGGACTTATTTTCAAAGGTGGCGTAGAGAAAGTACGAAAAAAAACTAAAATATCTCGAGAACGGCTAGTCCTAGTGTAATGGGGTTGGTCTTATTCTTTTCATCGTTAAAAACTGCGTATAAAACAAGCATTTAATGGATATATTTGAGCATACGTATGTATTTATTTTAGATTTTGACGATTTTTGAGGGCCATTTCGCAAAACGAGGCAGGTTATTTTTTTTCGAATCGTACCAAAATCTAATCAACAGCACGGTATCCCACAAGTTACTTATCAACCGATTTTTGTGAAATTCGGTCCATTAGTTTTCCAGCTACAGTGGATACAAACTTTTGCGGGCCATTTCGCAAAAAAGGCAGATTCTTTTATCACGAATCATACCCAAAACTAATCAGCACCAGATTCGTCCACAAGTGACTTACCTACCAATTTTTTGAAATTTGGAAGTTATTGAGTTAGAGTCCATTAGTTTTTGAGTTAGAGTGGATACAAAATCTGCACAGACAGACAGACAAACACACAGACAGACAGACAGACAGACACACAGACACACACACAGACGTCACGCTAAAAATAGTTTTTTCGTATTCTAGAGGTCTCGAAACGTGTAGATCCGACGAAAACACGAGTTGCGATTTTCGACATGATTCCAATACTTTCCCTATACATTACCATGTATTGCAGGGAAAGTAAACATCTGATGTGAGCAGCACATGACTTTCCCTGCAGACTTATATTAACGTTCTCTTTATTTTAATTAAATTTATTTCACTTTTAATTCAATTTTCGTTCTCATTTGGTAGCCGGGCTTATTTTCAAAGGTGGCGTAGTGAAAGTACGAAAAACTAAAATATCTCGAGAACGGCTAGTCCTAGTGTAATGGGTTTGGTCTGATTCCTTTCGTCGTTAAAAATTACGTATTAAACGAGCATTTAATGGATATATTTGAGTATATCTAGTTCTTTAGTTTATATTTTGACGATTTTTGCGGGATACTTTGCAAAAAAAAGGCAGGTTATTTTTTTCCGAATCGTACCAAAATCTAATCAGCACCTGGGTAACCCACAAGTGACTCATCCACCAAAATTTGTGAAATTCGGTCTATTAGTTTTTCAGTTAGAGTGGATACAAACTTTTGCAGGCCATTTCGCAAAAAAGGCAGGTTCTTTTATCCTGAATCGTACCTAAAACTAATCAGCACCAGACTCGCTCACAAGTAACTTACCTACAAAACTTTGTGAAATTCGGTCCATTAGTTTTTTAGTTAGAGTGGATAAAATATCTGCACAGACAGACAGATACACAGACACACAGACAGACAGACACACATACACACAGAGAGACGCCACGCTAAAAATTGTTTTTTCGTATTCTAGAGGTCTCGAAACGTGTAGATCCGTCGAAAACTCGAGTTGCGATTTTCGGCATGATTCCAATACTTTCCCTGTACATTACCATGTATTGCAGGGAAAGTAAAAAATCTGATATTAGCAGCACATGACTTTCCCTTACAGACTTATATTAACGTTCTCTTTATTTTAATTAAATTTATTTCACTTTTAATTCAATTTTCGTTCTCATTCGGTAACCGGGCTTATTTTCAAAGGTGGCGTAGGGAAAGTACGAAAAACTAAAATATCTCGAGAACGGCTAGTCCTAGGGTAATGGGGTTGGTCTTATTCTTTTCGTCGTTAAAAATTACGTATTAAACGAGCATTTAATGGATATATTTGAGTATACCTAGTTCTTTAGTTTAGATTTTGACGATTTTTGCGAGCCATTTTGCAAAAAAAGGCAGGTTATTTTTTTTAGAATCGTACCAAAATCTAATCAGCACCAGGGTAACCCACAAATGACACATCTACCGAATTTTGTGAAATTCGGTCCTGTAGTTTTTTAGTTAGAGTGGATACAAGCTTTTGCGGACCATTTCGCAAAAATAGGCGGGTTCTTTTATTCCAAATCGTACCCAAAACTAATCAGCACTAGACTCGCTCACAAGTGACTTACCTATCAAATTTTGTGAAATTCGGTCCATTAGTTTTTTAGTTAGAGTGGATACAATAACTGCACAGACAGACAAACAGACACACACAGACGTCACGCTAAAAATAGTTTTTTCGTATTCTAGAGGTCTCGAAACGTGTAGATCCGTCGAAAATTCGAGTTGCGATTTTCGGCATGATTCCAATACTTTCCCTATACATTACCATGTATTGCACGGAAAGTAAAAGCACACATTATCTTCCAACACCGAAAGAATAGCATTAAAATACATTCTCCTTATGTAAAGCGGCTGCCCTTATAACACGAGAGTTTGATGTCTCCGAAATTATGCGCTATAACCGGAGTTTACTGAACTTTGATACATACTCTTATGAAACGTTCACAAAATTCCGGTTATATGATATATTTTGATACAATTTCAGTAAAACCTCATTTGTTCTATTTATTGTTCTAAAAAATGTAATTGTATTTCGGCTTAAAAATATTATTTTCGATTCGATTTAAGAGCACTCCAATTTAATTCCCAAACAAAGCAACCCAAATTCTTCATTTCAACAATTCTTGTTCCAAAACCATTTGTAGGACAAAGGGTGGGAAAAACTTTTTTTCACATCACAGAAGCTACAAAAAAGGGAGAAAAAGAAATTAACGATCAACCAGAAAAGTCATCAAAATTCATGAATTTAAGGATCCAATGGGGAACGTTTGAAAAGGTCCCTGGCGTATTTTTATAGGACAAAAGATGACAGCTGTTGGGAAAAATACGCATGATAATATTTTACAGTAATGGCGAGTTCGATTTTCTCATAATTTTGGATCTATAAATCTTTTCTCATCCATTAAGTAATATGAAAAATGTGTGGCTAGATTTTCTCTAATATTTAACTTTCCCAGCAATACATGGTAATGTATAGGAAAAGTATTGGAAGCGTGTCGAAAATCGAAATTCGAGTTTTCGACGGATCTGCATGTTTTGGGATCACTGGAACACAAAAACATTATTTTAGCGTGACTGTCTGTGTGTGTGTGTGTGTGTCGCTGTGTATGTGCATGTGTATCTCTCAGTCTGTGCAATGTATGTATCCACTATAACTCAAAAACTAATGGACAAAATTGCATTACATTTTATAGCTAGGTCACTTGTGACTCACTCTGAAGCTGATTAGATTAGGGTACGATTCGGAATAAAAGAACCCGTCTTTTATTGCAAAATGGCCCGCAAAAACACTATATATATACTCTAGCTAAAACCGAATTGACCAAATTTCACGAAATTTGGAAGATAAGTCACTTGCGGGAATCCCTAATGCTGATTAGATTTTGATACGATTCGATAAAGAAGAACCTGTTTTACATAATGGTCCGCAAAAGTTGTAAAAATTCAAAATGAAAGACTACGTATACTCAAATATATCAATTAAAGGTATGTGTTATATTTAATTTTTGACGATGAAAAGAATAAGACCAAACCCATTACTTTAGAACTAGATATTTTAGCTTTTTCGCATTTTTGCTATGTGTCATAAGGTAAATTGTCCTTACTCAAAATTTACTTTACCAAGATAATTTACTTTACCATACCTTCGATGCCTTCACTAAGAGTGGAGCATGTAAACTCCTGGTTCTCGAGCCGAAGAGAAGGAAAACAAAGATATAAAATAAACACTCTTATTTAAATTGATCAATTACTTTAATATTTAATTTCATATATATATATAGAGAGAGATCTTGATTATTAATATTATCCATAAATACTTTTAGACACATATATCTCTAACAACATTTAATTAACACATATATTTACAACACATAATTTAATTGACATATATTTATAACACATTAATTACTATTAGCTACCGAAAATCTGCGTAGTTCATTTAGTTTAAATACACGAACTCGTTATTGCGATAGGTTCGTACGACCTTATTGTTAATTATACGATAGGTACTATGAATTGTGTGCCTTCCATAATCATTATAACAGATGAAACATATCCATACCTTCTGTTTGTTTGTACCTTGATATTTGATGGAGCCAACACTATGCTGCTTGCCTGCGTATAATATTTTAATACGTCACTATTTCACTGTGCTCATATTTAGTTCACACATCACATTTTTGCCGATCCGCGTTTCTTTGCGCGATCGCAGAAGATATTTTTGAATGCTCCTAAAAAACAGTGTGTCGAAATTGAATTTCGTGGAAACTTTCTTGAAACACTTTTTCTTTTCACCTTGCAGTGTCATACCACCTCCCTTATGATTCGTTGTTGAGATTATGGGGATGAACGCTGTTTATTTATGTTTGCGTTCCCATTGGTTTTCTCTGTTGCATTTACAGTGATCATTAGCTTGCTTGGCATCCGTAATTGCAATGTCAACATGTCGTACAAGTCTCGAACGATACTACGTCACATCTGAAAATAAGTCCAGTTACCCAATGAAAACGAAACTTGAATTTAAAGTACAAATGCAGTGTAATTTACATAATTTGGGAATGCCATTTTTTACAACTAAACTCAATTTAATAAATTATTGAAGACATAAAGAAAAAATATGATGTGGGCAGCACATGACTTTCCCTGCAGACTTATATTAACATTCTCTTTATTTTAACTAAATTTATTTCACTTTTAATTCAATTTTCGTTCTCATTCGGTAACCGGGCTTATTTTCAAAGGTGGCGTAGGGAAAGTACGAAAAACTAAAATATCTCGAGAACGGCTAGTCGTAGTGTAATGGGGTTGGTCTTATTCTTTTCGTCGTTAAAAATTACGTATTAAATCAGCATTTAATGGATATATTTGAGTATACCCAGTTTTTTATTTTAGATTTTGGCAATTTTTGCGGGCAATTTGGCAAAAAAAGGCAGGTTATTTTTTTCTGAATCGTACCAAAATCTAATCAGCACCAGGGTGACCTATACGTGACTCATCTTCCGAATTTTGTGAAATTCGGTCATTAGTTTTTCAGCTAGAGTGGATACAAGCTTTTGCGGGCCATTTCGCAAAAAAATGCGGGTTCTTTTATTCCGAATCGTAACCAAAACTAATCAGAACCAGACCCGCCCACAAGTGACTTACCCACAAAATTTTGTGAAATTCGTTCCATTAGTTTTTTAGTTAGAGCGGATACAAAATCTGCACAGACAGACACACAGACACACAGACACACAGATACACACACAGACGTCACGCTAAAAATGGTTTTTTCGTATTCTTGAGGTCTCGAAACGTGTAGATCCGTCGAAAACTCGAGTTGTGATTTTCGGCATGATTCCAATACTTTCCCTATACATTACCATGTATTGCAGGGAAAGTAAAAATGAATTAGAAACTGCAGGGAAATTCAGGTGCTGCTCACATCAGATTTTTTATTTTGTGAGATATTTCTTTCCAACAACGTGAATTATTTTGATTAATGTATTTGAAAAATGTAAAAATATGCAAACAATAAATAAATATAATACGAATGCGAAATAACTTGGAATTTACCGTAGATGGTTCCTCTTGTCGAAACTTTATAGCAAAAATACAATAAAAGGTTTATCTGATTTTTTTACTAAAGAACTTTTGGTATTAGAAGAATTTGCAGGGATTTTTGAACATAAGAGACAGTTTCAGAATCAGCTTTTTATGGAAAAATGAATATTAGGAATTTTGCATCATTTTTATTGTAACTTATATTTTATAAAATACCATTAAAAATACTAAAGGTGTCGAGGAATATTACTGAATGAAAAATAATGCTGTAAAAATATCTAAAATATTTTAGTCATAAATCTTCTGCAAATTAAGCTTAACAGACCAATGAAAAATATGTAAAACCACTGAATGTTCCAGTTGAAAACAGTCATTTTTGACAACCCAAAACAGGTAACCTTGGTTCCACGGACAGATGTAGGCAGAATAAAATGTGAATAAAAATTATTCCCTAGATTTAGTCTTATTGTTTGAAACAGTTCAATTGTAATTGATCAATCATATCTCGAAATATTGAGCTTTCGAACCCATTACGGATTTTAATTCCACAGGCTTATAATTAAGCTTCACAAACCAGTGCAAATGTATTGGAATACTTAAGGCCGTTCTTGAGTTGTCAGCGGTGACTATAGGCAGATAGAAAGAAGCCTATTGTACAATTCTACTTATTCTGCCCTTCCCTAAAATGTGATAAAAATCACATCAGGAAATTTCTTGGACTCATCTTTATTGCTGAAAATAAATTCAGCAAAACCTTTAGCGTGGTTCTGGAAAAATAAATCCAGAACTGAACTACAGATATTGATGAAAAATAATCATGTATTGATGTTTCAATCGTGTATTGAAATTCCCTTTTCCATATTTTAGATAAAATAAAAATATAATGTATTAAATTATTCTCTCTATTATGAATAGAAAATAGTGAGTAACTCAAGTATTCGTTATAGATGGATGTGGAACATTACTCCTTTTATATATTTCGAATAGGAAAAGATGAATGTATATTGTGTGTGAAGATGGTTCAAAAAACACTTAACTCATGACGTTGGTAGCCAATTTACAAAATTTGAGAAGCTTCAAGAATTCTCCAAAAGTGGACAAGGTGGCGATATTTTTCATCAAATTCGTGGCCAATGTGAAGTGATCCAGTTCTTCAAATTATGGCAATGGTTTTCTGTTCCTGCTTGTAAAAATATGATGTCACTTCCATTGCATAATTCCATTTATCCCTCTCACATTTATCTTATGATTTATTCCGTACGTTCCGGCCTACGACATTTTACAGCAAAAAGTGTTTGCGAAATCAGTAAAAAGTAAAATGAGACGTTTGGATAAAAAGTGCCAGTTTGAAACCAATAAGAAAATTATGGCGAGTTTAAAAATTAGATTTTCAACAGTTTAACCCAATTCGATAAAAACTGGAAAAAAGGGTAATAATATTCATAACTATTTAATGTGTTCATATAATTCGGGGAATATTATTATTTATTTATTAAAATTTGAAAAATCCAGCTTACTTCATTATGTTGTGTTGAAAAATAATCATTTATGATACAAAATATGAATATTGCTATGTTAAAAATCACTAGTGTTTTTCTTTATTTGTTATATAAACAGCATTAAAATCTTAAAAAAAGTGGGTCTAGCTGACTCTGGATAATCTTAACTTGCTGCACTGTATTGCATGCTCTAAATCCACAAAAAAAAAAAAAAATTGTACATTTCAATTGCTCCTGCAACATAATCTATTAAATATAAGAACAGTTTACAATCCATAAGGTGAAAATAAAAGAAATTGTGGATCACAAAGAAAAAATCATCAAAAATCATGAATATATAGATTCAACGGGAACGTTTAAATAGGTCTCTAGTGTATTTTTATGGGCCAAAAGATAACAGCCATAGGAGAAAAAATACACAGGGGAATATTTAAGAGTAATAGCAGTTTCAATTTTTTCAAAGCTCCGATCCATAAATCACTTTTATACAGAATAGAAAAATGACTGAATTTTTAATGATTATGCCATTTTAATAAAGTTGAGTTTGAATATTCTTTATATTATTTTCGAACCATGTACGTACAGAATTTGAAAAGAAAAATATTATAACCTGTATTTGAAAGTTTCATAATAAAGCATTTTAGAATGTAATAGTGACATATTGTAATATTAGATAAGCCAAATATCTGTTTATCCTTTAAAATGGTTATAGAAATAAAATTATGTGGTTTCTAGTGATAAAATGATTATTAAAAACTCTGTTATTTTTCTTCATCCGAACAATCGACCGAAGCACAAGTAACATATTTTTGGATGTTCCAGTTTTGCTACCATAGCAATTATAGGATGGTTCAATACGAGTGAACTATCCAATCAAGTAACTCTATTTCAGTTACTTGAAAGTTGAAATATGCGAGACATGTTGTATATAGAAATAGAAATTACAGCCATATTGCTATAATTTGTAGCCGGCTCATATACAAGGATGGTAATGGATATAAAGATGGGGAAAACTATGCTAGATTTTAGTGTATCATATTAAGTAATACCAAAGGTATTCATACACAGCATTCATTCAGGTTTAGAGTTAATAGCGAATCCAATACTTGCTGATTTGTTATAAAGCTTTGTTGGCGATACATGGTATCATAGGTCATAGGGTTCAGAAGATTCAAAGCTTTTGGTTATGCAAGTTGTCAGCCTTAAAGAAGTAAAGATTACAATGAAATCTTTGAGGCGGCTCTCTGCCGATTGTTTAGAGGTTGAGCAGGCATTGATCAAAGCGGAAGGAAATATAACAGAATGATTCACGACAGACAGTCTCTCTCCTGTTTAAACAATCTCAAAACTCTGGGTTAGGTAACCTGGAAAATGTAACAAGTGCATCTCACGATCGGTACCAGGTCATTACTGCCCGTTCCAATAAGGGGTCAACTGCTAAGTAGCTGATTTTAGCACTTGCAATCACTACTGGATCTTTGGTATCGCGACCAACTGTAGCTCGAAGATTTAATGATAAAGGTCTTTATGACAATCGTACCCGAGTAGCATTTAATATTGGTTCAATAATGGACCAATATTGTATATCTTGGCATTACATTGGAAATGTTTCCTTGACAATGTTACATTGGAAATGTTACATTGGAAATGTTTCCAGTGTAATCCCAATATTAGGCAAATATTGGAGTTGCATTGTCCAATACAGGTATATTGGAAATATTGGCGTGATTTTGTTTCAACATCGCCCTAATAATAAGCCAATACTGGGCCAATTCCATCAAAATATCCACTTTTTACTTTCCCTGCAATACATGGTAATGTATAGGGAAAGTATTAGAATCATGCCGAAAATCGCAACTCGAGTTTTCGGCGGATCTACACGTTTCAAGACCTCTAGAATACGAAAAAACCATTTTTAGCGTGACGTCTGTCTGTGTGTCTGTTTGTCTGTATGTGCAGATTTTGTATCCACTCTAACTAAAAAACTAATTGACCGAATTTCACAAAATTTGGTAGGTAAGTCACTTGTGAGTGAGTCTGGTGCTGATTAATTTTGGGTATGATTTGGAATAAAAGAATCCGCCTTTTCTTACGAAATGGCCCGCAAAAGCTTGTATCCACTCTAACTGAAAAACTACTAGACCGAATTTCACAAAACTCGGTAGAAGAATCACTTGTGGGCTACCCTGGTGCTGATTAGATTTTGGTACGATTCGAAAAAAAATAACCTGCCTTTTTTTGCAAAATGACCCGCAAAAATCGTCAAAATCTAAACTAAAGAACTAGGTATACTCAAATATATCCATGAAATGCTCGTTTGATACGTAATTTTTAACGACGAAAATAATAAGACCAACCCCATTACACTAGGACTAGCCGTTTTCGAGATATTTTAGTTTTCCGCCTTTGAAAATAAGTCGACCTTTGCAAATAAGTCCGGTTACCGAATGAGAACGAAAATTGAATTAAAAGTGAAATAAATTTAATTAAAATATAGAGAACGTTAATATAAATCTGCAGGGAAAGTCATGTGCTGCCCACAACAGATTTTTCATATTGGTCCAATATTGGAGCTAATAAAAATCCGGTATTGGGCCAATATTAGATTGTTACCAAGGTATGTATTTTTGTGACCTCACAACAAAAGAGGTCTCGCCTGAATTGATGCTGAAAACATCACAGCTAGCGCCAACAACAGTGGGCCGTTGTTTTGTTCAGTGTCGAATTAAGTTTTAGTTTAACCTCTGATTTTAAACGCGTTTACATTTGGAGGTGTGGTGCCCATTTAATAATAGAAGTTGAAGTTCATTGAAGTTAACAACATACATTGCGTTGAAGCTTAAACTACCACGTTAATCCACCATATTAATCTTCAGTGCGAGTTCCTGGATTAGAGAACATTAAAATACTACCATAATTAATTGCGCCATTTTGACTTTGAAATAAAATAATTTATTAACAACATAGATTACGTATTACAGTAATTTCGACAATTATTCATATTTCTTGCGGAAGATAGAGCAAATGAGAGACCAGTTAACTAAAAATGCCTAAAATGCATTGATGACCTCCAACAATTATTGATAGGAACACATACCTTCAAATCTGTCTTTGGACTCTGTCATCAGTTCGTGCTTAATGCCGATCGTATTGTACTGCCACTGCTTAATGTCGATCATATTGTACTGGCACTAACGCGTGGTATGGTACTCGTACTCGTCGATCATATCGTACTGCCGTCTAAGTGTTAATCTCGAACACTTCTGGACCAACTGTATATTAGGACACGGTCGTTCTTCATTGCCTTCATTCTTACGTACCAGTCGTCATGAATTATCGTGTCGTCGTGAATTATCGTATCTGTTGTCGTTTAGAAATCGTTGTATATTCTCTAGAACATTTTTGCTTGCTGCCACTTTTATCTGCGGTCTCTAACGCCCCTTACACTACGATTGACCGACCTTAGGACAATGCGACCAGGCATCTAGAACATTATTTAACATATTTAACCAATGGTTAAAGTTTTCACCAAAAAGTTTACTGTTCCATCGTCGTGGATTCAGCCAATGAGTTATGGCTGACGTATCTAGACTTCAGTAAAAAATCGGTGGCAACAAGCAGAAGGATGATGAGAATAGAGTTTAGAAAAGATATAGACGATTTGCATTAAGTTCAACACCTAGGCATGCAGCCCGGCCGTCCAAATGGTTGCTCATGTCCTCTAGATGAGTCGGACGGCCTGGGTCTTCAACACCTAGGCATGCAGCACGTGCCACAGACTAGCTGCTAGAGATAGCAGTCAGACTAGAGTCTGTATACACATAAAGTCTTTGTATCAGTAGTAGTGGCTTCATAAAATTGAGGCAATGATCGCCGGAAAGGCAGTCGTGAACGGATATAGTTCAAAATATGCAAAATAGTGAGTTTGTGTTGTGCAATGCCAAAAGGCAACAATAAAAATCCAACATTCAGTTCAGCGTCTAAAGACAATATCAAGTCTATGTACCTATCAACTATTATAAAAGGTCATAATCCTGTTTCAATATGGTATACCTGGTCTCACATACTCAATCACCTACTTAAATATATAAGTATATTTATCGCAATGTAATTATATTTATAATGTTCTTAATAAGTTATGCTTATTTAAAACATTCAATGAAGTCCATTATGTAGTAGTATGTAAATATATTTTATTCCAGGAACTCACACATAAGAAATTATGGTGGGTGGCACAATGGCAAAGTATACGGCTTACGATAACGACCATGTTGATTCCGAGTAATTGAATAATTATAGACTCCAACATACAGTTTATTTTTTAAATGTCCACCACACCAAGTACATTTGGTTGAGGCATTTCTCGAAAGCGAAGGAATTCATTGAAAAAACTAGCCAAATCACTTGATTAGAACAGAATTGAAAAGTTCTGGGACAATCTTGGAAGAACTGCTGCACGACATCCTCCTCTTAGAAGATCGGAGTAGTCTGAAGATCGCAATACCATTTTGTAGACGTGAAAATTACTATCTCACTCTCTAACTAACTACCTTATGAAAAGCATGAAATCAAGTTATAATATGTGTATATGCGAGTTAGGAGCGATCACATTTCATATTAATGCTAAAAGTCTGCATGTGTTTCCATGTTATTCAATTTTTCTGAAATTTCCTTGTTAGAAATTATTTCTATTTTAAATGTTTCATAACTTATTTTGTATCGTAAGCACACATATTTTATTTTTTTAATTTATATTTATATGTTATGATGCTATGTGTCATCCTACCAAAATTCATTCAATTAAATTGAGCAGTTGTTGAGAAAGCAGTACTATTTTGCGTGGAGAGATAATTTAGGACACCAGTATAATTGACATCAATAATGACTACTGCAAGAGACATGCAGCTATGGTTTTCGTTTCCTGAAGAATAATTCGGGATGGACTGTCATCATTTTTATCCACGACTCTTCATATATTTTGTAATTTTGTTGTTTGAGATGCCAGACATAAATGTTTTATACAAATTAAGAAAAGGTTTATGATAATTATCTCATTATATCTTCTTTAGAATTTTTGAAGCGAATTATTCTTTTCTTCTTTAAATTTGAATTGCAGGTGGTACACTTGGTGATAGACTTTCGAAAATGTAATGTGATAAAACTTTATCGGCTATACGGTTACAAAAAGTAATATCACAGCGATAAAATAAAATAATAAAAATGTAGGTGTATTGATTCTATACATTTGTAATTTTTGAATCTATAGCGTAACTTGCATTGACCACATCAATACGTTATCTATTTCATTTCTTACTATAAAATGTACTCGCAGTTGGCCGGAATGAATTTCATTCATTTGTTCCATTTTACTTTCCCTGCAATACATGGTAATGTATAGGGAAAGCATTGCAATCATGCCGAAAATCGCAACTCGAGTTTTCGACGGATCTACATGTTTCGAGACCTCTAGAATACGAAAAAACTATTTTTAGCGTGACGTCTGTGTGTGTGTCTGTGTGTCAGTGTGTCTGTGTGTCTGTCTGTCTGTGCAGATTTTGTATCCACTCTAACTAAAAAACTAATGTACCAAATTTCATAAAATTTGGTAGGTAAGTCACGTGTAGGCGAATCTGATGCTGATTAGTTTTGGGTACGATTCGGGATAAAAGAACTCGCCTTTTTTTGGCAAAATGGCCCACAAAAGCTTGTATTCACTCTAGCTGAAAAACCAATGGACCAAATTTCACAAAATTCGGTAGATAAGTCACTTGTCGGTCACCCTGGTGCTGATTAGATTTTGGTATGATTCGAAAAAAACTAACCTGCCTTTTTTTGCAAAATGGCCCGCAAAAATCGCAAAAATCTGAAATAAAAAAGTACATATGCTCAAATATATCCATTAAATGCATGTTTAATACGTAATTTTTAACAAAAAAAACAATAAGACCAACCCCATTACACTAGGAGTAGCCGTTCTCGAGATATTTTAGTTTATCCGTATTTTCTCTACGCCACCTTTGAAATAAGTCCAGTTACTAAATGAGAACGAAAATTGAATTAAAAGTGAATTACCACTGCCCACATCAGATTTTTTGAAAAGGCGTTGTCAAGCGACGTAAAAGATTCACGATATCCAATATAACGAGCTTATTAATAGTACGAAATTCGTTCAAAACGTTTTTGATAGAAAATTCTTTGATAGTTTTGATGGTGTTAAGATAGAAATTTTGCGGTAATATTTTCGATCACTGCTCAATCAATTTGTGCGAAAATCATCTATAATGACGCTTCACCATTAATAACTAAAAACTAATTTGAGTTTTTAAAATATCTCGATGAAGCTTTCCCTCTTATGAGTCGGCGAACTTCTGTACCGTACACCACTTATTTTTACCGTTTACGATATAGATTATTCTAATAAATAACTTTTATATTTCCTTCCTATTTGAGATAAGTACATATGCAGAATAAAATTAAAATGATAGTCGTAGGTTTCCTTTTATAAATAATATATATCGGCTTTTAAAGCTAGATCGTATTGATTTCAATTCTTGTTCGTATTTCTGATATCTAAGACATAGATATTGAACTAAGAAATCACTCTGAAATAAATATATCAATTTTCTCAAGAAGATGCATTTGAGACTATGTTATTTATTGATAAAAATTCTCTCCGAATTGGCAGATAGCGATTTTGTGACATGTCATTATATGAGATCTAGGGAAAATCAGTTAAACTGGAAAAGCTTATATAGAGTTTTTATCCATGCACACACACACACACACACACATATCTCCCTCGCTCTCTCTCTATACATGTATATATGTATATATATATATATATGTGTGTGTGTGTGTGTGTTTGTGTGCGTGTGTGACACTGCAGTAGCTTAAATTACATATTTCTTACATACACAGCTCACTGAAAATCAATAGAATATTTGTTATAACAGATTGTAGTATTTATATGAAATTTCATATAATTTGTTTGATTATTTCCAGACATATCGTGCTCCTTGAGGGAAGTAAAATTCCTGATAATTCGAGAATAACTCATGATATCCATTAAATAATTGTGTTCACATATTTATGGGTTATAATATTTACATATAAAATGGTTATTTCTTTTTATCTTAACATTATTAGGTTTTATAATCTTTTATCAAATGTTGTAGGATTATCGACTAAAAAATGCTTGAAAAATTGAAGAACTTTCCTTCGTCCGAGTAAATATAAAATAAAAAATAAATCAAAAATAATTTTTATATTTTATAATTGAAATAATCTTGCCAAATTGCATGCGGTATGCACCATATTTTCTAGAAATATAAAGCTCTATATTAAAAATCAAAATTTTTAATATGTCGAGAACAACTAACTCAGAACTTCCAGTTCGCCACATCCTTTTCATAATTTTTTTTACTCCAGCCATCCAATTCACCTAAAGTGTCTAGAGTAGTTGCAAAGAATTACCGGATATCGTCTTCGTATGAATTTTTCACAGCAGCGGGACTAGTCACTAAAGGCGATTTAACACCATTCTTTACCCCGGGATCACACCAATCTAATCACTGACAAAAGTAAAGCTAATGGTAAGAAATGCAATCTATGGGAACAATATACAACTCAATTTACAAAATATTATTAGACATAGTTTGAAGGGTAAGAGTTTGATGACAGGCATAACAGTTCGGCTGTTGGTTGATAAAGTGATTATCTATGATTTACGAGATTTTTCACAGCTTGTCAAGGAATTAAATGATCCCATTTGTCACTGACAATGCTCTAATTCCGGCTTTACGGGTATGGGTACCTTCTCCCTTCACGACTTCTGTATGCATTGTTGAATCGCAATGTTATTTTGCCTGACACATGCTCATTGAGTCGAGTTAATGAGCATTTGTCGACCTTCATGAAAGCCAATTATCCGTCCCCTCTTAAAGTTGCTTAGCTGGTTTTATTGCCTTAGAATGAGTTCTAGGTATTATGAAATAGTTCACCAGAGATAAGTTTTATTTGAAATGCACTTTCAATAGGGTGTGTTTAATATAAATGCATGACATTTCTAAGCCTTAATTCTTCAGGTTTTGCTGTATATCAAGTAACTCTTCTGCGGGATTTCACCGGAGCTATGATGATATATTTAAGGTTTGGTAACATATTCAAATCTTCAGACAAATAAAACAAGTCTTTCTATGTGTTGTAATTTCTGTATTTTTTTACTTAAGTCAATTGTTAGAGTAGGTTAGAGCAACAGTTAGGAAAAGTTCATTGAAATCACAAATTTTCTAGAAAATTTTTGTTTTTAGATTGCTTTCTAGATGGCTATTTTCAAAAATCGACTATTGTCAATGAAAATGAAGAAAATGGACTACGTATATGAAACACTTTTAATACTGAATCTGCATTTTATAATATTCAAATAATTTTAAAATGTAAAGGTGTAAATTATGTTTTGTTATTCCTGAGTTCTTTTAGGCACATTATTTTAATTTGCACTATACACCAGTCATTTTTAGAAGTATTTTTAATAAAAATTAAAAGGGGGGAGTGCTTTTATGTTACATTACATACGTGTTAGAAGTTCTATTGTGATAACTTAAAAAATATACCCGCCGTTGCCCGAGATTTAATGCAGGGTTCAATTAATTGCATACATTGATTTTTAACACTTTTCACAGTTAATAAGTGCTTATAACTTTGTGAATTCTGTCTGTCTATCTATCTGTCTGTCGGTTTGCACAGTAACTGCTGTAAAGTTGGCTTTATCAAAATGGATTTTAGTATGTTGTTGAGACAGTTTGTGGTACATATTTGAAAGGTACATATTTATATAATAATATCACCCAATTAATTTTGGATTTTACCCGGGTTGAAAAATTGAAGCCCTGTGGGCCATCGTTTTTCAAACATTTTTTAAGCAGAGTTAAAATTCCTAAATTGCTTCGAAAATTAAAAAAAATATTTAACTTATCAAGTAAAGTGCGTAAAAAATTCATGAAAATACGTTCAGTAGTTTTTTAAATAAAAATTGAAATTATAATTACACCCATATTATATGAAGAGATCACGTGACTCATTGCAAAATAAGCGATTACATTCATTCTTTTTCTTTTGCTGTGTGAAAATCGTGATTTTTAAGGAATGTTTATATTTATATTTAACGTTGCATTCGTCCTAAAACCGCTTTATTTTTGCATATTATCTGTGTATCTAAATTCTGTGCCTACGCAATTACAATATTTTTTATTTCAGATGATCATTAAACTTTAATTATTTCTACAACGTAGCCTAATTTTAATGAATGCAGAATGTAAACAAATCAAGAGATTGAAAGATGAGTTGTATAAGAATTGCTGAATTTTTTAACGCAAAATTATTTAGCTCTAGAGTCTGGAATATAAGTGATACGAATGAAATATTCATTGATTTTCCGAGAAGCAAGCGATTTTAAACCATTGAAGTTTCAAGTTTTCAAGTTTAATAAATTATTGTAGTACTGTTGTAATTAAAAAATATGAGTGCTGAATGTATCGCATTTAGGGATGTTTAAATAAAATTTCATTTCAGTTTGAAAGGGTTTCATAATCAATGCTTTATGAATGAATAATCTTTCTTATTTTTTATAGCGTAGTCGTGCTCTGCTGGTAATAAATACCATATTAAAACAATCAATGATACATTTTGATACGAAGATCGATAAATAAAATCAACTTCGCTAGATATCTCTTCTTTTTTATTTTGATATCGTTTTCCCCTACGAAGCCAATACAATAAATAATCCAATGTTTCCTATAGCAACAGACAAACTGGAAGATCAATACACACTTCATAGGAACAGTCAAAACGGTGAAAGAAGATCTCTGTCCATATCGAAGATCTACATGTTTGTTGTTTTGGCTGGACATTAACAAAAAATAAAGAAATATCAATTCAAAAATGGCCGAGGAAGTCTGCCAAGTATGTTCTGGGGATATGTAGAAGGACATGTTTTGCTCTAAAATCTGTCTCCAAGTCTCTGAACTGAAACAGCATATTTTTACCATTTTGTAAACATTTATCACGGATATGAGAAAGCTTGTTTAGCTAAAATTTGCATATCATCTTGACATTATACACTAGTAAATCAAGCGTATGATATAGAACACTAGTAAATCAGACGTATGATATAGAACACTAGTAAAACAAACTTGGACATCTTTCCTTTAAATGCATGTATTATCATTCTGTGTTTAAGTTTCATAAATACAATATCTTGATAGTGGGTGATTCTTTCTGAACACCTTGTATTATAAGTTGAAAATTATTCAATTTCTTTCATTTGGAACGATCGCCTTCCAGTCTCCTCATATTACGTCCCTCATCTCTAATAGATTATGTCACCATTAAAGAATGTTTGACATTTCCTGCTCTATTTAGTTAACACTAAATTAATTTTATCTTATGTCTAATACCAAGATATATATATTTTAAAATACTATTTTAAATTAGATATACGAACCTATCCTTATATTTGAATCGCGTCTCTTTACATGGCAGAGCAATTTCTGTAAAAAATGTTCTCAAACACAAAACGAAATAAATCTTGGACCCCATCCAAAAGCATCTTCATCGATGAACATAATTTCCAAACTAGGATATTGGTTTTGCATCGTGCAGGCAAGCAAAGGAGTCGCTCTAGCATTGATATGAAATTTATTGAAAGTGCCTCCCATAGAAAATGCGTCCGCAACAAAAAATTTCAATTTTCTTAAAAGGTAATAACTTTGGAACTAGGCCTGTTATTGATCGTGTATCTTTGTAAAGTACAACTCTGAATAATTTTATTTTAAAATCTGATGTGTGAACTGATTTGAAAATATATCAATATTTTTTTCTAGACGAAGTTCATACTATATATAAAAAGGAAGTATTGCGTTTG
The DNA here is from genome assembly GCA_951213105.1 of Amaurobius ferox. Classification (NCBI taxonomy): domain Eukaryota; kingdom Metazoa; phylum Arthropoda; class Arachnida; order Araneae; family Amaurobiidae; genus Amaurobius; species Amaurobius ferox. Next base: position 120,136,070 of record OX578136.1, read on the forward strand.
GGTTAAAAATTTGACTGCCGAATTTTGGTGAATTTACATGTTATGGGTATCCACGAATCTGAATTGAGGATTGTTTAAGATAGTTCTTATGGCTATATAATGTGTTTGTATACGTGTATGTAGAGTAACTGTTTAAATTATGCGGGGCCCCATATTCGCCCATAGACCGGATTCGCCCGTATTGTGCACTCGTCAGTCTGGAATAGACGATGTCTTTAATGACAATAAGAAAGATGTGACAAGCCACACTTTTGGGAATTGAAAATTCCAGTCTTACTCCATAGCCGGCAACACATTTTACTACAGACATCAAATAGCTGCAAAGGCCAAGTACAAAATCACAGAACTCGCCTGTTTGGGGCATTTTCTAATATTTAAATGTCACCTTCAGTGCAGATAACGGCGTCCATATAGCCGTATCGAGCTTATCATGCAGTCATTAGCATAAAATAGCAGAAATCTTCAAAGGCCAAGCAACTCATTAAAAGCCATCATTTCTCAAATTTCTAAGGGAACTTACAATTTCAATCCTATCTCATATCCGACATTACATTTTAATACAATTTGGCTCAGGCTACAACTAGCTGTAAAGACCAAGTTCATAATCGCAGAATTCCCCATTTTAGGGACATTCCCAAATATTCAGAAGACACCTCCATTCCAGATAATAGTGTCCCTGAACCGGTTGCGCCCTTGCTACATGCTTCTTTGCATGAAATAACAGATATCTTCAAATGCAGCAATAAACTAATTAAAAATTAAAATTTTGCAAACTGTGAACTTCTATGGGAAATTACAATTTCAAAGCTATTATGTAGTCGACATAAAATTTTAATACAATTTAGCTGGGGCTACCGGTAGCTGCAAAGGCCAAGTTCATGATCACAGATCCGATTGTAGGGACCGTCCTCAAATGTTTGGAAGATACTCACAGTGCTGATAACATCATCCATGAACCAGATTAGCGCTTATTATTATCATCAGCATGGAGTAGCAGATATCTTCTATGACAGCAAGAAATAATTTGTTTTCACTTTATCTCTAATATATAAATATGTCTATCTGTAGCACTCATGATGTATTGGACACATTGCATTTTTACTTTCCTTATATACATAATGTATAAGAAAAGTTTTGTGACGGGGTCGAAAATTCGAATTCGAGTTTTCGACGGGAGAGCACGTTTCAAGCGTCCCTGATCACGAATCAAACATTTTTCAGGTGATTTCTGTGTATGTGTGTGTATGTGTGTGTGTGAAAGTAAGCGTATGTGTGTGTGTGTGTGTGTGTGTGTCTGTGGAAACGATAACTGGCGAACAAATGGACCGATTCGTACAAAATTTGGTACAAAAATCACAATCCGCAAATACTGGAAGCCTATTGTTTTCAAACGTAATAGAATGTCCAGAACCTCCCCAAATTGTCGAGTGAAATTTTGAAAAAAATCATCAAAAAATCAAAACCTTAAATAAAGTTACGCAAGTAGACATTTCTAATGTAATTTTTCCTTAGAAAACGATTGACATAAATTTTGGAACGTTAGCATGAACCATTCTCGAGATATTGAACATTTTAAAAATAAATTTATCAAAAAATCCCATGAATTAAAAAAAATATATTAACTGTTGAGAAACATGTTCACCTGTAAATCATGTAATATCCTGCGATAAATTGGGTGATATCATTCTCGTGGATCTAGCTCGTTCCATTCGTGAGAAAAGATACTTTGAGTAATACTTTTGTATTTGAACGCCAATAGTCATGTATCTGTTATGAAATAACTTATTTCTCTTTCCATAACGCTTGTCGAGATTTTGGCGCCGAATTTGGCGGAATGTTGCCAATTTGGCGACTTTTCTTAATGTTGCCAGATTTACTGAAATCTCGTCAAATTGACAAAATGACACTAAATCAGTGAAAATGACGACTTATTGACAAAAATTCAATTTCTTGGAAAGAGTATAAATAGCTACTATAAGAAAACCGTAATTTTCACTGTAAAAATAGTAAATTCATTTCATTATATGCGGAACGTCATGTGTTGCCCACATCAGATTTTTTAAACAGCAATCCTGTAATTTTGTAATTTTTAATATTTATAACAAAAAACAATTTTATTTTCACTGAAATAACTCAAGACATACTAATAACCAGACACATGAACATTTCCTGAGACATTTTTTGGGATGTTAACATGGTTATATTGATTAGAACATAATTTAATTATGATTTTCTGATGCATTTTAAATTAGAATCCCATCTTTGCAGTCCAAAGTTTCTCATTAAACGCATATTCGATTAATGATTGGGGCGATATCTCGTAAACAGCTTTAAATTCCATCATACTTCGCTTACACTAACTTAAAAATCATTGATGGATTTTTAAGCATTAATTAGATTTCAATGATGCATAATAAAATTTTAACTCGATGGTGTTAAGTCAGGGGGAATACTTCATTATATGATTAATATGCTGGTGCGTGTTTATTTAAATTTTAATACTTTGTAGATATTGTAAATTATAAAAATAAAATTGTTATAATGAACTGGTATTTAGGTCTGTCAACGGTCTTAAATTATGTTGCAAGTTTTCTGTAACAGGTCTTATTTTTTTTTCTGTGGTAGGTCTTATTTTTTTTTCTGTGGTAGGTCTTATTTTGTTTTCGATTATAACTACATAGAGTGTCCTCACTGGGAGTTACTTTTGAAAATCAGAGCGAGAAAACACCCGTACAGGCAGCCTTCCATATAACGTGAATCTGAGTTTCCAATTACTGAAATTCGGAAATGGGTTGCCAGAATTTGCTATTTATCAATAATACATTTGGCAAATTTTCAAACGTTCGAGAAATACATTGAAACAACTAATATTCTACGATATATGAGAGATTTCCAGATATTTGTGTTGTTTCTTCCAATCCCCTTGGTGTAGGAAAGCCTACCCCAAGTCCAAAAAACCCTGTCGCAAAAGAGAATCACAACAAATTCTTGCTCAACCGACAGCCGTCTCCAGGAGACGCCCATACATTCTAGGAGGTGAGCAGGAGAAGTAGGAAGGGAACAAGGACAAGTAGAAAAATATTTCTCCTCTTCTACGAATTTCATACTACGAAGGTGTTAACTTCTGAGTTGTGCCATGGCCATTTGGAGGAATCTTAAAATTCCTACACTACAGAGAAAGGTCAGGCCTCTTTGCGGCGTACCAGTGGTGAACAGGGGGAATACGTCAAGACGAATATATTACTTTCCTTATATACGTAATGTATAAGGAAAGTATTGTGACGGGGTCAAGAATTCGAATTCGAGTTTTCGACGGGAGAGCACGTTTCAAGCGTCCCTGATCACGAATCAAACATTTTTGAAGTGATGTTTGTGTGTGTGTGTGTGTGAAAGTATGTGTGTGTGTGTGTGAAAGTGTGTGTGTGTGTCAGAGAGTCTGTGGAGACGATAACTGACTAACGAATGGACCGATTCGAACCAAATTTGGAACAAAAATCACAATCCGTAAACACTGGAAGCCTGTTGTTTTGATACGCAATCGAATGTTCAGAACCCCCCTAAATTTTCGAATGAAATTTTGAGAAAATCGTCAATAAATCAAAACCACTAATAAAGTTACGCAAATAGACATTCCTTATGTAATTTTTCATTAGAAAACGATTGATATAAATTTTAGAACGCTAACACGAACCGTTCTCGAGATATTGTACATTTTTCAAAAAAATTATCAAAAAGTCATATAAAATAAAAAAAAATATTTCCTATAGAGAAACATATATAATATATGCAATCGAATTTCGTTTTTATATGCAATCGAATGTTCAGAACCTCCCTAAATTTTCAAGGGAAATTTTAAAAAATTCGTCAAAAAATCAAAACCACTAATAAAGTTTCGCAAATAGATAATTTTTATGTCATTTTTTATTAGAAAATGATTGACATAAACTTTAAAATGCTAACATGAACCGGTCTCAAGATATTGTACATTTCCCAAAAAAATTATCAAAAAGCCATATAGAATAAAAAAAAATATTTCCTTTGGAGAAACATGTTCACTTTTCATATGTAATACATGCGATAAATTTGGTGACATCATTTTGTGGAACTAGCTCGTTCCATTCATGAAAAAAGATACTTTGAATAATACTTTTGTATTTGAATGCCAATAATCATTAATCATTTATCTGCTCTAAGAATAACTTATTTCTCCGTCCATAACGCTTAGTGATATTTTGGCGACGAATTTGGCGGAATGTCGCCAACTTGGCGGCATTTTTAATTGTTGCCAAATTTACAAACATCTCGCCAAATGGATAAAACTGACGCCAGATCAATGAAAGTGACAACTAATTGAAGGAAATCCAATATCTTGGATAGAATATAAGTATCTACTGTAAGAATAACATTTTTTAACTGTAAAAGTAGTAAATTCATTGCATTATATAAGGAAAGTCATGTGTTGCTCACATCAGATTTTTTTCATTATATTTTTGATATTTTTAGCTTCCGACGTTTACCATTCCTTTGACGCACGTGCTTAGATTGTATGTATCATTTTTATAAACTGCTAATTTAATTCCCATGTTTTATTGCATATATCACCTCTTAACGTGAAGATCAGATCAATTTTAATTCTCTGGTAGCATTGTTTTGCTTTTGTTAGATATAATAATTCAAATTCTTTTTGACGAATATCATTAACCTCTTTAATGTTATAGAACTAGTGTACGCCATAATTTTCATGTTCTATATGTTGGCTTCCTTATCTATCTATATATATACATATATTGTATATATATATACTAATATATATATATATATATATATATATATAATATGAAAATGCCAAAATGCCGTGAAATATAATAATAAATTATATATATATATAATATATATATATATATATATATATATATATATATATATCATATAAAAGCCAGTAAACAAATTCAAATAGAATTCCTATGCATATCCACAAAAATCAAAGGCACTACTCAGGAAAAGGCGCCAGGTTATATACAAATAAAGGGCATCCCCATGGGGGGGGGGTTGTTCTTCCATATTGGCTGATATATATCTTAGTTTTTATGAAAGAAGATCACATATAAACAACGAAATCATCTACCTACGTTATGTGGATGACGTAATTATTGGATATGAGAATGAAAACTACACAATGAACTTTGATTTTTATCCACCAAACCTAATCTTGAAGGAAAACCCTCTTAGAAATAACAACGAGGTCGAATTTTTGGATTTGAATATCAACTATTGTCAAATCCCTCTCATATTCACCATCTATGATAAAAGAAAACAATTTAAACTACTCATTATTGGAATTATACATTGGAACTCCAACATACATTTGAATGTGTTTCGCAATGTATTCTTGGGAGGTTTAATCAGAATAAAAAGAACTATCAAAGAGGAACATTTACGTATCAATTTTGATCAAGAATTTTTAAAACAAGCATTTTTTAATAAATATCCAATTTCCTTTATGCGTAAAAATATTGATAATTTATACAGAACCAATTTTGCATATGGTGTAAGACTTAAGTCTTTTTTGAGTTCAATTAGAGACAAAATCATCGAACCCTCCATATGACAGGACCGCACTGTGATCACAGGACCGCAGCTGGCACTACATTTCATTTGAGTCGGCAATTCAGTTGGCTTTATTTGAGGTGATATGACTCTCGTGCACTTCTCTATCCAGGTCTCGTGATGATTTCAAAGTCACTCCGGAGGTTGGCTTGGGCCAGGGCTGGCGACCAGGAGTGAAAATGCCGCGGCGTTTTTGACGAGCTCGTTGAACTGGGGAGTAAGGTCACAACCCCTTACCGCCATAATGTAAGCTTTTTGCCGAGCCTTCCTTCCATTTTTTCACTTTGTATATTTCAATTTTTCTATATATATAGTGTTTGGTACCCTCACGCTGCCTTGCGCAAAAGTTACTAAAACATTTTTATTTCCGATTTTTCAATTTCTATATATTTATATTTTATATATATATTAGTTTCTGATTTTCTTAAGACGTTACTTTTGTAGTACGTAACTTACATTTTGCTATTTTAAAAGAAATGTGTGAAAACTAAAATATTTTAATACAAAACCATTATAAGGCCTGTGGTCGTCAAAGACACATAAACATAGACACATGAGAAACACATGAACATAGACAAAAACGTGCTGGGTGGCTTTCAAAGGGCTTTAAAAAGCCAATTTGTTTGGTATATTAATTTGATTTGGTATATTAATTAATGGAGTGCCTGCGTGGAAGTTTTAATTGCGAATGGTATGATCTATAGAAACAACTAGATAATGTTCAGTTCGTAACAATACAATAAATGAAATAGACTGACCATATAATCCGAATCACCGATGGAAGAAGCACAGAGGAAAAAGGAAGCACAAAGAAGCCACCTAGATGTGCCAAAATTAATATGGAGTGACAGAATCGATAAGGACTTTAATGTTCTGAACTCTAGATATTCTAGAGCTCTTGCTGGATCAAGAACAGATGGAACAGATTTATTGAGCTAAAGTGAGCGCAGACTGGACTGTAAAGTAAGTGAGAAACAAGAATAATAAGAAATAACAGTTCTTTTATATTTAATATTGTATAAAAGGATTGAACTACAACTCATTTTTAATTTCTTTACAGTCATATTACATATAATAGGAAATTGTTTTTATAAGATCGAAAACTCAACTAGAAATTCATCATACTAAATATATGAGTTTAGTGAATCCCGATTTACGAATCAAGCATTTCCTTTATGGAAAGCATTTAAGCCATTTTTTTCGTTAAGCTGTTGCATGTTTATGAGACAGTGATCACGGAAATTCTCAAGCAAACGGAGCAAGTTAAATAAATGGAGTACTACTATATTAAATAGTCAACGCAAGGCACCAAATAATTTTCAGTTATAATGCGTCGTTGTTATGAAATTTCTCGTTTCCCGTTATCTAATAAAAATCATAAAACATGTTTGCCAACATTAAATGATAAAACCCTTTGTAAGCGCATGTAAACCTAAATAAATAGACACATTTATTTGAGAGTTATGACTAAACTTTCTCCGATATATTAGACATTTTTGTTTTCTAGGATGAACGCGATGTTTCTAGTAAAAAATTCAAGTTATTTGCCTGAAATTGGTAAGTTAATTTTAGTATTTATAACAACAAAATCTTATTGCTACGGCACGATCAAATTGAGACAGAAATTCAATTTCAGTTATATTTTTCTAGTATTAGTATTTTCTTCAATAAGTAGAGGAAATCGCACCTAATTATTGAACCTTTAAACGTGTCATTTATTTCCCTTCGCGTGCACCACAGTGGGGAGTTTTTTTCTCACATACCCTTTTCTCCATTGATTGTGCGTTGAATAAGAAGGTGCTGAAATAAGAAATTTTGCTGTATAATAATAGAAAAGTAAAAAAACATGTATAATAACAGATAAGTAAATTAAAAATTATACAATTACAATTTTTAATAGTAACTTTTGGTGTGATAAATTTTAAAGCATGGAACATAACAAAGAGCAACTTCACAGTCTGGACATCATGTCCAGGTTTTTTTCCTAAGCTTCTGCTTGTCAGTTTTATTGGATGTATAACATACAACAAATCGCCTAGTTGGCCCTTTTTTCAGGGTATGAGATAACTTACGCTTTGTTGAAATAAGATTGATAGCATTTGATGCCGCCATTGCTTTGTGGAATCTCAACAAACCTGCTTTTATTTTACACCCGTTTACGAAATACTGCCTCTGATAAAATTTAGTTTGTAGGACTACTAATGCCATCTAGTGTAAAAGATTGTAAACACAGTTAGTATTTCATAAAAAAATCAAATGGTGTGTTATTTCGTCAGACACACAGGAGTCTCGGCTTTAAAAGTGCATGTCGAGTCTACCTCGTCAAACCCGCTTAGCGGTAGTGCAATGCATGATGAGTTGAACTCGTCAACAACGCTTAAAAGGTTAATAATATAGTGTTTTATTCAAATATTTTTTTTTATCTGATATGTATCGCTGGTTAGCTATCGTAGATACCTGCATCAACACCTTGGCTAACAAAATGTGACCTTCTATTTTGTTGAACAGTCTTTGGCCTGTCGAGGTTTACTAGCCTAGCCTTAATGTTATATATACGTCACCAAAAACCATAAATTTATTTTAGAAAAATGGAAAAAAATTAAGAGTATGTTATTTATTGTCTGCGGAATAATGGGGAACATTCTGAAATAAGTTCTCACGTTTTAAAGAAAAGTATTCTAACTAAGTAGTAGTCTCTTAGAAATAGCTGTGGGGTATAACTAAGCAAACTTTTCAAACTGCATATCCCTCCAAAGTAGTATTTTTAGTATCAACTCAGTGTACCAACAACAACTAAGAGTAATCTATTAGGAGGTTGACCCATTCGTGGGGGAAATTAATGTAATTATTAATGACAACTCATTAAAAAATCAAACAAAATATATAAAATATATAAATACAGAATTATTTAGATTTAAGTGTATTTATAAAAATACAAAATAATATAACAATAAAAATACGAAATCAATATTGACAACCAATACTTCAACTGAAAAGCAACAACTGTTCACGATCGTGGACAAAACCCACAGAGTAAACTACTTAGTGCTTCGTTTTTATGAAATGCTAATATGCTTTGCTGTTAGATGTTATGTTATTTAATGCTTGTTTAGAATCACCTGCTTAAGTGCTCAATTGCAGACTTCACAGATTAACCAAATATAATAACTGTGGTGAACAATCCTTAAATTGGGTTACTTTTATTAAATATAACTTTGTGGATTAAATTATTAATCTTAATTAAAGTGGTCTTGAATCGTAACATTTGTACACTGCTATCGTGGTCGAAAAACTCAGTTTTTGCTCGAGTTCCTTAACATAATCATTAAATCAAAACACTACATATTAAAATCCATATTAACTTTTAAAATAAAATAAAAAATATTAATATTATAATAAAAATTACATCAATTTTAACAAACGCTTAGGAAGGAGAAAAGAACCGTGTGAGACCAGGTATTTTGAATCTTATTCCAAAGATTTTGGCCTAATATACATGAAGACTGGCACATAGCTCTGAATTTCGGGTATGAAGCTAAGCATAACTGGAATCTTCCGCGATTCTCTTGCTGACATTTGGAGTCAGACTTCCGCCATTTTCTATGACATTTTCACTACTCAAAATGAATGACCACTACACTGCTTAACAACACTGCTCGAAACATCACCGTCATGCAAAAGCGAATTTGAGAGAAGTACTAAAATAATAATTCATGCCGGTGAATATTAAGTAATTTTGAAGTAAGAAATAAATACATTTTATAAATAATAACATAAAAAAAAAATAGCGATCAGATATCAAATATTTTAACGCCATTAATTCCCGCCATCTTTGAAGGCCACAGACGCTGTTTAAACGAACCGGTGAAATAACTAATGTTAAAAAATGTCCACATATTTTCAGTATATTAAGAGGAGATAGATGTTTTCAACTTTCGAAGAACCGATTTTAAAAGTGTAGATAAAAATACATTATAATTTAGGACTAATTTAAAATAAACTGCAACAAAATCGACCCCAAATTAAGCATGCAGCAAAAAAAATACATCTGTACACATTGTATGCATTTCATCTTTATTCCTTCTTCATTTGTATACATTTTTCCCAATTTAACATTTTCAATTTTTTATCCCAGTTTCTAAATTTTCGGCCTGGTCGCTTGATTAAAAACAGCTATGATGCTATTTGCTTTGAAATTAATACAGATGTAAAATTAATAATAAAACATGCCATACACCTAAAATTTTCAATTTTTGAAAAAAAAAATTAATTGCAGAAACATTTTTTATTAAACATTTATAAATAAATTAGATCTTTCAAAAATATTTTTGTAAAATATTTTTAAAGGTTTTAAGCTAAGTTCATAGATACCTTGAACATTTTCACTTTAATTCAATGTTTCTGGTGATTTTTGTTAAAAAATAAACGTATAATTACATTATTTATTTGTTGACCTCTGATATATCTTCAGAACCACAAATAAAAAAACACAGCTAGTATATAAATTAATAAAACAGTAATTATTAACAACTATTAAGTAACTATTAACAACGTGCAAACGCATAAAAATTTCTATTTGAAAATATAAAAATCATGCTCTTACATTTGAAGTCAAATTAATAAAAAATATCCTCGAAAACTACTATATTCCCCTAAAAATTTTACTAATCCTACATTACATAGCTTTTTCAACATACATAAAATCATATTCCGCAGATTCTCGGATTGTTTACAGGCAGAAAAGATTTTTAATTTCTTAATAATCTAAGATTTAAAAGGAACTTACTTAAAAATGCAACTAGCTATAGATACTCTTTAATTACAGAATTTGTTGAATCCATTGGAAATTCAGTACTTCAAAAGAATCATTGCACATAAGATCTAAGAGACAAACTTAATTAAAATGCAGTGAATACATGCACCAGATGGCACCCTCCTTTGATTTTCCAATACCTCAGCTTATAAAACTATCTTGACAGAGATAAATAAAAGCTACAGGTACTTCTTAATCGGAATAGAAAGTATTTCTTTTCAGAAACAACGTCTAGATTATGTCTAAAAATTGAACGTATGAATTAAATATATATATATATTGCTTCTATGGTGATGTTAATATTACTTGAATTGTTTTTTTTATATATTTTATTTTTTATTTTTGCATAATTCTTATTATTATATATTTCAAATATATATATATATATATATATATATATATATATATATATATATACATGTGTAAGATTGAGTTAGATAACAGAAATTAAACAGAAAGTTAAATTATTTCACTGATGACTTGAAGATCTCTGATTACAGCTACCAGACAAATATCCAAAAAAAAAACTTATAACAATTATTAATTACGCAAATTCTAGAAAAATATCCTAAAGTAATTATAAAATGACAGTCTAGTATCAATTCAAATTCTTTGTTATGAAAGTTTCGCGAAAATTGTAGTTTCAGTCTAATCACCACTTGTTCTTTCCTCACGCATACAGACAGGTACGATTTAGCAATTAGAATATTACAAATAAGAAATAAATTAATCGAAAATTTATAAGTTTGCTGAAAAGGAAAAGTTTTTCGAATTTTGCAAATGTTCTAGAAATTTGACAGTGGATTCATTTATCTAGACCTTCCTCAGCCAGATAGACGTGTACAATTCAGCGATTGGATAGGAAATGTCTATAGTAAAATATATTTAATAACCAGCAGCATACACGTTCTTCGTACGGAGTATTAATATAAAGAAACTTAAAATTCACAGTCATGTGCAAATTCCTATAACGTACTTAATGACATTTTTAATCAAAATAGTATGTTAAAATATTTAATTTAATGCTCCTAAGCAGGAGTTTAAGTATCTCTGTTCTCGCTATATTAAATTATCATAACGGGCAGATCTGAAGTGTAAAACATTCTCCTGGCCCCTTTTGTAGCCAAATTTACAAAAAATATGGAATTAAATCAATATATGCAAAATAAAAGCATTAAGATTGTATGGAACCCGTTTTACTTATAACCGGTATTAGTAGAATACATGTATAGCCGGTATTAGTAGATTACATGTACCGGTATTAGTAGATTACATATAACAGGTATTAGTAGATTACATGTATAAATGAAAAATATCAATAAACCCGTAATATTTAAACCTGAAGGCAGTAATTGTTTCCAATATATGCCAAAATGAAAGTGCTAAAATTATATGGGAAGATATACCCTTACTACTTATTATAATGTCGTAGATTGGAAGATATGTCAGAGTGTTAGTAGAAGATTACTCGTAATACAATATGAGTCTCCAAAATATTTGACGAAATAAAACAGAGGATGTAGTAAATTGAAAATATCAATAATCATTGTAATCTTCACAGTAGAAGGCCGTACTTGATTCCGATATATGCCAATATATGTCAATATATATGCCAATATACCTGCACTACTTATATTCTAGTAGACTAGAAGATATACCCCTGCATTTATAAAAGATTACATGTACAACCTACAATATATGAATTTCAACAATTTTTTCCGCAATAAAACATTGGCATAATAACTTGAAAATATCAATAATCTCTGATTCAGTAATCCCCTAAAATATCAATAATAATAATGTTTAACCTGAATGTTTAACCCTAATGTAACCTGAAGACCATAATTGATATTATCCAGCCAAAAATACAATGGCAATGGAATTTATTTTATATACATATGAGTTGCTAAGCGAAATGATATCATTTGCCTCAAATAAATTGGAGGAGAAATATTGTCTAAATAACGCTATCTCTGTGGATGGTTTGGCGATATTTTCGTCAATTTAGCGGCATTTTAAAAAATAGCCAAATTTATCGCCAAGTGAGACTGTAGAACTGACAGCCCCACTTAGTGACAAATTGACAAAACAAGATAAATACTATCCCCTCACTAAATACAACTCATTTCATTTATTTAGCGCAATTTTATCAATTTCAAGATATTTTTATGGATTTACAGACATTTTCATCAATTTGGTGATATTTTAAAATTTCGCTAAATGTGTTCGCTAAGTAGGGCGGTTGAACTGGCAGACAAATGCAAACGAAACATAATTTCAGTACTCTCTTCTAACAATACAAAATAAATTTCCTTGATTTGCTTCGTTTTTTCTGGCGATATATCTTTCAATTTAGCAACGTTTAAGAAAAGTTGCCAAGTTAGCGATATCCAGCCATATTCGTAGCTCTGAATTTGCAGATTTGAATAAAACATCCTGATTCCGTTTTTATATATATTAATGAAAACACTAATATTGTATTAGAAGATATATCCGTTCTACGCTTTTTCTGTTTCAACAATCGGCTAAATGAATTTACTGGCTACACACAATATATGTTTCTATTAGCGAAACACAATATATAAGCTTGAAAACTTTTTCCAAAATAAATGAAAGTGAAAGTCTCCAATTAATATGATTAAGAGAAAAATTAAACGGTTCATTTATAAGATATATTTTATATCCAAATATTTATTATTCAAATCGAAAAAATAATAATAAACATTAACAAAAGCATTTAATTTAAATTAACATTTTGATTTCTTAATACTTTGCATTGTTTAATAAAAACTTGTGAAAAATAAACCATGGTGATAAATTTTCCATTTGAATTCATGTTTCAAACATTCATGTTTCGTCTATCGCTGATTGTCCCGGAAGCGTCCCCGAGTGGATCGCCTCGGAAGCGTTCCCCGGAAGGAGTCCCCGTGAAACACACACTCTGTTTTGTTAAAAGTAGAGATTGAAAATAAATTAAACGAGAATTTATGATTATCTTGGAAATTAAAAAGTTTATCAAATTTTGCATATGCTCTAACAATGCGACAGTTGATTTCTTTATGTAGTCCTTCGTCCGCTAGACAGATGGGTAAGGTTTAACGATTAGAATACTCCAAATTAAAAGAAATTTAAAGAAAACTGACGATTATCCTGGAAAAAATAATGTTACCCGAATTTCACATATGCGCTAGAAGTTCTACTCTTGAATAATTTATCCATTTAAATTTTTGGTACTTTTACTGGTTTAGCTGTCGTTTCATGTATCCTCCTAGTAAACTGGCTCGATAATGACCAGTTAAAGGAAGTTTATTGGGAAATGCATTGCATAAAAGCGAATTAATTGCTATGTAGGGATGACACATACAGAAGTAAATTAGTATATATGGTCATTGAATTATATAATGCATACAATAATAGATTCCTGTTAAAAAAGAAAACATATGAATGAAGAAATTCGATTTGTCTTTCTGAAGTAATAAAGGAAGAAAAAATGACAAATAAAATGAGAAGCTTCTATTTCTATACTAGAGAAAACAAGAATATACAGGATCTAGTTAAGAAACAACAAAAACTGAAACTTGTATAAACATTAATCTAAGTTTATTCAGTGTCAGTTAAATGCTATATATAAAAACTAAAACTGTATACTCAAGTACATCGTATATGTAGTTTATTATCCTTTACTGACTATTCAAGGATTTATTTTTTTAATATAGATCCACACCCACACACTCAATTACATTCTCATTTTATTAGTTTTGTAACAGTATTGTATTTTTCTCGAGAATATGATGCACTAAAGGTATACCACGAAGATTATTATGCAACTAAAGACTCTGGGGATGGGATATAAATATTTGAATGCGAATAGAATTCATGTTGAATTACAGAATTTTTATTCAATACCACGAAAATTTGTTAATTAGATTGAAATATCCTTCGCTTTATTTTGTAAATTATATATATATATTCAGAATAAGTAACTTTATTTGATGTCATGTACTAAATATATAGATGATGCTAAGTACTTTTAGTTTAATTTAGTTAAATTATTTTCGCCATTTGTAAATACACTATTCTACGGCAATAAATTTTTATAAATTTCAGAGAAGAATGACGAAATAACTGAATTTTCCTCTTTTAAATTTCTAATGTGGTTTTCTCCAACGGAATATCGAAGCTTTGACTTTTGATATTATTCCCATATTATTTTAATACAGGATGTTCAGTTAATGCGTGGATAAACTCAAAGGGCTGTTAGTAGACATCAAGAGGAACATCAATTGAAATAGAACATGATGTCGCAAATCACGTTTAGAGAATGAAAATCGCGAAAATACATAAGAAGTTCTGACGTTTCTCGGAGACGACAAAAAGTACAATAACTACAAACACATTTATTTAACAGCACGTACACAGCTTCTAGTGCACATTACAATGCTGGAGAGGGAACGATTAGAATGATGTGAACTAAATTATTACGGGTGCTGTTGAAATTGGCGGCCGCGGTCGTCATTGCACAGTCTACAGCTATTCCTGGGCGTGCTCGAAGATGCCGGCTGTGATATGCATGTTTTCTGCAGCGACAACGATCTGCGCTGAGATCCTCCGGAATGTCCACAGCCTTCTCATAAACAAGTTATTTAAGGTGAGCCCAGAAAAAGGAGTCCAATGGATTGAGATACTGCAAACGTGGAGGCCATGCAACGGGTCCAGCGCATTCAATCCACCTCTCTGGGTGGGTAACATCGATGTGGTTACGCACCACGCTGGAAAATATGCTGGGGCACCATCATGCATGAGCCACATGTTTCGATTCATTGCGGCCGGCACAATCTGCGGCAATTGCAGGAGGACTTGTTGCAGTAAAACAAGTTACGTTGCGAAATTTAGGCGTTTGGGTATAAGGTAAGGGTTCAAGAGATAATCACCGAGGATGTCTCACCACATGTTGACACTGAATCACTGTTGAAATTTTCACGGGACGCTAGCATGGAGATTTTGCGTCGACTACATGTGTGCATTGTACGCAATGACAATGCCTTTTCGCGCAAAGTGCACAATGCCTT
Organism: Amaurobius ferox; assembly: GCA_951213105.1. Taxonomy (NCBI): domain Eukaryota; kingdom Metazoa; phylum Arthropoda; class Arachnida; order Araneae; family Amaurobiidae; genus Amaurobius; species Amaurobius ferox. The sequence continues at coordinate 120,151,559 of OX578136.1, forward strand.
CTCGCACACAATGACTTCGTGTGCACAATGCCTTCTCTCGCAAAGCCGGCCTCATCAAAAAGTAAAATAGTGTCAGGAAACTGAGGATTAGTATGTATGGTGACGTCATGCATGTAGCTCAGAAACTCTACACGGCGGGGATTGTCGTCTTCAGTTAGGAGTTGTACCCTTTTTATGGGGAAGGGGTACAACTTTTCACTATGTAGAACATTCCTCACCGACGTGTGCCGGACATCGAATTCAGCGGCACCCGCTCTTGTACTTGCCGACGGGGAATCTGCAAACCGCTGCAGTATTTCTTCAGTTTCTTCTGTGCAACGAAATCACCTTCCTTCCATTTGAGGCGTGCGTACATTGCACGGTTTCCCTAGATCACTCCGTGCTGACTTAAAGGTCCCCGTGATCCGTTGTCGTCGATCGATGTTGCCGAAGGTGGTATGGTGCGGGCAACGTCTCCTCGGATATTGTTGTTGGTACATCTTCTGTGCTAACCGCCCATTGCCATATGCTCTACCGTAAATTAGACGCAGATCAGCGTATTTCTCGTTCGTGTTGTCAGCCATTACGATCCACACTGAAACAGACAACTAACTGCTATACGTTCCTAAAACCCCAATGACACTATCTTACGCAATGGCATCACGTGCTTCAACCCCAACAAATGCGTTTCGTGAGGCTGCTTACGTGCAGACATCGTGAGCGAACTCCCTAATGGTGCCATTACACGAGGCAATTTTTATTGCTGAATTCGGCAATTCTGCCCGTCAATCATACTTTAGACCCCGCCTCTTTAACAGTCCCCCTTCTCTCTAATGCCGCCGATTTCATTTCAGAAGGCATTCTTTGGTATGTTTTCCGTATAATTTGAATCTTTTATATCCCAAAGGTGTCCGTAATTTGTTAAAAGTTCAATTATTATTTTTCCATCTCCACAATTCAGCAATTCCTCCCGGCAATGATACTTTAGGCCCCGCCTTTCTACACCCCCCCCCATCTCTCTAATGCCGCCGATTTCATTCCAAGAAGCTTTATTTAGTGGGGGGGTTTCGTATAATTTCGACCATTTATATCCCACAGGTGCCTGTAATTTGATAAAAGTTCTATTATTATTTTTACATCTCTGCCTTTCAGCATTTCCACCCGGTAATGATACTTTAAGTCCCTCCTTCCTAACAGGCCATTCCTGTATGATGTCGCCGATTTCAGGAAGTATTCTTTAGGGTGTTTTTTCGTATAATTTGGATCTTTTATATCCCACAGGTGTCTGTATTTTGGTAGAAGTTCTATTATTGTTTCCACCTGCAGATATAACGTAATTGAGCTGCTTCGATATGCTTGCATTACAGTCGCCATCGCCATCTTGAATGCAAATGAGGAGAGGAAAGGCGGAACGGAGTGACGTACAATTTTATCATCCTCTGATTGGTTCGCCACTCAGAAATTAAGCAATTTTTATTGTCGAGTACTAACGAATTGCGGCTATTCGGCGGCAAGATTTCTTCCCATTGAAATATATGATCTTGCTGAAAAATTGCTGAAAGAAATTGCTCCGTCTAACCATAACGCATTCATCTATCAACTGACTTCTGTCTTGCCCTTCCTCTGAAGTCCGAGCCAGCATACGTCTTTTCGTAATTTTCAGACTAAACTTGGTTTGTGACGTCATGTTTCACTTCAATTTTTGTTCCGCTTGATGACTACTAACAACCCTCTTAGTTTAATGTCCCATCAACCGAATACCCCGTATATTGAAGTGTGTGGAAAATCATTTGTTGAACACATCTGATTTTTTCACAATAAAAAACTTTTAATAGGTGGCTTTTGAACTATGGATCTTCAAATAAAGGTCTCTATGCAAATACTTTTCAAAATATAAGGATGTTAGATTTGAACTTTTCAAATAGTTTTTCATTTAATTTGCAATTATTGAGTGTTGACCAAAAAGTCATGGGATTATTATTTTCCTAACGTTCTTTTTTCTTACTTTCTAAATATACATGTTAAAATGTATAGGAAAAGCATTGTGATTGGGTTAAAAATTGGAATTCAAGTTTTTGATGGAAGAACACGTTTAAAGCATCCATGAACTCGAATCGATAGTTTTTAAGGGGATGTCTGTATATGTGTGTCTGTGTGTTCATGAGTCTATGGAGACAGTATCTAACGAACGAATGGGGCATTTCGAACGAAATTTGGTACAGCATCTCTGAATACATACTGGAAGTCTATTTTTTTCCAACGAAATCAAAGGTTTGGATGACTTCCCAAATTTTTGAATGACATTTTGAACAAAATCATCAAAAAATCAGGATCAATAATAATATACGTAAGTAATAATTTCTTTTGCTAGTTTTATGAGAAAGCTATCGACACAAATTTGCGAATGTTGGCGTAAACAGTTCTTCTCCAGATATTGCACCTTTATCACATAAATGAATAAAAAAATTAACATAGAAATAAAAGAGTATTAAATACTGCAAAATATGTTCACGTTTCATATGTAATATTATGCGATAAATTTTTAATATAATTTTAGTGGATATAATTATTTTCCAATTCACGAGAAAAAATACTTTGTCATAGTCCTATATTTCAACACCTAACAATTCGCCAACAGTCATTTATATATAAGAAATGTTTTTCCCTCCGTTCGTCTGTAACGCTTGGCGGTATGTTTGTCAAATTTGGTTGGAATATTGCCAATTTGGCGATATGTCTCCCGGATTGACATAAATATCGTTAAAATTGCAAAAAATGCATTGAGTTTAAGAAAATGACGCCAAATTGATGAATAACATATTACGATATTTTAATATATTGGCTATTGGGAATATTATTAATATAGATAATGGATAATTTAGAGTAACGTACAATATAAGTTAATTGGATACTTTGAAATAGTTTTATATGTTGTCATCCAGAAAAGCACTCAATGTACAATCCGACATTAAAAACACTATGCCGTATACCTTATTCTTTATTTATTCATAATGTAGTGAAAAAACCTTGAATTGGGCTTACTTTTTTTAAATGGATTTTGTGGATTAAATTATTAGTCTTAATTAAAGTAGAAGTGAATCGTAATATTTGTACATTTCTATCATCACCCATTGTTAATCCTTTGCACAAATCCCTTCACATAGTTATTAAATCAAAACACTACACATTTAAATCCACATTTTAACCTTTAAAATAAATTATCATTTATCCACGCCTCTATATTATTATGATTAAAATTACATGAATTTATTAACAAACGCTTAAGGAGGAGGAAAGTACCGTGTGAGACTCTTTTTAATCTTATTCCAAAGATTACAAATTTATACACAAATGAATAATGACTCCCTTTGAACAACACTGCTTTAAATAACCACTCTCTCTTTCTTTAACTCTTGAAAAATCATTGAATTATATTAGTTGACTTTCCTCCTTGTAGTCGCATCATTTGACCTGGAGTTTACACACGCCCTTCTTGCTTACACCTACCTTACACCTTTCTGGTAGGTCGGACGGTCTGGGTCTCAACAACAACAAAAACGCCCTTCTTGCTGTGTTCCTGCGGAGTACGATCACGTTAAACATGTGGGTCCGTAAGTCCTTCCGAGAGGTTGGTGGTAGGGGAAGGAGTGTACGGGTCCTGTGGATGCCTCCCCCACTGGGTTCCGGTCTAAATTGGGTGGCACTTTCCGGCCGTCCAAACAGTTACCTTGCACCTTTCTGGTAGGTCGGACGGTCTGGGTCTCAACAACAACAACGCCCTTCTTGCTCTCATTGGACGCTGCTTAGTGCGATGTCATATCTTTGCATTATTGTTTCATTCAGTTTCCAATGAAACTTAATTTAAGTCTTATTCCTAGGATATTTTGCACGAACTACGCCTGTAATTTGTGGGACGTGTATTCATTGGGGATCATAACTTTCCGGGTCAAGACTGTCATAAAACGGTGATTAAACGTTTTCGCCTTGTTTCGCCGAAAACATCAAAAAGTGCATACGGTACCTCCTCGTCTCACACATAGTGATAGAAGTGAATGTATTGCATTATATGGAGAAAGTCATATGCTGGCTACAAGTTTTTACAGAAAAGGATTGAAAAAGGTAGCGAAAAGGCATGGTTTGTTGTATCGCATTTTTCTCCACATAAATGGCATTTATGCACTTTTAAACATTTTGATTAATTTAGCATATTATTTTCTTAAATATTCGTTATAAAAATTTATAACAAGCATGTACTAAGTGTTAGCTTTCCATTGATCTTTAGACCTTCAGATACCTTCACCAATAAAACATTTTCACAGAGAAAAATAAAATCTGGGGGATACTTTTTGATCGGAATCTGTTAAAAGATTTCTTTCGCAGTCAGCCTCCGGCTTATCTCTAAAGATTTTATATCCGCCTCTTATAGATAAGAAAGATTCAATTTAGAGTGAGCTCACATAAATGCATTAGAAAGCGCGTTTCGTTAAACTCTCAAATGTATTGAGTGGGATTGGAATCCTATCTCATGTGTTGTAATTGAATTTGCTACAAATGTAGAAGTTATGAAAGATATAAATCTGAGGAAGAGTAATAAAGGAATTCGTTTGAAAGAATTTAATATTTTCTAGAACTAAAATGCATATTTTGTTAAACTATATTTCAATAAAGATAATTAGTGATGATGAACACAAACTTCGTTGATATGCAACTTAAAACACAGAAGAAAGCAGTGTCAAATGATACTACCTTCTTCACCATGAACTATATTTACGCACATTTAACCATCTAAATATTTTGTTGAATTCAGCTGATTACTTGTTAAATATTAATTACAAAAATTTATATCCGGTATGTACTAAGTGAAAGTTTTCATTGATCTTTAGACTTACAGATATCTTCATCAATAAAACGCTTTTTACAGAGAAAAGGAGCATCTGGGGGGATACTTCTTGATCGGAATCTGTTAAAAGAATTCTTTCGCAGTCAGCCTCCGGCTTATCTCTAAAGATTTTATATCCGCCTCTTATAGATAAGAAAGATTCAATTTAGAGTGAGCTCACATAAATGCATTAGAAAGCGCGTTTCGTTAAACTCTCGAATGTATTAAGTGGGATTGGAATCCTATCTCATGTGTTGTAATTGAATTTGCTGCAAATGTAAAAGTTATGAAGGATATAAATCTGAGGAAGAGTAATAAAGGAAATCGCTTGAAAAAATTTAATATTTTTTAGAACTAAAATGTATATTTTGTTAAACTATACTTCAATAAAGATAATTAGCGATGATGGACATAAACTTCGTCTTTGTTTTTCTATAGGTAATGGAATATCTTTCCAAATACTAAAACTATTTCAATGAAACATCATATAGTTAATGTACTAAAGAACAAATGTAGTGCACAGAAGAAAGCAGTATCGAATGATACTACCTTGTTTTCATACATGCACTACATTTACGCATTCTTCTTCACCATGAACTACATTTACGCACATTTAAACATCTAAATATTTTGTTGAATTCAGCTGATTACTTGTTAAATATTAATTACAAAAAATTATATCCGGCATGTACTAAGTGAAAGTTTTCATTGATCTTTAGACTTACAGATATCATCATCAATAAAACGCTTTTCACAGAGAAAAGGAGCATCTGGGGGATAGTACTTCTTGATCGGAATCTGTTAAAAGATTCCTTTTCTAGTCAGCCTCTGGCTTATCATTCAGCCTCCGGCTTATCATTCAGCCTCCGGCTTAAGATTTTATATTCGCCTCTTATAGATAAGAAAGATTCAATTTAGAGTGAGCTTACATAAATGCAATGGAAAGGGCGTTTCGTTAAACTCTCTTATGTATTGAGTGGGATTGGAATTCTATCTCATTTATTGTAATTGAATTTGCTGCAAATGTAGAAGATATGAAAGATATAAATCTGAGGAAGAGTAGTAAAGGAAATCGTTTGAAAGAATTCAATATTTTTAGAAGTAAAATATATATTTTGTTAATCTATACAATCTATATACTTCAATAATCAATATGCTTCAATAAAGGTAATTAACGATAATGAACATAACCCTCTTTGATATTCAACTTAAAGCACAAAAAAAGGCAATATCGAATGATATAAAATGAAAATTGATAATTTTTTTGCGTATGTGTCGCAGAAAAATGATTCAAAATACATTTCCTGATTTCTGATTTATACATTATGTGCTATCATAAACTACATATAAATTATCTTCACTGTAGCCGTTGCGGTAGCTTTAAATATTTCTATCAATAATGTTGTCTGCATATGTCTCTGGGTGTATATTTGTTTGTGAGTATGTGTGCATAATGTTGTTACGAACAGACTGTGCAATTGGAATCATGATATCATCATTTGTGCTGTGATTTGATCATGTGATGTGATAATGAAAATTGAAAACTGGAGACTTAATAATACTTTTCAAGAAATCGAATGCGAGAAATCTGTAATTTTCAAAACTAAAATGGCTTCGAATATGAAAAAAGTATAAATATAATTGTTGATTTCTGAAAATATTACATATATAGCCATTTGCTACGATCTTCATTAAGAAACGAACGATATGAACAGAAAGTTAACATTCGTCGTTCAAAAGTTACTAAATGATTAAAAAATAAAATGTTAAAAATATGATATAAACTTTACTTAATATTATAAAATGTACTTATTATTAACAAATAAATAAATCATCTGCAAGAATCGCCAACTAGTAATAAATATAAAAAGTCGTTTATGCGTTAGCGCAAGTATTTTTAGATATATTAAAATGCTTATTTTTCTATAGGTAATGTAATATCTTTCCAAATACTAAAACTATTTCAATGAAACATCATATAGTTAATGTACTAAATAACAAATGAAATCGTATAATAATTTTCGAATTCACATATACGTGTATTATTGGTTTCCATATTACGTATATAAATTTGTGAATCTACAGTATTTGTGTAAATGTACTGTTTATGTGAGAATCTACATTACACATCCCATTTTCAACACTTTACAACATAGTTGAAAAGTGTTTATGACTTTGTTAATTCTGTCTGTCTGTCTGTCTTTCAGTCTGTCTGTCTGCCTGTCTGTCTGTCCGTTAGCACGATAACTGCCGTAAAAATGACTTTATCAAAATGAAATTTTAGTATGTTTTTCAGACGGCCTGTGGGACCTATGGGAATATAAATAAATAATATCACCCAATAAGGTTTTTATTGAACCCGGGTTGAAAAAATGATATACATTGTACCCTATGGGACATAATTTTTCAAACATTTTTTAAACAAATTTCAAATTCACAAATTGCTTCGAAATTTTTAGGAATTATTCACAGTATCTCCTAAAATATATACAAAAAATTCAGTAAAATATATTAAGTAGTTTTTTAATTAAAAATTATTTAATATATTGGAGAAAAACAAATTCAATTAAATTTTGACTTTTGGGATAATTACCAGAAAGTAAAAAGAGATATATTATATAATAAATATCTTTCCAAGAGTTAAATTATTTTGTATATGAGAGAGGCTTCACATTTTAAAATAAATTTGGTCGATAACAATTTTTCAAATGTTTTATAATTTTATATAACTCTTCATGATATACTTATTTGATGGCATTTTTAATGCACTTTTCTAAGTCCTAGAGAGTTAAAATTTGGTACACAGCTTAAATTTGTTGAACATTTTATTCTACAAGAATTTAGTGGATCTTTGAATATAGATCCTACATTTTTTTCCAAATGGCCTGCAAATAATCCCCGTTCACTTCTATACATCACTGTTGTAATATTGTTAAATATTCTGATGTGGGCAGCACATGTCTTTCCCTGCAGACTCATATTCACGTTCTCTTTATTTCTTCAATAATAATTTCAGTTCATCTGCACGAAATAACAGCCTGAAGTATTTTAAATGACATTGAATTTGCACGTTAAACTTGAATTTGGTTCTCATTTGATAGCTGGATTTATTGTCAAAGGTGACGTAGGGAAAACGCGAAAAAACTAGAATATCTCAACGGCTAGTCCTAGAATAATGGGGTTTGTCTCATTCTTTTTGTTGTCAAAAATCAAGCATAAAATAAGAATTTAATTATTATTATTGAGCACACGTAGTCTTTTATTTTTATATTTAACGATTTTTCAAACTTTTTTCTTTATATGTAACGATTTTTCAAACATTTTGTAAGCAAAGTTAAAATCCGCAACTTGCTTCGAAAATTATATGAAACATTCAATTTATTACATAAAATGTGTACAAAAATTTCAAAATATGTTGGGTAGATTTTTAAATAAAAATTGAAAAAATAATTATACTCATATTATATGAAGGAGGTCATGTGACTCATTTTAAAATAAAATATGGCTTTCACTGTTTCCTCTGCGTATTGTTTAAAGGTCGTTTAAATTCATATTTAGTACTGCATCCGTCATAAAACAGCTTAATTTTTGTGAATTATCTGCATATATAAATTATGTGATAAAGCAATTAAAATAGTCTTCATTTTACATGATCATAAACTTTCTTTATTCCAACAGGGAAGCCGAATTTTAACGCTAAACTATAGCATATAGAATGTAAACAAATCAAGCGATTGTAAGTTGGATTGTATAAGAATTGCTGTTTTTTTTTCACGCAATTATTTAGCTCCGGAATTTGGAACATAAGTGATATGAATGTAGTATTCATATTGGTTTTACAAAGAGAGGCAGGCAATTTATAAAATGAAATGGTTTGTCATAGTTACAAAAACTTCAAAGAAATAATTTAACATGAGAAAAGAAAACGATGTACATTCTATAATAATGTAATTATAATTATAACGAAATATTACTGTCAAAGCATCGTAAATACTTTGCATATTAAACTTACGATGACGTCATTTAAAAAAAGTTAATTTTGAATAACTGGCATTGTCTTTTTCGATGAAGTTTTAACAATAATTTTATCGACGGCAACTTTTGAAGCTGCTTAAAATGTAAATCAAATAACATTTCAGTTGGAAAATGATTCTTAATCGATGTTTTACGCATGATTGATCTTTCTTGTTATAAATAATATCATTCAAGTTTCACTCTTTTATTAAACAAACCGATCATTTGAGAAAACAATATATATTCAGTTGTATTAATAATAATTATGATAATAATATAATATTAATTATAATAATAATTATAATAATAATAATAATAATAACAACAATAACAATATAAATAATAACAATAACAACAACAACAATTCTAATAATAATAATAGTAACAATAATAAAATTAATAATAATAACTAAAATCAATAATAATCAAAATAAAAATTGAAATAACAACAACAATAATAGCATTAATAATAATAACTAAAATAAAAATACTAATAACAATAAAATCAAAATTATTAATAATAACAATAATAATAATAATAATAATAATTATAATAATACTTTTTATCTACAAAAGATACTTGAAATTCAAAATATGAAATATTCTAAATACTCAGGGTATTCTTCCCTTTTTATTAACTGTATATAATTACAACATTATAAATAGAAAAATCTCTATTGATTTAGCTGATAGTAACAATATATCAAAACTGACTTTTTATATTTATTTTTATATTTGAACTAGTAAACATTTTAAAAGCTTTATTTTGACATCTAGAACTTTTGACGACAATAATTGTCTTGCTTAACACTTCAAAGAGAATTTCTTATGAAAGGTGTATCCGTACATCATCTTTAATTAAAGGAATTGTTTTTACAGACGGGTATTGAAGGTTTAGGAAACTTCCATTACAGAGAACATTAGAAGTAGAAACTTAATTAAATACCATGTTAGGTATACACCAGATGGCAATTTCTGTAAATCCATTGATTTCCAAGTGAAATTGACGATAAAACATTAACAGATAAAAAGTATATATGTATTGCCCATTGATTTTTCTACTGATAAAGGTATTTGTTCTTATGAGAAAATTATAACACGAATTAAAGCTTTCATCAGACTGAATTTCGATAAGAAACAATAAATTTATTGCTGATATCGGTTAAAATAAGTGTAAGAATCCTTCTCCAAATTAGCAATTAAACGTCAAACATGGCAACCAAAGTGCTTCCTAAAAGAAAAGAGCTTTCTAAAGAAATGTTAGTTGAAATGCAATATTGGAAGTAGTGCATTGAGATTATTTCCTCATTATTTTAAAATATATACACTCTAAGGCAAAAAAATCGAAGAATCCCGCAAAATAATCCGATAGTAATTAAAACTGTACATGCAAACACCCTTCGATCGAATATGCAAATGATAAAACATTCGCAACGAATTAATGAAAAGTCGGAACTACAGCGCATTGAAACTGCGCACAATGGCGGTGTATATAAGGAGCGAACCTCGCTTTTAGAAATTAAACGTGCAGTGCATTTCGATTGCGTTTGCACACTTTGATTGTAACAATGCCTCGCCGGCGAATTCGCGACCACTACGACCATAGGAAGGAGGTTGAAAGGATGCGTCCGGTCCAACTTTATGAGGCTGGATGGGCATACCGACGAATCACTCGGCATTTGGGTAGAAGCCATGCAGCAATTAGACGATGTTAGCAGGAATTGGTCCGGAAGGGCATATTTCAGCGGCAAGCGGTGAGCGGACGGCCTGAAGCGACGACAGAACGGGAAGATAGAGAAATTATCAGGGCATCTGTGATAAGCACGAGATTCGTAGACCACCTGGACCATTAATAGAAGACTATGGGAGTGGAATCTATACTCACGCGTCCGTTACGCCGCCTACCACTGACCAATATGCACCGTCAACAGCTATTGCAATGATGCCAGGCCGTTTCGCTACACCCCCGGGCTGACTTTTCAGCAAGATAATGACAGGCCACTCTATTGATTACCTGCGTGCTTACGACACACTTCCTTGGCCAGCCAGATTCCCAGATCTCTCGCCAATTGAGCACATTTGGGCTGAGATGGGGCGTCTCCTACGACCATCCCAGAATGTAGACGAATTAGCTCGTCGATTGGGGGCCATTCGGAAAGACATCCCGCAGAACACCTTCTGGCAACTTTATGCATTAATGCCACATCGAGTAACAGCTTATATCACGGCCAGATGTGGACCAACGCCATATTGATGTGCTCACTTTGAGTAAATCTTCCAGTACAATAAATCATCCAATTGTTCTGAAATCCTAATTATTTCTTTTTCTGTTCCACATTACACGCACAAAATTTTATCTCATTTGGATAATTCTTTCTTGGTGTGTCGATTTTTTTTGTCTGAGAATGTATATATAATTGTACATATTTGTTCGTATGCATAATAAAAACTTTAGAAACAGTAGAATTTTGCCGTAACTGACATTTTTCTCGAAATTAACGGAATCTTTCTTTACGCGTACCATATTTCAAGAACATATTTTGACTTTTTGGGGAGTTATCATGCACAAAAATGTGACATTTCCGCAGTCTCAAAAATGGGTACTGCAAATAAATGCTTACTGCAATTTTTCATTGGAACTAGGGAACATTCATATCCCTTACGATTTATCCAACACTATTATGATAATTTTTGTATAAAATACGGAAATGAAAATTTTGTTAACTTTATAGATTTGCTTGAATACAACTCCACTCTTATCTGAGATAATATGTATATCTTTTACTGAAAGCACACGTTATTCACTGTATCGTGTCTCATAATGACTTCCTCTCCGGTGATTTTTTGTGTTTCTAGGATTTTTTTCCTATTTCTCATTTGGTTGGTTTGTAAATTTTTCATTTTTACTGTTCCTTGTTTGGTGCTGTCTGGTATTCGGTCATTTTCTCTGCACGAACACGTTCGATTGTTGTTTCGGGCGTGCAGTGTTTCTGGGAGTGTTTTCTGGAAGTCAAAGCTAGCTTCTAATCAGGAAAAGGGGTCACAATCCCCCTTGACCTATCTGCAACCCCATAAACGCAACCATTCTAACTTTTTATTTCGTTATTTGTATATATATATATATATATATATATATATATATATATATATATATATATGGATACATTTAATTCAGACGGATCCCAGAAAATACATTTGGATCATGTGTGCATTAGTCTCCACGCCAGTTTTTGCTAATTTGCGTGTTATCTTAAAGTGCCCTACAGGTTGTAGAGAGTTAATGCCACACAGTGTGTGTACTTAGACCAAGCAAATAAAGACCATGTAAGTAAAATTGACCACATTTTCACATATTCAATATTTTCTCTATAAGCAAGTTACTGGTTTCTTGTTGGGAATTTTCAAGCTATTTGAAAACTTTAACTTTGTATACTCTGCAGGGAAAAATATAAAACCTGTGTATATATTGGATTATCGTAATTCGATTTTAGGAATCAGTCCACTGCACGCATTAAAAATAGTTATGTAGAATGTGTATTATAATAGTTATATAGAAACTTGATGAGAAACAGCTGTTTCCTTGTTTAGGGTTACCCACATACTGTCATTTATTTCATCATGAAGTCAAATTATGCTGTAGGGGGAAAATACGAAGTTAAAAGTGATAATAAATGAATTAATTGCACCCTAATCAAACACTTACAGCATTTGACAATACAATTGTGCTTATTTTTAAACATATATGAGGGCAATATATTTATAAAAATTTTACAGTTTTGATTTGTATAACTACCAGAAACTTAATTAAATAGCAAGATACAAATTTTGCAGATGTCAACATCATTTACCTTTAACTTGATCAGATACCCAGTAGGTTAGGGTCTTAAATTGACCCATTATAAATTATATTCCAATTTCTGCTCCAACAATGTCAAATATCTGACACAATATATTTGATTAAAGTTTTTTAGCTAGGAATTCTTAAGTCAAATTGAATCCTTGTATGTCCTATCTTTCCCTCTGCTTTTTGCTGCAATCCGCCAATAAAACACTCTGAAACAAAAATAAATTTAGTAGATCCTGATTAGAATCCGTTAAAAGGTTTCTTTCGGAGTTAGAGCCTGGAATATCTCTAAAAGGTTTATACTCATCAGATTTTGATAAGAAGATAATAGGAGGTCGGAAAAATACATTACAGCCTGAGTTTTGTGTGAATTGACCATAGTTGGTAGAATATTGATTTTTGTATTGTCTAGATTTCACTATAATCTATATACATAAAATAGATAATATACCTGTTTGTTTGCCTCGTCATCACGAAAGACTGTGCGGAATTTGAAGAAATTTTGCGAGTCGACTTGGAATAGACTTTAGTCCAAGTTTAGTCCACATTTGAGTATCTGGGACCAAGGGTTATCGAGACATTAATAAAAATATAAGTTCGATTAGAAATAGCATGAAACAGTCAATGCACTTTTCGCAAATTTATTTGATAGAACATAAACTTAAAATTGACTATTCGCTGTGAATATTATAAATCCTTAATTTTTTTAATTTTATGATAATTCTAACGAAAAAGGAAGAGACGTTTTCTTGTGCTGAGATCATAAACATGAGAATGTACAATTTTAATTTTGCGTATAATAGGAGATATTCGCAACGTTGGGGATTTTAAACATGTGCACATTTCTGAATGCTAAATGATTCTAAATATAATAAATTACAATAAAATATAAAATATACAAAATATTATCTTAACATATTTATTTTAATTTTCCTGAAATGAGAAGTATAAGAATCTATGTTCTCGCTATACAAATTACTTTCATAAATAGTTCTGAAAAACCAAACATCCTGCTTCCGTATGTAAACGGATTTTCCAAAACTATAAATTTGGGCCAATATGTGCCAAAATAGTATTAGAGGATATCCAATAAACTAAAGTGCTGCTTGTAAGATAAAAGTTTGCAAGAAGGCTTGAATAAAGAGGCATATTTCAGTAAGGTTACGAAAATTGTTTCGAGGGCGTTATAAGCTCTTTCTTCAGACTAAATGAATATGTAGAACAGTATGCGCCCTTACCCACGGCTAACAGCGATGAAACAAACGATGCGCATTTCAATAAGGGCAAGAACATGCAAAGCGATATAATTCGCATACGAGTGATATTAGATGGTATTGGGTGCTTTATTTTCAATATCACCTGCATGGTATCTGTAGCAGTATAGTGTTAGTTATGGACTAAAATACTATCGTCTGAGTATCTTAAACATAGTGTCAAGAAGTCATGAGAAGATCTGTGGTTTGAATCTTTTTTGGATAATAAGTTAGATGGATATTAACACAAGAGTAGTTTAACCCTCCTAAAAACTAGCTCAGCTTTCTTGCCTCATTGTGTCGTTGGAGTCTCAGTACACTCCGCCACTATTATTACTTTCCCTACATATATAGTATAGTGCATGAAGAAAGTTTCGTGACGGGATAAATAAATTAATATTCTAGAGTTTGACTGCTCGGCACATTTTGATAATCCATGAATTCCAATCAAACGCTTTTAATTAGTAATTTAACCCTCCTAAAAACTAGCTCAGCTTTCTTGCTACATTGTGTCGTTGGAGTCTCAGTACACCCCGTCGCTATTATTAATTTCCCTACATATTTAGTATAGTGTATGAAGAAAGTTTTGTGACGGAATAAAAAAATTAATACTCCAGAGTTTGACTGCTCGGCACATTTTGATAATCCATGAATTCCAATCAAATGCTTTTAAAGTGATATTTGTCTATGTGTATACATGTCTAATATTTTGCAGACGCTATATCTCATGAGCGAATTGTTTAAAATGAAATTCGGATTAATCATCAAAATAGGTAAACATAGGAACCATGTAGTTTAGAAACACCGTCGAAAATTTACCCCTCCCAGAATGTCTGAACATTTATGTATTGAATCGTAAAATAATCAGGAGATTAAATCATGAGAAATGAACAATCATTTTATGTGTCATTCACTATGCGAAAACGAATGACGTACATTTTAGAGCATTGGCTTGAATCTTTCTTCAATAATGTGAGACGATGTTTCGGTAAATTTATCAAAACTTTATATGAAACTAAAGAAGCATTAACTAGTGTTCAAAAGGGTAGTTTTCTGTATATTATAAATCTGTAAATATAGAAGAAAATAGTATCAGGCCTGTAGTTCAAAGAAAATACCAGAGTCTGAGTCGAGGTTCTGCAATGCGGAATCTCCGTTAAGCCATGAGTTCAATGATTTCTTTGCGATTGTTATGGTTTCCTGCAATAATGCTAAAGATGCATACGCTCTGAATAAACGTCCAAATATAAGACTAGGATAGCAATTGCTTCAAGGTCATTTTGAATCCCTTCATTGGGTTAGACACATTCTGCATACCGACTCTGCGCACATAACATGTTAAAATCAGAATTTTAAAGTGGATCAAAGATCTTCTAAATTAAATTAAAACACATAAATCATGTCACTATCTTTTCATACCGAAACGGTTTTAGCTAAACTGGAAGCAAGCTTATTCTTTAATAAAAGCAACTTTTACTAAAGAATGAGGCAGTATTTATACAGAGCGGGTTTAAATACCGGCCACTAAAACTGCTGCTGTAAACCCTTGGGTCAGCCGAGTGGTTTGAGACTTCAACAGGGTGATTTTAAGGCAGCGCACATCAAAGTTCATTTCACTGCTGGAAGTTGATGAACGTTACTGCTGGTTTCAGCAGGAGGGTGCGACTTGTCACACGTCAAACAGCACTATCCATCTTTTAACTGATTTTTTCGGTGAGCGCATAATTTCCCGGGGATTGTGACCCCCTAGCTTCCCAGGTTTATCACCCCCCTGATTTCTTCCTATGGGGGTATCTGAAAAGTGTGGCTTAAGTGAATGATTCACAAACGATTGCTGAGCTGAAAACGAACATCACAGCAGCCATTTCAACATCAATACCGCCATGCTCCGCGGAGTCTAACGGCATCTGTTAAAACGAACGCGCTTTTGCATTCGCGAAACAGGGCGACGTTTCCAACATTTATTATAACATCTAAAGTTCGTCCGCTAAAAATAGTGGCATTTCAAATAATCTCTGTAATACTTTACTTTCACTTAAATTCCCATACTGGTACTTTTACAGGCAGTTAAACTTTGATGTGCGCGACTTTTAACTCATCCTGCATATTGTGGTTTGATTTCAAAAAGTATTCTATTCGACCATGATGACGGTTTGCTTGATTTGCATTTCACATTGGGAATTCACAAAATAAATGGCATTTTTTTACTGCATTTATAATATTTAGGTTTACATAATAATATTTTTATCACATAATTATTTCAAATTACAGATAGAATCCATACCTATGAAAACAATTTTGGCACGAATGAAAATGTTTGTGGCAAATTTCATTTAACTAGCTTAATGTGTTCATGAGTTATCCGGAACATAACACATAGACTGAAATACACAGTTAAAAATTATTGATTCGCATTCAGGAAGGTTTAAAGTACGTCTAATTAAAAAAATAATGATTCGCATTCAGGAAGGTTTAAAGTACATTTAATTAAAATTTGACAGTTTTTATTATGAACCTAGTCATAATTGTTTCTGTTTACACATTCTATCTATAAAGGAGATGCATATTTTACAGGATTGAAATTCAGATACCAGGAATTTTAATGAACGTTTTGCCTGAGTGAATCATATATCTCACTATATAAATGTCCTTGATTTTTACATTGTCGAATATTTTCTCTACGTAATTAAAATAATTTATGCCGATAATTTTCAAGGTAAATTGAAATATCTTAATTTTACATTTTCTTATATCTAATTTAATAAATACGAAATAAATACGAATATTTAGTTTGAATTATCTGGTTGACAGTAATATCCAATCATGATAAATGTCTATATCTGTGATTGTATGGAATCCTTAATTAAGAAGTTATTTTCTTCCAGAACATTCTAATTATGTTTAGGGAATAATATAAAACAAAGTGAGTAAATAAAACTTAATTAAATAAAAAGACAAGCATGTATGAGATGATATGCTCTCCATTATTAGATTTCTCAATACTGTTTCAATAAAGCGCATTCAAAAGAGAAAAATAACCCCAGGATGTTTGTTGACCGGAATCCGTTAAAACATTTCTTTTGTGAGTCAGCCTTGGGCTTATTTCAAAGAAAGTGTATATGTACATTTGTTAGATAAGTTATATTAAATTTAAAGTGAATTACAAAAATGCATTGCAACGGCATCTTTGTTGACATTTAGTGTATGTTGATTGGCTAATATAACACTTTTTTATGACTTTATATTGACATTTGGTATTGAAGTGACACTTGTAAAAACACAGAACCTTATTGATATTTAAAAACAAAATGAACTAATGAGCCAATTTTAGCACAAAGCAATTAAAATAATGTGCCCTTTGGGATTTTTAGTCGTTATAAATAGATGGTGCTAGGTACGTGGTGTGACAATTTGATCGATTACCACAGTGATTTACCAATTTACATCATTTTTCCTTTATGTAAATGATGCTAACTGCAGTTTGGGGTTATCAAACTCTGACAAGAATGAAAATAGCCACCACATGGTATATTTTTAGGCATATTTTTCACTGTAAAATCGTAGCCAGTATGGTATATCTATATAATATATGGTATATGTATATAAATTATACCTATATTATATACATATATAGGTATATTTTATTATTTAATGAAATATACCTATTAATTAATATACCTATTAATAATGTAGCTGATCAGCTACCGGCCAGAACCTTTAATCTACTATAGATCATAAATATAGCTCCCAAATATACTACCTAATGACAACTCTAACTCCAGAGAATTACTAGGATTATTTTGTACAGTGTTTAGCCTAAACTACATAGTTTGCTTATAAAATATGTATTGGTAAATAACCTTATGAAATAATTATTTTTATTTCAATATGAAGGATTTTGATAAATAATGTGAATAAATGTTTTACAAAAAACAAAAATTAAATGGCATGGCAGGCATGTATTAGGTGACAGGTTCCCTTTATTTACCATTATCATAACAATACGTAAAAGGGAAATTTAATCTCGAGAATGTTTGAATTTTTGGAATCTGTTAAGAATTTAAACCAGACTTAGATTTGATTCCAAAGGTTTTATATAAGGTAGTTCTATCACACAGAAAATTAAAATGACATAAGAAATTTATGACGGAGCCTTCACAGGGTGATAATCAGTGTGTACACATTCAAATTAGCTATTAAGCATTTTCTTACATTTTTTGCACATGTTTCGTACATATAAACTTTAGGAAAAAAGTAAAAGTGATATTTTCAGAAGCGGAAGTAGAAATACATAGTAAACCCACCCCATTTGAAACTCGATGTTAAAAAAATATCGTGCGTCATATTAGCTTAATTTATAGCTAATTCTAAGAAATATATGTTGAAGGGAAATGTAAATTTTTTTTCAGCAGTAACATATCTAGTAAGTAGAAATCATTACTGATGCAGAGTCATGAAGATGCTGAATCCATATCTTTCTGTAACTAAAATATATTTATAGCCGACGTTGAGAACAAGATATCAGTTTCCATAGGAAATGTTTTAACCGAAATTTGAAATTCTTACTGAGACCCTCTATCCATTGGGGATTTTGATGCTGAATCAGTATCAGCAATCATCTATGCTCTATACATGGACAAATCTGAGAAACAGATCTTTCAAAGAAAATGAAAATATTTGAATCAAAAATTGGAAAACAACAGGAAGCAAACAGGGGGATTTACTGCCCCTCAGTGAACAACCCCTTTGTGAAGCAACAGGGGGATTTACTGCCCCCTCTTCCTACCCCCACACCTCTTCCAAAATGTGATGCTGAAGCCATATCAGTCAACATATAAGTTCTATCCATGGTAGATTACGAAAAATAGATTAATGATTTTAGTAAAAATAATATATATCACCAATGCGATATATGACTGCAATAGGTTGCACTGCCTAGTAAAATCATGTAGACGGCGTTTTTTTCATATATAGCTAAAATTTATTGATTAGTTTTGTAGCAGAGTGCTACTTCAGGAGCAAATGACCGGTGAAAAATTCAAAGCGGCGATTTTTGCTCTGCATTGAATATTCAAACTTCATTAAGTATCCAATTACAGAGATTTCTACCAATTATACCAGCAATATATAAGCAAACTATTACATGTGAATATTTAAGTACAAGTTATAGGGTATTTTGAGAAAGTTAACAAAATCCTGAAAGGATTTTCCATTTATTCTTTTTCATCCATTTCCCATGACAACTATGCTCCTGTTCTGCTTTGAAATTTATATTTTAAAGTATATTTCTATGATGAAATTGTCTTGTTCCACACAATCAAAACAAACAGAGGGTTTATAAAATATATGTCTATATAATCTTTAGTTAAAGATCCAGTTCCTTGAGAAGAACACATAATTTTGGATAGGGATTGTGAGAAAAATTGGACACACACATCTACTCATTATTATTGGATTTTCTTTTTCCATACGCAATCATGCACTATTGAAAAGGGGGAACCTAGAAGAAAGAAAAATCTAAGAACACTTTTTGATCCAAATACATTGAAATATTTCTTTTCAGAAATAGCTTTCGGCTACGTATTTATCGCTGTTGTCTTTGTTAGATAAGAATGATTAAAGGTATGTTTTTTATGTTTATTTTTTTAGATAAAGAATACTTTAAGTAGGTTAAAACATGTTAGAGATGCCAATTTTCATAAATTCCTTGTAAACTGGAACATCTTGCAAATTAGGCATATTAATATAGGCAGTGGTTTTGAGGATGATGAAAATATAAGAGTTACTATATAATTAAATCAAATAAAATTTTGTAAATTTGCACTTCAAAGAATACATGTCTTTTAGCAAGTAAGGAACAAACCTATTTATTGAGTAGGTGAAATATTTAATCCGCTATCTAAGTTAATAACACTTTCCAAAATATTTTTAACTATAACTGTGTTGCCAAAATGAAATGTTATTTTAAATGTGGGATTCTGTATAGAGCCATCAATAATAGAAATAATAATCAATAGTAGTCTGTATTTAGTGCATTTCGATCAAAAAATGATAATTTTTGTGCTTGTTTTCTGTAAGCCGTTATTAAATGTTAAATGTATATATTTGAAATCCAATGTATTTTGTAGAATTTTTCTCTGTTTGATATGAAAATGAACTTCAACAGTATGAAAAAATTGAAATACTAAAACTATTTTTATTAATATATTCATGAAACACTTTATAAGCAAACAGTGTAAATGTGTAATGAAAATGTGGTTTTAAAATACATGTAATAATATTTAACAAAATCATTTAATTATTTCTATATTTCGCAATGAAATTAATATATCATACTTTTAAATCTTATAAAAAGCTGTGTGACCAGGAGGCAACTAATGCAGTTTTGATGTTTACAACGAAACAGAGTTTTAATCACCGTTTTATGACAATCTTGGCCCAGAAAGTCATGATCCCAATAAATGAACGTCACACAAATTGCAGATGTGGTTGGGACAAAAATATCCTAGGGCCAAGACTTAAACCAAGCTTCATTGGAAAGTGGAACAGTCAATAATACAAAGGTGCGACATCGTATTGAGGGCCATCCAATTAGAGCAAGGAGGGCGTATCTCAACTCCAGTCCAAAGGATATGTCCAGAAGGATAAAAAGCCAACAATGGTAAAATAATTATTATTCAAAAGCAAGAGATAGAGTTCATGATGATTCGAACAGTGCTGTTAAGAGTTTGAGTCGTTATTTTGAGTATTGAGAATGTTTTAGAAAAATAGGAAGTCTGACTCCAAATGCCAGATAAAGCATAGGTAAAGATTAAGCCATGCTGAGTTACAGACCAGAAGTACAGAGGTATGTGCAAGTCTTCATGTATGTTAGGTCAGTTGTTGACTTTTTGAATAAGATTCAAAAGACCTATGTGTAACATTGTGGGCTTTTCTCCTCCTTAAGCGTTTCTTAAAATTGATGCAATTTTAATTATAACAGTAATAGAGAAATGAGCAACCGATAATTTATTTTAAATGTTAAAAATGTGGATTTTAATGTGTAGTGTTTTGAATTAATTAATATTTTAAGGAACTCGTGCAACGAGATAAAGGTAGTTTTTGTGCCACGATAGTAATCTATAGATGTTACGATTCACGACCACGTTATATCTGGTTTATTCCAAATTTCCAAATTTTGCGGGGTTTCAATGTTTTTAATTTTTCACCATAGAAACATCACATTTTTTTTTAATTTTAATTATTAATTTGGTCCAAAGCCTGAACAATTAGCAATGCCACTGTTGTAATAAATTAATAATAATAATAATAATAATATTAATAATAATAACACAATAACATAGTTCTTATTAATAATGTTATAATTCGTTGAGTTTGAGGTAACAGAATAATATAAGTTCATTTAGACAGAAATTCTTCTTAACATTCATTTATAATCAATTTCTCAGTTTGAAGCTATATATATATATATATATACTTATTTCATTTCTTATTCATGGAAATTAATTTACTGGTTTTAATCATAATTGGAAAGTAATTAAATTTGTGAGATTCAGCTCTCTTCCGATATTAACATTAATAAGATCGTAAATGATACCATCAATTCGAACGAACATCAGCTGAGATTAAACTTGCCTCCGCTTTTCCATTTAACGTAAAAGTTCAGTTTATGAAGAGCGGGGGAAAATTTAGTTACTTTGCAGAGATCGAGAGATACTTTTAACTTCATTAAAACCATGATTAGACTCTGTTTAATTAACTCAAATTTCTGCTGATTTTTCTGGAAGATTTTTTTCTACTGCTAATTTGATGCAGGCTGGTGTGTTAAAAGGAAACTAAAATATTGCGTGTCTGTATATATTATATTTTAATCGAAAATGAAAATACACGGTTAGTTATTTCTGTATATGACTATGTTACAAATAACATGGATGGAGCATGCTATTATTTTATCTTCGATAATTAATCTTTTAGCCTGAAAACCGGTTAGTGCCTTCATTTTCTATTCTACTTTTTCTTCGTATTTAAGTAGAAATTGTTTTTACAGCTGTTTTGAGCGAACCCGGTCGAACGAAAAGCTTTCGAAACCGGTTAGTTGCGTTTATTTATTTAAGAGGGCACTTATGCTCTCAGTTTTTGTCACTGAAGAAGTGCTTTGAATCCTTTGTTATCTGTTCATTTATTTTTGTATTTTACAGTTCATGAAATGTTCCCTGCTACTTGTCACTTTTATCGTGGTTTTTAACTCTTTTTCTCCTCTTGAGGTTGGCAACCCTCTTTCTCTGCTTCAGTCTCGTTTGCTGTTCTCAGACGAGTTTTCTGTCCTTCTCTGACGAGTAACCCTTGCGATTCTTGTTTGCCCCATGCAAGATAACTGTTTCTTGTCTTTGGAACATGCCGAAACACCGGAAATCGAATCCTGGATCTGCGAGCTAGCCACCGACGCTCTACTATACTGAGCTACTGGGATGGAATTGCAAGTTCTTATTGTCGAAATGGACTCTGCGAGTTTAGTGTCGTATAATTTAAACGAAGTTATTATGGTTTTATTACATTAGGGGCAGTTTGGACTGTACGTATAATACACCAATTCAATTGCCTTAAACATGAATATATTTTGTGTCTAATAAAATTAAAAATCAATGTTGGTCATATTTTCATTGTTTGAACATTCACCGTCACATTAAATGCTATACATAAGTAACAAAACAGTATAAAATTCTTAATGCTTCCAATTCAGTTTATATAAATGTAATAGTAACCAGCAAAAAATAAAAGAACTTTCAGTTCGGGATAAAACATGAGCACTAAATATACATTAAAACTTGAAAGTATTAAAGATTTTGAAATACAGATATGCCTTAAGTGCTTTTGAAATTCTTTCTTACATCAAAAGTTTTGTGTTTCTATAAATGTTCAAGGGTATTGCAAGGTACAAATGAGATTGAGTATGCTTCTAAAGTTTCATTTCCTTTCTTATATTTCATTTTTCCTTCGAAGTGTGTGTAAAAAGTTGTAAATGCAATCGTTAACTATAACTTCAAATACTTAATTGATAATAAAAAAATCCATTTTTTTTTTTTTGTCAAGCCGATAGTTTAGAAAGTTGAAAGTATTTTCGACAACTTCGTATTTTGAGTAAGAATTATAATAACTGATTTTCGAAATGTTCTACATATTTTTTAAAATTCACTACCTATGTCAAGGACAATGGAAGATTAAAAGGGCAAACAAAATGTCTTTTCAAATTAATGAACAGGTGAAGATTTTAATTCAGGGAAATTATATTGAAATTATACATTAAAATGTGTTCTTCTCGTAATGATAATTTCCAGATCCATTAGGCTTTAAAACTTTCCATGGGTTCTGAATTATTTTCAGAAATACATAAATTATTTTTGAACATGTTATATATATATATATATATATATATATATATATATATATATATATATATATATATATATATATATATATATATATATAATATGCACTACTTGACACAGATATATATGCAACACCATGAAAGATCGAATAGAGTATGATGTTAAAGGACCCACAAATGACATATATATATATATAAGTGATGTTACATCTAGAAGGCTAATGGAATACAGTAATGGCATAGACAGGGTGATCAATAGGCAGCAGTACCACCACTTGCGGCGATAGAAGCAGCAACCCTTCGAGAAAGAGATGAGAGAGCATGCGGATAGTTTCCTGAGGGATGAATGACCATATGCCTTCAACCATTCTCCACAGGTAGTCCTCTGTTTAAGGCGGGGGATGGGCAATCAAACCACGGTCAACCATACTCTATACATTCTCGATAGGTGAGAGACCTGGAGACAACGGAGTCTAAGGGAGCACCTGGAAAATTAGCAAGGCTTGTCTACTGATGGTTACCGTGTGCAGCCGCGCGTTATCCTCCTGGAAAAGAACATTTTGCTAAAGGTAGAACAGTGCAACTGGATACAGCACCTCATCCACATATCGTCGTGCCGTCATTGTGCCTCTGATACGAACCAGAGGTTACCGGTTATCGAAGCTCATGCCACCCCCAAAACATGATGCCGCGTTGTCAAGCAAAATGGTGTTCAACAGTCGCAGCTGGATTGGATTTGTTTCTACGTTGCCTCCAGACTCTCACACGGCGGTTGTCATTCAACAAACAGAAATCAGATTTTTTGCTGAACACTACCCTGTCCCAGTGAGTTGTCCAAGAGGCTTAGTCCCGACGCCACTGCAGTCTCTCAAGTCTGTGTTTTGTTGTCAATGGAAGTTTTCGTAAATGATGGTTTGAGTGTAATTTCAATACTCTTTCGGCCAATCTTCGAGAAACTGTTCTCGCTGATACTGGAAATTCCGATGTAATTTGCAAATTCTGTAGAATGTTAAAAGTCGTCTTTTGTGGGGCGACCACCGCATGCCTTCATATACATCGATCAACGCGGACTGACGTACGTCTGGATAGACTTGTACCACTGCGGCGATTCACATGTCCTTCTTAAAACCTTCTTCTCTAAATCCCATGCACGATGGACGCATTTACGTAAGTTTCATCAGCGATACGCTGGTATGACCAGCCAGCCGTACGTAAACCTAAAATGTATCCACTCGCACGATCGTCTAAAAGCGAAAACGGATTTCGGCGTCGTGGGCCAGGCATCTCTTCAACAACACGTATCTTCTGAAATGAAAACAGCTTGGGAAACGGACTTCCGTAGGTCAGAGAGAGTAACAACTGTTAGCTCATCTGCCGTTTTCATCCCTTTAACTTGCGCTCTAATCACGTGACCTACTTGCGTTTCAGATCATTTACATACATCTGCCAGATGCATTTGTCTTGCAAGTTGCATAATTCTACTGATAAAGCTTCATGGTCTTCCATTTTATATTTTGGGTAGTGTATATATGTATGTATATATATATACATATATAGACACACACACATATATACATATATATATATATATATATATATATATATATATATGTATATAAAAGTATAAAAATAATTTTAGAAGGGAAAAAGAAGGAAAACTTTGCGAGAAGCTTACTTAATGGCGGTAAGGGGTTGTGACCTTACCTTTTTTATATTTATATCGTGTATAGTCTTTGTAGCTGCTTTGCGCATATATGCTATAACACTTCAAAATCTTTAATTACTTCCATTTTCCATTTTATATATTATATATATATATATATGTATATATATATATATGTATATATATATATATATATATATATATATAAATATATATACCGGGTGATCAGAATTAAAACACCCCTATTCTGAACTCTCTATACATCGAACTACTCAGTGTAAAGGCTCCAAAATTGTTGAACCTACTATTCAAGACATGGGGAAAGCGATTACGCGAAAAAAAAATAGTTCCGGAAACACCGATAGGTGGCGCTGTACAATAGAAAATTTTCTGAAAAGACACAAAATAATCACAAAAAAACAAACACATGCGATATGGAATTTTTCCTTTTTAATTTATTTTGCTGATATGAAAAAAAAGAAGATAAAAATGTAAAGAAACTTAAACTGTCATTGTAACTGCAATTTCGCATTGTAAGCACAAAAATTTGCATAAACCCTTGGTTTGCAGCTACTATGTTCTGGGCATAAAAGGGGATAGAACTGGGAAATATTCATTCTTATCAGCGATGGCTGTCACACTGCCAGAACGCGCTTTGCTTGTGAAGATGTTTTATGAAAACAAAGGACATGCTGCAGCTGCACATCGAGAGTTTCGTCGACTTAAGAATTTGCGCAAAGGACCATTACTTCCACAAGCTCTCTGGAGAATGATGGCTCAATTCGAGAAAACTGGACATCTTGGTGTTCAGCCGGGTCGAGGACGCAAATCGACTCGTTCAGATGTCGTTGACGATGTTGCCACCGCTATTGCGGAACAATCAGTGGATAACGTTATACGCAACATTCCCTGCATCGATGAGGTCCTTGTAATATGAATGTTTGGTACGTTCGAATAAAATGTGTTATAAATGTGTATTTTATGTCTTTTCAGCATATTTTCTGTTGTACAGCGCCACTTATCGGTGTTTCTGGAACTAATTTTTTTTCGCGTAATCCCTTTCCCCATGTCTTGAATAGTATGTTAAACAATTTTGGAGAAGTCCTTGACACATTTTAAAATTGAATATAAATTCAAGTAGTTGCCGTACGATAGTGAGGTTTGGACTAAAATGTTTTCCACGTTGAAAAGTTTTGGTTAAGTAAATAAAAAAAATAGTTTCTAACTTTGTCCATAGATGGCGCTGTACCTTAAAAATATCAAATAAAAATCATAAAAACTGAAGACGAGTATTTACAGAACATTTTTTTTTATCCTCTACGATATTTCAATATGTGCGCCCTTTGTAGTTCGAACCACATCCAAACGGTACTCCATTTCCAACGCAGATATACAAACATTTGAACAAGTAGCGCCATCTATGGGCAAAGTTTAGAACTAAATTTTTTATTTGCTTAAGCAAAACTTTTCAACGTGAAAATCATTTTAGTACAAAACTCACTATCGTACGACAATTACTTGAGTTTATATTCAATTTTACCATGTGTCTGGGACTTTTGGATCACCCTGTATATAGGCCACACCAGTAATCCTTTGCATCTCCGAATTAACGTAGACATCATAACGTAGAATCATATATGTTTTGTTTTCAAATATTGCAACAACCCTTAATGATTAAAATTTTAAACATGAACATTTTTTTCACACATAGGTTCGACAACATTGAAATCAGCATTATTTCTATTCAAAAAAATTATTATGACAGATTGTTCCTCGAAAATGGACTCATGTGCACACAAGACTTTTTTTCCATATGGACGAAATCAATTATATAATCATCATAACATAGTTAAGAAATATATTAATTATCCCTATGATGACCTTAATGTATATATCTTCTTCAATCTATCTAACAATAGATAAAACAGAACAATGAGTGTAAGGAAAAAATTACCTTCATTTTCTGATCTAAGAAATAGTATCCTACAGAATCATGTAAATTTCAAAATTCCTTTTGATTAAATAAATTTAAAAAAAATACTTAATTTCAAGCTATGAGAATTGCATAGTGTTTATTTTTTAAGCAATAGTTTAGTATCCTACAAGAGTGAGGGTGCCTTATCATTATTTATTAATATACATTTATACTTCTAGGAAAAATATCTATAATCACGGTTTGCTTAATATACTCATGTATAGATATTTAGATGATATTTTATGTGTTTACCATAATAATAATCATATTGTATTTAACTTTTACGCTAATAATTTACAATTAAATGCATTAATAATGATTCTAATGCTACAGACTTTTTATATTAAATTTAGATTTACAAAATTGTAATCTGAATATAAACTTATATGATATAAGAATGTCTTTTAATTTTAATACTTCTAAAATTCAACATTTTAAATCTTGTTTGCATATATCAGTGTTTAGAAATATTATATAAAACCAGGTTTTTAGAATAAATAAAATGTTTGATGACAATAAGAAATTAGCATATTTTATAGAATTATTAAATACTGCAAATAATTATGCATATTCTCCTATATTCGTAATTAATATTATCAACTCAGTGTATCAATTATCACTCGAATCCAAGGCAAAATAAAAAAAAGGAAAAAAAAAAACTATTGTTTTTATGTTTAATTATGTGATTATACAAAAGTGAAAAACAATAAAATAAACAAAAAAATTGAAAAACAAAAATTTTTAAAATAAGATACTGAAATATCTAATACTTTGAAATTATCTTCGTTAAAAATATGTAAATTTATCCAGTTTGTAACAACGATTTGAGATCCTTTTTAATGATGTTAATGGTACTCGTTTATTCAATTCTCCTGTGAATCACTTTTAAAATAAGATTTGTTATTTATGTTTCCTGTTCATCCTGTTTACCTTTCAGTAATTGTAGTTGTCCTGTCTCCAACTTTAATTCCCTGGATGGATTTCAGTGAATGTCCCTTCAACTATTCGTTTCCCTTCTGATTCCGTGGTATATTTTCTTGTTCTCCTTCTCCTGTATGCATCTTAACTTTTTCATTCAGTTACAACTGCTTGCCTTCACCGCACGAGTATACAGGGTTCTTGCCTTGTGGTTCATGGTTATATTTGATTTCTTATGCCATAACTCAGATTACAAGCATTAATAATTTTTTAATATTTTCTCTATTAATTCTTGTAATCTGAGTTATGGCATTTATTGTAACTCACTAATATGTATATATATATATATATATATATATATATATATATATATATGTTGTAATTGTGTCTCCACCTTTGTAATTGAATTAAGGTGCATTCTTGGCTAAAGAGTCTCTTTTTTTAATGCAAGTGCCTTTATTTTGGAGAAATAAAGGTTACTATCTTTCCCTATTACATGATGTCTTATTATAAAAAATTAGCGACTGGCAACTGGATGCTCTCTGACATCCAAGCTCGGTATTCGAGAACTTGTTGGGGTTCTCCTAGATCGTTATCCAGCTACCAACAATATCCTTTATCCTCTATGACTATTCCATCTTCATTCGGTACATCCAGCCAGTATTCTTTGTTCACTTCATATAACTTTCAATCGTACAGCCATGCATCACTAAATAACACACTTAAATTTAAATCTTGTAATTCTAATAGATGTAAAACTTGTCCGTTTGCTAATAGTAA